>VZRI01003427.1:71532-178306 GCA_013397515.1 Upupa epops
CCCTTAACGTTTTGCAGACTTTCGCCGCGGATATTTATTATAACCGGGGAAACAAAGCGACGGTCTTTTCCCATTCTTACAGGATTGTCTTTGTCTAGCTGCTTGTTTTGATGGGTGTAAAACAAATAAGATTAGACTGAGCAGCCGAACTGAAAGCGATAGCTGGGAGGAAAAGCCAATGAAAGGTTGCCGGGGAAACCAGCATAGGGGAACCTGAGTGGGGGAGCAGGTGGCAATCATGTGGGAATACTGCAAACAGTGTAAAAAAAAAAAAATTCTTAAAAAAACAGGGTCTACCTCGATTATCTCTGCTGTTCTTTGTGGCAGTCACAACTTTAATTATTCTTTATAAATAGGTGTTAATTACATTTCTGGCTCAGGCTTACAGTGATTTCTAGAAATCTGGTTTTAAGCATCTGTTCTTTCCCTGCAAAAGAGGGTTATCTTTTTTTTCCTCTTTCTCGGCCCCCCCCCCAACCCCCCCGTGAAATTGTACGTGCAAAAAATTGCAAGGAATCCTGCGAGGCAGTGTAAAAAGAATGTAAATTGTATTGAATGAAGTTGACAGAGGTATAATAGTGAACTCCCACAGCTGATAGCTTCTGCAAATCATTTCTGAGAATTTTCCAGCAAATGTCCCTATGAGAACAGTAGGTAGAATGAATTTACCCTAAGCAGTGATTTTGTGTTAAGTGATATTGGTATTTTTATAAAATCATATGGTTATATGGCAGAAAAATCAGTTCAGGGGAGTTTACCATATCCTAGGGTTTATGTGCTGAGATGAAGTTAGAAAAATAACGAGATCATTCCCTTCTTCGTTTCCAGCCCCACCTTTAGCCACAGTCTGTTATATCTGCCGGAGCAATATCCACTTCCAATGCCAGGCTTCTTGTTCCAACTTTACTTCTTAAACTGTGGCTGAATATTTAGGTAAATGTGATAGTGTCTTTATGGTAGTGGCAGTAGAATAATGGGAAATAGCTATTGGTTCTGGAAGTGCTTTAAAAAGCATAGTAGACTAATAAGTGATAGACAGCAGCGTAGAAGATACAAAAATTGTGGTTGCCCAGAAAGTGGTCATCTGTTGTGTCAGGAGGCATGAGATAAGACAGCAAAGTAAGAATATGTAACATGCCTTTCTGCCCTCAGATTTTCAGATGTTTCTTCCTTTCTCGCAGACAGGGTCACTTTGCCTGCTTGAATTTGCTTTCAATGGTAGTGCTTAGTTTCAGTATGAATAAAACCACGTTAAAGCCCCCTTCTAATTTTAAACTCACGTTAAAGACCCTTTGTTTTAAGTATTGCTTTTGCTTGAAGCAATTTGCCCTCTGAAAACTGCACAGCTTTACAATGTAAGGGGTGGGGGGGAGAATCTGGGGGGGAGGGTTAAGCCTGTGTGTAAAATTCAGTGTGTTGCAGTGCGTGCATGTGCACGAGGATGTATTCTGATATGCGTTGTCGTACGTGAGAGTAAAATAATTTTTCCTCTGTCCAAAACAGAGGTACTGTGTTCTAAATCTGTTAACTTAGCCATGACAATAAATAAGGCTGCCTTTTATTATACACAGCTGCATTGTTTGCTTTAATAGTCAATAGCTAGTAGTTGCATTTTCGTTTTCTCTTCAGTTTGGTGTTTTGACAAAGATTTAAAAATAATGTAATCCTTGTTGTATGCTGCATGTGTCACTGCCCCGATTTTACCCTTTTCTTTGTTTTAAGATTATATTAATGAATACTGCTTGCATGTACATAGTGACATTTCTTTTTGTGTGTAAAAGATTGCATTGTGAAGCCTCGTATAGGAAAAAAATAGCTGCGAAGTTAGTAATGTTGAATTAAGATTTGCAGCAACTGCTAAAGCAAGATTAAAATATAAAAACTCTTCAGAAGAAAAGGTAGAGGAAAATCGTGCATGACAGACTTATAAAAATTTTTTTCTTGGTGAACTACAAGTAAGGTTGAAATTTTGCAGTTGGCTATTGATGTAATGTGAGTACCAACCATCAGTTTAAAATTGTATCCCTGTGTACTCTGTTAATCAAGTTTCCATGTTAGATACAGGGGATGCATCTCCACTGTTAACGGGCTTGGTTGCTTCCTTTGCTGTCTTCATTAATTTTATCTTTTTGAGCACTCAAAGTGAGTCGGAGCTGTTGTGACAAAGGATGGTTACAAGGAGCTAGGAGGGGGTATATTTTAAAAATCCCATTTGAATGGGTTTGGAATAGGCTTCATCTTTATTTGGTCTTGTTAAATATTGTGACTCTACAAAAAGAATGTTCAGTTACATTAATCTTACCTTCAATGTATAAAATTGTTTCCAACTAATGTCTTGTAGGTTATGGCGAAGCTGTAGTTTATGCTGGGGTTTTACTAATGAAACAGGTAATTTTCTGTGTGCAGGTGTCATACTATTGGTATATGGCCTCGAGCCATTCCACACCGCAAAAGAAATAAAAGTCTCATTATTTCTGGCAGAGGAATTTGTTGTTTTCCTTGTGAACTTGCACTTCCAAAATAATTTCGGCAAACAACCAGGCAAGGACTGGGCAGTGGAAGAGATTATTGTAGTGAGAGGGAGAGAGATGCAGCTAACTTGATAAATCTACTTCTCTAGATTGGTAATCTGTGTCTTCTAGATAATTCTTATGTGCTTGGGCACATTAAAATGTACATTTGCTTGTCTGTGGGACAGCTAACTGGGTAGATTCAGATGCTCTGGCAAATACTGCAATGCAGTATTTTTTTCAATGTCATTGGGGTTTTAGGGGAAAATGGACACAAACAGTCTTTTGGCAAGTGAGGTGAAGGTAAAAAGCGTGGAACCTCTGTACAGGAATGGCCAGATTTAGGAAAATTTGCTCATTTCAGCTGGAAAGTCACCCTTCACCTATTGCTCTCCTCTCCTTCAGTTGTTCTTTTCTCTTATTTCAAAGTGGGATGGAGGAAAGGGATGGCCATGCACATGCTTTTACATGTGTATTCATGCATGTGTCTTCCCTTCTTTGAATGGATGCAAAGACGAATGCTGTTCCTTTTCGGAGAAAGGAAAGGGGGGTGTGTGTGTAATGCAATTCTGCCTAATTGTTCATTTAAATGTGTTCTTACCAGCAGTGTAGGACTTTGTAGTAACTTTAAAAGCAAGGCACATTTTTTATTCTCGAAATTTTGAGAAGAGGGATATGCTTTAATTCAACAAGTAAAATAGATTATAATTTCTTTAGGATTAAGTTAGGAACCTCGACCTTCCCTTAGCGTTAGAGCATATTAAGCATTTGAGATAAAGTGGAGGTGTTGGGGAAAATGGATTTTCTAAGAGTGTGCGCTTGCTTTTTCTCATGAAGTGATCACTTTTTACTCTCAAAAAACCTGAAATGTTTTAGGTGTGGGGTGGGCTATTGTAGATCACTAGCTTTACAGCAAGAAGAAGAAAGAAGGGAGAAGAGGTCTCAATGTGTCAGAGGCAGTAATTGTCTAAAATTAGCCATCTAGAAAAGGCAGGCAAGGCTTGGAGGAAAGAAAAGGAAGCACTAATATGTGAAACAACACTGAGCTAGTTGGAGAGATAATAAGTGATAAATTTGAACTGGTGCAGTGGTGTGATGCCCATTAATTTCTCAGAACCTTGACTTTGCAGGTTTGTTACTCTGTTGTTCACACCTTTAATTATAACCAGTTCTGGATGATAGCTTGGGGCACTGAGGATGAAACCTTTTTTTTTCTTGTTTACTTAAGTGTTCAGAGTTTGCTGTAGCATTGGAACATCAGTGTTAGAAAGGAAATACTTCTAGATTGGATTAGAATAAAAATTAGGTTGACTTTTGTGACGACCTGGTAGTCTTTAGTTGTAGCATTTACATTGCTTGTGTAAATTGATGGGAAATTAGCTCGATAGAACCAGTGTTAAGCTGATCTTTGCTCTCTGGCACTATAATCTGGAGCTCCCTGCTGGAGCTTCTAATGCTTTATCTTTAAATTAGAGAAATGAAAAAAGTAAGGAGGGAGCTGAGAGTCTCTTACCTATTGTTCAGCCTTTGGCTGTGTCTTATGTGAGGACTTCTGTAGACTTTTTTTTTTCATTGAAATCAAAGTCAGGAAATGCTGCAAACCATTTGAGATTGTTAATTAAATGGGGTAAGAATATTTTTTTTTTAAAACAGGAATGCTAAACTTTTGTCCTGTCTGGAAATGCTTTAGCCACACAATGAAATACAAGCCTGTCTTTGGCAATGTATATAAAATGCTGTCGTAGGCCTTTATTGCGGAGGTGCACACAGTTGCATCAGCAGTGTGGTTGTGATGGGAAATTTTGCGTGCCTGAATTCTAGGAAAAAACCCTTATTCTTGATACTTTATAATACATAGACACTTGACGTTACAGTTAGAATTTTTCCTGGTTTGGTGCTGTGTGCCAGTATTTTTCAAAGTTGGGGCGGTGATGTATTTGGTAGCTTTTGAGTGTTACAAACTCTTGGAGGTAAAGGTGATACAGTAATATGTGTTTGTTTCAAAACAGACTCAAATGGCTGTGGGAGGTGGTTCTGTCATTCGCAGAGCTTCAAGAAGGTTCTACGCATAATGTGTCTGTCCACGTAAGTGACTTTCAGTGTTGGCAGAGGGCAGCAGTGCCACTGGAGCCTCTCCCCGTAGTGTAAGTCCTTCTGATCCATCCCATCTGTTCTGTACCTGGGTGTGTTCACCAAGCTGTGAAAAGAAAACCAAACGACTTCCTCTGGCTTTTGCTTCCTGAGGATGTTTGGTGAGAAGCTCTATGTATATACCAACAGATGGCTCCTGGAGCAGGTAAACTGCACGGTACTTGGGCCCTGTATACTGGCCTGTAATTGCATGTATGCTTCTTTAGCTGATAGCTTTTCCAGACATTGTATTTACTCCCAGATTGAGTGTTGTTGAGAAGGTTTTGTAGGCGCATGGGGGATGAAGTGAGCTTGTCCTTGTTTGTCTTCCCTTTATGAATCTCATTGTTGCTTACTGGAAACCTAGAGAAGGCAGCAATTATTCATAATTTATTTAAGGTAGATTTCACTCTTCTAGTCACTGTCCAAATTGTCCAGTGAGGACATGGAATTACAGGAAGCTGCTTTCTCCTGTCTTTCCAACTGTAGGTCAGGACAGCTGCAGATGCCAGTATGTCTCTACTCCTGTTGAAAACAGAACTGGTATTTTCGACATGAAGAATTGTTAGACTAGACTTAACTTGGTGGATTTCTCATTGGGGATTTTGTTTAATATGCAGATTAATTCCAAATCTTGCTGTCTGTGGTGTGTTTAAGGTGTGTGGAAGTCAACCTATTTAAGTTCTGTCTTGAGGGTTGTAGTAAACCACATGAGCAAAGTACTAATGAACATTTTTACTGAGTTGAGTGCTGATTCTTGGGAGGAGGCCATGCAGTTTCCCAGTCCTAAGCTGACATGTAGGCTCCCAGAGCCATCAGCAGTTTGATGTTGGGTAGCATAAAATGCATGACTCAACGGCTTGAAATAATGTGTTTAAGTGGTAAAGTGTTAATGCATTCTTTGTTTAGCATCAGTGATATTTGGGGACATTCAGGGTTTTTTTTACTTGGCTGAAGGATTAATAAATGTGGCTTTTAATTGCGGTACTTGTGCTTATTATCCACTGGTTGTCTTTTGATCTTCTGAATGGTGGTCAGTGATTTTGCTTTACTACATGCAGAAGAACTTGTGGATAGAGACTCATCCTGTTATTTCTGTAGAGTAGAAGGCACAGTCATGACACTGCCTAAGTAATAATGCATGTAAACAAATGCTGTTTAAATAAAAATAGTTCTAATACTCTTCTCTATTTGTCTTTGTTCCAAATGAAATTACTGGCAGTAGATGAGTAGGGGGAAGTTGATTTCTAGCAGAAAGCGTGAATGCTGGAAATTCTTCCTAGTATGTGTGTACCAGCTATACTGTGGCAATGTTGCTGTTGATACCCTTCCTGGGAGAGCAGCTATTCAGGGAATTAAAATCTGATGCAGAGGGTCCTGTAAAATGTCATGCACAACTATGGTGGTGGCTGTCACCGTTTCTAATGTGATTGTTGGTAGGGACGAAGTCCATGATGGAGCACAGTAGCATATTGTTGTTTAACTGGGCCAGGACAAAATTATTCCATATTTCATGTGCTCTGTGAGAGGTTCCGGAGTGCACTTCAGAATTTGACATTGTGTTTGATAATTTATGGAGCACAGTTTATATTTAACTGTAGACACACTAATCCAGGGTAAAATAGTATATTTTTAGACTCCTTTTTTTTGTTGTCTCTGCTTATCATTACTAAATAACAAAGCGTTCACAAATGTAAATGCTCACTGGGATGGAAATGGAGTTTAATTTCCACCATTAATCTTAGCAGTATGCAGAAATGAGTGTTATTTATGTGGTGTTCCTGGTGATTATCAAGCTTTGCAGCCATGCCTAGCCATTGTGGTTGCTGCAGGAGCCATGTTCTTCAACATTTTGACACCTAGGCTAAATGCCTCAGTGGTTAGGGATGCTTTGGTGTGATATATTATTTTATATAATGACAGTCATTCCTGTCACCAGGTTCCTCCTTCTTTGAGGTGGAGAAACGTGCACGTTGTGGATCCAGCTCCTAAGTTTAAGAGTCTATACAGAGTATTGGAAGGGAAAGCTGGTCAATGGAAAGAACAGCAGTTTAGTTATCTTGACTTACATGCTGAGGCAATGAGGATCTTCTGCCTAGTAATCTTGAATGCCTTCATTTCTCCAGTTGTCTGTTGACATCTAATCAAGATGTAACATGGGTTTGAGTCAGGGCATTGGGGGTGGCCATGGATTATGGACCATGTCCATGAGCACCTGCATTGGAGCAGCATCTGAAGTCGTCAGAGCTCCTGTCAGATGCATTGTGCTTTAACTGCTACTATGTTTCCCATTGTCTGCTGTTTGGTTTTTTTTTTTTTAAGGTGTTAGAGCTTTTTAATTTTGTGGCGTTCAAAACTATCCTGGAAAAGAATTTGAGTTCGGTTTCATTTAGAAATTTTAGGAAGCATTTTGGAGTAAGGAGTAATTGGAATAAGAAGGGTGTCTGATTTAGCCTGTGGCATGTTTGTATTGCTGGGTACGTAGATTAATAGTTTATGTCCAGGATAAGGCATTAGGATCTGTTGTATGGCAGATGGATGCATATGTACTTGGTATTGTCCTTTATTGATGAAAAATATATTATTAATGTATGGTAATGGATCTTTTGAGATTAGTATAAATGCTTTTATGCATGAGATCTTTGCATTCAAGTAATGAATACTGAGATGTTTATTCCATACAGGACATTAAAACTTACTCATGTTTAAGCTTGTGCATGAGAGGCCATCAGAGTAAATAGCTGCCTCTGCACAGAGGCAGCCTCTTTTTCAACGAACACTTGTCAAAATAACTGTGACCTTGAAGGTGGTGATGGTTGTAGTAATATCTCACTGTAACATTATCTGCCGTAGTGAAGTTACAGAAGTGAGAATACCTTTTTATAAAATGATTATTTTCATGAGCAGTGGTAAAACTTACACTTAAAGGAGTTGTAAAAAGATGTAAAATTCTTTTTTACTATTCCACTTAGGTGTTAAAATAGCTTGGCTTACTTAGCAGTAAAATAACTTATTCTCATAATAGAGATGGAAACTATGATGTTAAGCAAAGCCTTCTTATTGGGGTCTGCTGCTTTTGGACCTGCAAGCAGCAGTAGCCATAGAGATCTTGCTGCTGGTAGTTAAGATGTACATGTTGATTAGTATTTCCTAATTGTGTTTACCAGTGTGTCTTCGTTAAGGTCCTGTTGAGGTAAGAGCCTTTGAACATCTTGGGTATGGTATGTGCTTTGCTAAGCCATCCATTCCTGCCTAATAAAAGCTGGTCTTTGCGTAAAAATTATATGGGCGGCGTTTTCAGAGGAACACCTTATGGCTTAGGAACTGCAGTACGATTGTGGTGAGCATTAATGAATCTTAAATTGTTTAAGGGTTTCTGGAAACTGTAACTTTTTTGTTTCTAAAACTTCAGTAGGAGTAATAGTGGTGGGGGGTTAGGTGTTCCTAGGCTTCATGGAGAGCCTGTTCTGTCCTTTGCCTTCTGGTAAGTATGTGGATTTTTTTAGTGTGGCTTGTAATGATGCCTAATCAGTGCCTAATTGTTCAGGTTGCAAATTCTAGATTTCTGGATTATTGAAATGGTAGAATTGTGACAGGTCTACCTCAGCTGAAGATTTGCAGCTGACCACTGCTTATATGAATGTGCCTGTACCCATAGAAATCTGTCAGTGCACAGGGCAGCATACATATTCCCAAATCAGTTCTACAATTCAGTTACTGATCAGTAACACAGTCACTAAACTAAATGAATAGGTAGTGATTAGAAAACTGAAGTCTGATGTAAAATAATTTGACAAGCATTTTTATATTCTTGTCTTTCTCCATTTCCTTTGCTTTCATTTCGGTGTATTTTTAGCCCGTGTCCTTCACCCTGAGGATTTGCCTCACATGTCTACAACATGTCCATATCTTCCATGCTTTGGTATTATCTTGTAACCAGGCTTCTCCTTTTTCAACCTTTCAGGGTTTGCCTTGTGTACATGTTTTCCATGGTTTTTCTTTTTTTGTCACCTGCCAGCACAGATTTTAAATACTTTTGTTAGTTGCTATTTCTTTTTCAAGAGGGATGAGGCAGTTACTGGAAGACCCTCTTGCCTTTGTGATATCTGCTTAACAAAATGCAGTCCATGGAGAAAGATGGCTATTTCATTGAGTCTAGGCTTTGAAGCCATCTTATTGTTCAGATTTGGTTTTTCAGACTCCTTTAGCCTTCATACGCATTTTCAAAGAACAGGTAGAGCCACGTGAAAAGCCATGAAGGGAATAAGGAGCTGTCCATGATGATGAAATAAATAAGGCCCTTGTAAAATTTTAGGTACAGAGTGCCTGGTATGGATTTGAAGTAGAAAGGTGATTGGAGAGGAAATAGATATACCTGGCAGAGTCCCACTGTGTGCTTTTGTTCCTGCTTAGAAACAGCACAGACCTTTGAGTAGAGGCAGCTGGTGACCCCTGGGGACGCAGGTGGACAGAAGCCATTGATGACTCTGTCCTGGTGCAGAAGTAGGACGCTTTCCTACCACTCGCCTTTGTTATGGCTCATGGCATATGGGACACAAGTTGCAGACGGTTTTAACCTGGGCTGATTGTGTAACCCATCTAAACAGAGGATTCATCCATTTTCTTGTTTAGGTGTCCTTGATGGCTGCATTCTCCAAAGCTGTTCTGGAGCAGTGTTTGAATGCTGTGAAATCAAGGTTGTGGTTTTTTATGTCTTCATATATAAACTGTATTTATTGGCAGAAATTATTTACAAGCAAGTTCTGTTGAAACCAGCCTTAATGAAGAAGGGGATATAGCTGGTCAGTTTTTTAGGAAGCCAGTTTGTTTTAGTGAAAAGGATGTCCCTGATGCGGGGATGCTAGGTTCCTGTGACTCTTGCCTATTATACTTGTGTTCCTTGCCTAGGTTCATTGGTGCTGTTGATCATGTTTGTAGATTTCTGTAAGATGTTTGGAGAAGAACACTGAAGAAGAGACCAAAAAGCTGAGGCTTCAAGCATGCCTAGTTTCTCTCTAGTCTTCACAAGAGGTGAAGGTGGAAACAACTGAAATTGAATCCTGGAAGCTCATAAAGAACCTCAAATACTTGGAGATAATGTGATAGAGCTAAATATGTATTCTGCTCCTGGAAGCGTGCTTTTGTCGTATATATGCCAGCAATTGCAGTGTGTGGAGTGCTTGTCCATGCCTCTACTTCCTCTGGGATTTAGGAAGTGCTGAGCTGCATGTATACCAATTGTAGTTCTCTTCCAGTGTCTTATGCCTGGAGTATGTGCTGGAAGAGTTAAGAGTGTATGGAGTGTGTGGCATGATGCTTTTGTTCCTTTTTTGTTATTGGACATGTAGTTCTTGGTGTTGTCCTTTACTGATGACACCTTTAGTGATATTGAAAATAGCTGTGACTTATTTTGATGGTTCCCCCCTCAATTTTCTTCTGTCCTTGAAATCCAGGCACCATACTTTGTGCAGATGGAAGACATTAAATATTTAATCTGAAACTCTCTGCACCAAATTACTTTGTTTTCATAATTGTACTGGTTTGCCTTTTGGAAGTTGTTGGATGTAGTAACCCTCATCATTGGGCCATGTTTGAAGACATGGTGTTGTGTTATGGAGCTGTTACAGCTTACTGTGTGACTTCAGCTCTTTACCCATGATGCTTCCCTCTGGTTTTATTTCTCCCTTCTGCAAAACCTGGAATGAAAACAATAGGTTTTGCCTTTTTCTTTGTCACTGGTAGTGACTAGTAGTCCCTGCCCTTACTACCCATTTGTATAGCATCTAGCACAACTTCTTGATGCCATCAAGTATATCCTTCAGGCACTGCTGTGATAACGAGTAATATTGCCAATAAACTTGGCATTTGTTTTGTTGTAGAGTGGGGACAAAATGTTTTGTTTTTAGCATCTCACCCAAGTGTATAATGGACTCTATCAGTATAAATTTAGCTATTAAAGAAAATAATTTTCTTCTTTATTTGAACTGAAGCTTGCGTCTCGAAAGGAATGCATTTGTAGTCTTCATTTGGATGATTTTTGTGCTCTGTACAATTACTGTGGCACCCATAAATGTGAACTGACTGGAAACATTGGAAAGCCATTTCAACCTGAGTGCAGTGTTCCTGGAAACCAAGGTGTTCTGAGAAGGCTGTATCCCTGACACAAGAGTTAGACTCAATTTTCTGATCTGTGGCTTTCATCTATTTCTATACATGAAGCACTAAATATGACTTCTACTGAAGGCAGCAAGGTAAAGATGGTGTATGTAGAAGTGTGCATGAGTAAGGACCATGTCAAAATATGGAGGGTTAGATAATAATTTGTTTCTTGTGTGTTGGGTTTTCCTTCAGGCAGATGTAACTCAAAAGCCTCTTTTTCTTCCTGTGTTTCATGCTCGTGATATATTTATTAGGTAAATAATATCGAAGTCTAGTTGTGCAGTACATAAGCTTTAATAAAAATCTAACATAGTGAAATTTGTGTTCTGAAGAAAATCTGTACTGGAGCTCTGCACAGAGTATCATTCTTCTCAAGTTGCTGCAGAAAGAAGCCTGTGTAGTGTGTACCTGTGGTTCAGGTGTACCTGACTCTTGCTTTGGCTGGCTGGGTGGGTTTGAACCAGTGAATAAATCACTTTTTTAATATCACCACACAGAGTAGTCATGGTCTGTCCTGTTGCTTTTGCTGATCCAGTGCTTTATTCAGCAAAAATTAAAACGTGTCCTCAATCCCCCAAAAGTGAGTAGCACTGAGGGCATCGGTAAATGAGTTGCTGGGCCAGGGTTGAGGATTCCCATATTGGTATGTTCTGCTCCATACCTATGGACAGAGTTTCTGGATTTCTGGCTTTGATAAGGCTGTTCACATAGATCAGCAGATGGGGAGAGCTGGGGATGGATCAGAGAGCTCCTGTAAATGGGGGTTTTTTCACCTGCAGAAATGTTCTTGTGGGACAGACCCTATGCCATGTTCATTTCCATTCCAAAGAGCAGAAATGCTGGCAGCTAAAGGCTGTTTCCCATTCTAGAAGGAAAACCTTTGCAAATCTTCAGGGGTTGTTTTTTGGTTGGGTTTTTTTTGTTGGTTGTTGTTTTTTGTTTTTTTTTGAGAGAGAGGTTTTGTTTGTTTTTCCTTTTGTCATTTTTCAGGAGATGGCTATGGGACCTCTGCCATGGCACCATTTGTTTTCATTTGTAAAAGCAAACAACTTGCTATGCTAATTAAGGAGCTTTTATAGATAAAGTAAGAGGTTTGAATTATTTATCTAAATTTTTTTTTATGGTAGAGTGTTCAGAGTTTTTTCGTTAATGAACACTTAGAAATAATATAAAATTAGACCTCATGAATTCTTCATGAGGTGTAATTTACCATGATCATTTTTCTTGGCATTTAGGTGCTGTGAACAGTTCGTTATTCACAGAACTCTTCTGACTTGCAAGTCTTCAAAATAGATATGTCTGCATGAATTCCTCAGCTTTTAGACAAAAATTTTCATAGTTTTAGGAAAGGATTGCTTGTATGTTTAAAAACACTTTTCTACTGCCTGTAAACAGCACTTAAGATTCTTAATTGTTACTGGATTTTTCATACATACCAAATTTTGTTGTGCAGTATGGGCAGTGGACTGTACATTATTCAAGTAACAAGAACGGGTGCCCATTTGCTGAATAAAAGCTCCCTTCAGAGTCTGTATGTGACAGCCCTTCAGGTCAATATGCAGACTTTCTAGGCTGCTGAGAACGTACATTTACGTATATATGGAGCCACTGGCTATTGCTTATGCATGCAGTAGGGAAGTAAGTCTGTGGGTAGTTTTCAGAATGATTCATTAGCTGTGCTTTGTAATGGTAGATGGATGTCACATATTTACTGTAATAACAGAAGATTAAACAAGCTCGAGTAACTGACATTAAGCGTTGTTATAGTTGTTTTTATACACGCAGGTATTCTTCAGATTACTTTTGGAGCTCAATTGAGCAGGAATAAATGGAAATTAATTTAATTAATTGGGAAAAAACCCCTGAAGATGGAGCACAAGCATTTCTGGAACACTGTTATGTAGGAGTGGCTGTAATGGTTATTTGTCACTGATATTTTGTAGGAAGGGTTATACCAAACCTTTTAAATTGTGTTTAGCAAAACCAGAACACTGGCCAAGTTTAATCTGCCTTCCCAAGCAGGAAAGCATTTCTTTGTGAAATCAGTCAAACTAAAATACCTTGTACCTTGCTGATATGAGAAGACCTTACCATACTGAGAAAAGTAGTACACCAAGAAATGGTTTATAAAAACAGCAGTCTAATGAAATACACCCAAAACTTGAAATAATGGCTTGTCTTTAACTTAGAAAATTGCAGTCCTTTGCGTTCTGGCACAGATAGTATTTTTTTTCGATGTTGTCAAGATGAAAAAATTGGAATTATCAGTGGCCAAATTAACAGTCTATCAAGAGTAACCACTGTTTATTCATATTCAGATCCTGTATGTAGAACATGGCTTTGCAGTATTGGGAGTCTGGATAGTTGTTGCCACCAAAAGGAAGGCCCAAAACAAAATGCCTCTTAAAGTATGGGGATATCATTACACATGACATGTGCTCTGTAATATTTCAGGACTAGTAGTAAATGCTTAAACTGGGTCAGAGAAGGCCTACAGAAGCATAGGGATGTTACTAATTTTACATAGCATGTATAGATGCATGATACTAATTCTTAAGGCCTGACATTACTGTAAGTAACATTGAGGTTAACATTTGGATTTGCAACCCTTAGTTTACCTGTATGAAGATAAGCCCTTTATAAGTTAGGTTTACAGACTCGTGTGTTTTTGTAGAATTGAATTTCAATGTTGTACTTTGTGCTAAAAATTATTATCAGTGGTTAAAACAAAATGAAAGTGGCTTGTGTTCCTTGGAAGCTTGAGTATCTGTTTCCAAAAAAAAATCATACTGTGGTAAAGGTATTGAATTAAAAAAAATCTAAGTCTTAGTGCTGTGGATAGAAAAAGAACAGTAAATGGCATTTGAAATCTAAAATTTGAATAAATTATGATACTGTTGTATAACGTGATGACTGATGTGGTATCAACAACTAGATTTTAAGTAATCAACAGTAAATGTCCCAGTGCATGCACACTGAACTCTTAATAGTCTTTGAGCTTCAGAGGCGTAGGGGAGAGGATGGAATGTTTGGAAAGGAGAGATAGGAAGTCTTACCTTTTTGTTACCATTAATACTTCAAGTCTTTACTGAGGACCTGAATCAGTACATACATCTAAATTAAGTATTAATTCTTTTGACCCATAAAAACTTGGAACTGTAAGCTCAGATATGTGTCTAGTTTTGCACAGAACTAAATAGATACTAAAATCAGTGTGATTAAAAAAAACTACGTCTCAAGTACTTCCTCAGAAACATGTTTAATAGTTCTTCGGAATTTTTCTCTTACCAATTATCTGTTATACAGCAAATTGATTTTCGGTGATCTAAAACTTTGCAATAATTTGAAGGGCAAATAAGTGCCTTGATTTTTCTTATCTACTATTGAAAAAAAATCAGGAAAAAACTAATTGGAGTTGACTTGAGAGTAACTAGGAAGAAAATGTGGCACCTGGTGCAATGCTATTTCATGCCAAGATATTTTGATGAAGTATTATATGAGGTAGTGTTCAGGAACAGATTTTTGCAGAGCAGCTTGCTCTTCATATCCTGATTGAGCTAAATACCGGAGAAGAGTTGTGTTTATTTGCTTGGTGTAGAAGGTAAGCGTGCTGGAGATGTAACCAACAAGGCTTTACAAAATGCCTAAGTAGGACACCAGCCACTTCTGAATTGTTTTCTTTCACAGATTTTAGAAGATCCAGGGTTATTTATCACAGGGAACTATAGATAGCTTTTGTATCTGTTGCTAATAATAGATGCTGTACCTTCCTCCGTGCATTGTGCTGAAGTCCTGCTTCTCCGTAGCTGAAGACAGTGGTGTGGCGTTCATGCTGGCTTTAGGGGACTGATTTTGACCTAAAATTTGCCTTGTTGTGTTTTATGTTGGCAAGAATACGATCAGATTTAAATGCACGCAAAGCTGCCATTAATCATATCCATTGGTTCACTCACTTTCTCTTTTATTATCAGAACTGAAATACTCTTCCACATTTGGAATAAAGTTGATGCAGATAGAGCTTATATGATTGCTCTGTACTCAGCTGAAGCATGTTACCTTGGGGTGCAAAAACCCTGACACTGCAAAAGGCTGTTAGCTAACCACAGAGTTGTTGATGACTGCTGTGGGGGTCACAGGCACAGAGATCGGAGGACAGTCATCCAGCTAAAAGATCCAGCAGCATCCAAACCATTTAGAGTAGTCTGTGAGAGTCAATACTTGTATGCAATGATCGGGGGGGAAAAAAGGAAGTATGGCTGGTATTCAAAGAAAGCCTTGAAAGAAAGAATGGATGGGGTTGGTACAGCTTGACAGAGGATGTCAGCAGTATCGGGTGTGCCATGTGGCTGGTGTAATTGGTTGAGGGGATTCTGGTTTGGATGTATCAATGTCTTTCAAGAAGTTACTATTTTTGTGGAGTTTATTTTCAAGATGATTCTGCTGTGTGGTTTTCAGGTCTTTCTGTTAAGCACAATGTGTCAAGGCTTTTTCTGAAGAACAAATTGTTAAATCAAGTAGCTATTCCTGGGCTTGATAATAATAAAAAAGATAAGTCAAAATGTATTTCCATTGGTTAAAAAGAGTGCTGTTTCCTAAATGGAGAGTTAAACTAACAATGAAGCATTTCAATTAAAAATATTCTGGTCAATTCCGGTTTTGTTTATAACTTATTTAGAGTCTGAGCCACCCCTCATGCTCCCCTTCCTTTTTGGTGGGTCCCCCACATCCTCTAGACTTGCAGGCTTGGTTTGTCACAATATGTACATGCCTGGATTTAAAAAAGAAATAAGGTTTTGGATTATGCTCATCTGACCATGTAATTATTATAAGATTCTCTGTGGGGTGTCTTAGCCCTCAGTTCTTGTTTGACTCTGGATAGTGGAATCTCTTTCTGGGGGCAGCAGTTTACATCACTCACTTCAGGTCTTTGGTGGAAGGAGGCTGAAGGTATGCCCTTTGAGAGGTCAGTGAAGCTGCACGTTGCAGACTTCATAGCAGACAGCAAAGTCCACCATTTGACTGACTTAAATTTCTCCCGATTTGAGACTAAGATGCCCTTCCCTTGACAGCGCTACTACCAGCGAAACCAGGCTGGAAGTCATAGCAAATGCCAGTATCTACATGCAGAAGGAACTAAAGTGCCCAGGTTCTTATGCTTCCTTTTGCATGTGCAGCTTTTTGCATTCTTCAGTCCTCAGCCTGCAGATAAACATGCAAGCAACTTTGCTCACATGACTGGTGGCACTGGTGACAATGGGGCTACTGTCCTGTGTGTATTTTGCTAAGCTGGATTCTTCTTTGTCTTTTTATTGGAGAGGTCTGTTTGCATCACTTCTGTAAAAACTGTGAGTTTCACATTTCAAGCAAGATGTGGTTGTTAAAATTCCAGCCTGCACTTGCACAGTCCTCCTCTGATTTAAACCTTTTTGATTCCAGTAAATATCTGAAGACCTTTGTATCTCTAAAGATTGCAAATTCAGGGCTTTATTATTTAAAGAGGTGTCAGTTTGTTAGTGAAAACTATATAACTGGGAGAATATAGGTCATCTCTGGAACCAGTAAATGGCATGTCTTGGGACAGTTTATTAATTGAAGGCAGTCTGAGTGATGACATGTTGCAGATCAGCTGTGCCTGGTTAATGTTGTTGTCATTGCACTCTGCGATACAGTTATTAAATAGGTAAAATATTTTACCTTTTCATATAGAGCCATACACTTACTTCATCTGATTTAATGGAACTATAATTTTAATTATGATTATTACCTTAAATTATAATTAAATTTATGTGGTTTAAATTTACATTTGTGAAAATGGCTGCATGATGAAAGCTGAAATCAGCTTCGCATTAGCAAAAAAAAGGGTTTTTTTAACTGCATCTTAGTATATGCTCACAGCCAAAGACTAGCATGACCTACTTTGCAACCATAACAGAGGAATCAAGCTGGTTTTTTTTTGTTGAAGTATCTAAATTGGCCATGAACCGCTACCTACTCATTCGTTTGTAAGTATCTTTAAAAATAGCTATTGTATCTGTGAAACTTAAGGGTGTTTTTTTCTTCTCTTTTTTTTTTTTGATGTAGATAATTAGCACCATGGAGCCTCAGGTGTCGAATGGCCCTACTTCCAATACAACCAATGGACCCTCCAGCAACAGTAGAAACTGCCCTTCCCCCATGCAGACAGGGGCTGCTACAGATGACAGCAAAACCAACCTCATAGTCAACTATTTACCCCAGAATATGACCCAGGAGGAGTTCAGAAGTCTCTTTGGGAGCATTGGTGAAATTGAATCCTGCAAGCTCGTGAGAGACAAAATCACAGGTAAGCGTTTCATGTTCTTGACCTAACATGCATCACAGTCAGCCTACATTTAGGGTCAGCAAAACCTCAGTGCTTACATTGCAAGTGCTTAGCACAGGCAATACAACAAATACTAAGGTAAGCTAGGGGTGATAAATCTTAGCTTTTCAGGGTGTGCACTGGATCTAGTACAATTGTAAGAGAGCCCCCTGTCTTTCAGTGTCTCTGAGGGTAAGTGGAAGATGTTGCCAGCCTTCATACATGTAACTGCAATTTCTTGCAGTGGGTTTCAGGTGATGGCATTGCTCTCCTGATCATTGTCTTATTTCATGTTCCCTTAAAATTGTAGGAGGGCAGTCTTAAATGGCTTGAGCCAACTGTCTGTTCCTAAATTGGACATGTGAGCCTCACCATACCTTCATTTTTTTGCCTTATAGCACTGAAGTCAAGATGATGCTGTATGCCCATCACAGCTGACTTACCATGGTGTTTTGTAACAGCAGTACTTTGTAGCTGAGAGCCACTGCTGTAGATTTCAATTGGGTATTTGTGGATAATGGTTAATGAACGCTGTTCCTTGAAAGCATCTTAATTTTCTATGGTTGCTGCTTGTAAGAAGTGACACTCATTGGTAGGAGCCTTCAGAATAAGAGAAGCCTCCTGTTACAGATACTGTACAGGGGAGATAAGTATTGCTGGAGTTACTGTGGACAGGTGCATCTAGCCAGCTCCTACTGCTTCAGCCAGGAGTTCACTAATGTACAGTATGGTGGGATGAACAATCAGCTTTTACAGCTTGTTTTGTGGGTTAGTTTTATGGGTTGTATACTCACACCATAGGTGGGAAGAGCTGAAATTTCACTGCTGCATCACCAGTGCTGCTATGTTTAGCATGAGAGCGGCAGCCTTGGGAAGGAAAGGGTTCTGAAAGAGGAGGTGTTTTCTCTCGCATGCACTCCTGGTAACCTGGGTCTGTGTTATGTGGAAAGAAGCACCATGTAAAGATGAGGAATTAAAATATAAATTGTCACATCAGCTTCAATAACAGCTTGGCATATGTTGTATTGGCAGCATTAGAATGACTTGCCTGGTGCCTTTAAGTAATGCTGCTTTATTTACATCCTGATGTGTAGCAACATTTGGGTAGAACACAAGACACAACAAATATCAGTAGCTGCAGGGCAGTTCCAAGTACTCAGGAGTGTAGTCCAGCAGATACATTGACCATGATGTATCTATTTCAATACAATCTGATTAGGCTACAGCTTCAGGGGCATTACAAGGAAGAGTGAAAAACAGTTGACTCTTACTTGCACTTTACTTTTTCTAAAGAAAAAACTTACCACTTAACCTCTTATTCTGAACATGTACATGCAAACAGCTGAAGTCCTTTTCTTTGTAAGCATAGTTGGCCCAGTATCCCAGTGTGACATGCTATCTTTCATATCTTCCACCAGACCAGTTTAGTTCCAGACTGTTGTTTTTCTTAGTCAGAAAATAATAAATTGAATTACAGGCTGTTTGAGTTACTTCAGACAGAAGTGAATACCTAACTCTTAATCTAGTCTTACCTGCTTAAGTCTACACACCATGCATTTTTATCATGGTAGATTCTTGGAGCTTTTTTCTTCATGTATCCTTCCAATTCGTAATCAAGTCTTGTGCAGTACAGTTTTAAGACTTTAGACTTTCAGAGCTGTTTGCATAGAGAATTGACTGTCCTCGGACACAGAGCCATTACTTCATCAGCTAGGAACAGTATTCTTCTTGTTCAGCCTCCAGGCTTTTGTTTCTGTATTTGAGAATGGGGGAAATTTGCTGTATGGTGTTCTGACATGTTCTTGGGTGGGTTTTTTAGTCTATGATTTTTTCCCATATAAGTGCTTAAATCTTTATACAGAGCAAAGCACTTCAAAGAAACCATTCTTTAGAAAAAAAACTAGCTGCTTTGAGTGTATCACCCATAAGTGGCTGAGGATCCTATGTGTTTGTTTACGAAGTCATACAATTATAGAACCGAATTTGCACTGGAAAATGGTCCTCCAAAAACACTGCAATTTTTGGTAACAGGCCTGAAAACCCCAGCAAATTATCAGGGCATTGTACAAGATAACTACATTTCAGGATGTATGCTCATTCTTTGTATTGCACTGGGGATAGGAAATCAAAAGCAGTTCTTTACCAGAAGCCGTCCATGGTTTTAAATGGACTTACCATGTTCTTAGAACACAGTAACAAAATGGAAATGTACTACAGAGGTTATATCTAACTCATCTTTCTAGATCATCATGTGAGGGACATCTCCATCAGGCTTTCTGGGTTTTTGCCTTTGGGGAGGGATGGAAATAAAACAGTAAATAGTGATTGGAATGACTTCTCAGTCATCTGTGTTTTTCAGGGCCTGTCTGCATTTTTTATTATAAATCAATGCCGAAGTTTTGATAGAGAAATCTGTGTTGCTGAAGAAGCAGTAAATTCTTAAACTGTTCTTGCTAAACAGGTCAAGGACTGAAACAGGCTATTTCTGGTTTGGGATTTTTCACTGTTTCTGTTGAAGTTTGTGTTTTTAATAAAGCTTTCTTAGACCTGTAAGCAAACATTGGAGCTCTTTGTGTTTAAATTAGGTGTTGTCTTCATAGGCAGTGTCTTTGTCTTCCTGCCAGTGTAAAATGGCAGGTAAATAAAGGAAAGCCACAGCTACCTGTAGAATGTTTTCAAGAAAAAACAATTATAAACCAAATCATGATCACCAAATAGTTCCCTGGTAATGTATTTGAGTCTAGATAGAATTGAATTGGTTCATGGAAAATACTTGCTTTGTCCTATGCTGTTAAGGTGTTTGTACAGATTCTTGTGAAATCATGTTTACGGTCCCAAAATATTTTTTCCAATGAGTTCAAAGTGAAACAAAGCCTGTTTAAATGCACAGAGAGAATTGATTAAAACTTTATTTTAAACTTAATAAATACACAGCATTAGCCACTCCCTAGTCTTTCTGCAATCTTAGAACAGTAGTAGGGATTTTTAAGAATAACCGTTTATGATGTTAACCCTGGCTTTGGAAAGACACGTGTTTAAACAAGCATATTCCTTTACTTAAAAAAACATGCTAATTTGGTAGTACTCTGTACTGAGCTGAATAGGAGTGACAGCTTCCAAGACAGCCTTTAATTTGGTATTCAAAACCAAAATTGTAAACTTTGGTTTTGTTTGGTAGCTTCTCAGAACAGGCAGGATATACAGAAGCAGTTTTTAAAGATGCTAATGACTTGAAAGAGGAGATGGTAGTCAGGCATACATTTTAATCATGGGGGAGGGGTTGCAACATAAAAAATGGTCTCTTCAATGTAGAGATTTTAAGGGAATGAGTCCACGAAAAACGGACTGAAGATAGTTGCCTTCATTTGGCAGGGGTGTTTAATAAAAGCAGAATTTGTGGTTGTAAAGTGTGCTTATTAAATTCTTCATTTACACTACCTAATTAATTCTAGCATTTTAAATTAACAGTGAAACTGGTCCCTGCTGTACCATTTCATAGCTACAGCGTATTTTGTCCAACAACCCAGTTGTTCAGGTTTAATAAGCTGCTCTCAAAAAATGAGAAGGAGCTTGAGTTTAGAAAAACCTAAATGGCATAAACAGTTGAGAGTAGCATTAGATGAAGGGAGGTGACTTCATGGAGGAGGATTACAGCTTCAAGTAGATGTGAGGTTGGGTGCTAATAAGCAGCCCTAAGCTATATAGTGTTGCAGATACTGTTTTAGTTCTTCATTTGTCCAAAGAATCCTGAGCTGTGGAGGGAGAGCACTTGAATTTCTCAGAACTTTGAGAGTAGAAATGCTGCACTTGTGTCCCATGTTTGAAAATAAAAGCTCCAGGCAGCATTATGTCCATCACCGACACTACTGCTGGCCAAGTGAGTTGTCCTTGTTGACGTAGTTTGTGTGTGGGAGAAGAGGGTGCTTGTGGTTAATTTTTAATTGATTTCTTTGCCTTAGCTGACCTCTTTTAGAATTATCCTTGTTCCTCTGTCATCTGCACAGGAATTTACATTCTCAGAATCTTCAAATGATTGCTCTTTACGTTTTTACATCTCAGTCTTTCTTAACTTGCAGTGATCCAGGCATACTGTGAATCAGAATATTTATTGATACAGGATTTCCATGCATTGCTTTGCTTCTGACAGTTTGCATATTCCTGCTGTATGCTACAATTGGCTGTTCTTTGCATGCATAATTAGGGACTACTTGGCTCTTCTGCCAGAAATGCAACTTCTTTAAATTGTTCTTTTTGAATTTGCAGATCCTTTAAGGTTATTTCAAATGTTTACATGTTCTGTTTTAATATCAGGTATTTATGATAGAACTGTTTCAGGCTTAAAGTGCAGCTCAAACAATTGTACCATTTTAAGTATAAAATAAAATAAATATTGTGGTCCGAGTGAAAATCCAGGACAAGCAAGCTGTTAAGTCAAAACAGTACTGTTGGTGTCATCATATGTTAGGGGAGAAACAGATCACTTTACCTGTAGTCCTCCTTGAAGTTGTGGTTTAGCCACCCTTTAAATGTTCAACCATATGATGCAAGAACTAAAAGCTAACAAAATGGCAGTCAGAAATGGTGCAGCATTGTGAGAGTACAGGAAATTTTGTGAGTGGTGACCAGTGCTCATTCCTCTATAGAAACAGTCAGCTCTTAAAGTGGTGGCCTGCCCTGTCACCACGAACACTTCCACTCCTGACCTGTGTTGACTCTACATTAAGTTGCTGTCATGATCTATTAAAAAATGTTTCCATCTCCTTGTATAATGAGCAGCTTAGGAGCACGTACTGAAAAGATGCCACTGTAAGAAGTGAAGACCCATACTTTAACTGTGTTCAATGAGCAATGGCACTGAACTGGTGCTGGTCTGGAATGTTGCTGGTCAAAGATGACATGCTTGGAGGTTCCTGAAACTTGAGGCCTAATTAAGCAGTCCTATTTTCAGTATCTCAAATCAGTGACTGTTTTGAAAGCAGTTGATGAAGATCTGTATCCTTAAGAGCAGAAGCTTAGTTGTACAGTGTGGCAGTGACACTAGGAGGCAGGACGGAAGGAGCCTACGTGTTTAATCATGCTCCTCAAGAGTACTGCTTTCTAAGAGGAAACATCTTAAATCCGATGGCAAGTGTTCATTGGCTATTTATGTTTAAAAGCTTTTGTAGATACAGTATGGTTTAGGTTGGAAAGGACCTTGGAGATAAGCTAGTTCCATACACATACCACACCACCATAGGCAGAGAGACTTTGCAGTAGATCAGGCTTTTCAGAGCTCTTTTCAACCTACCCTTAAACACAGGACATTGACTGAAAAGCTCATGTACAAAGACTACTAGCGTTATGTATAGGTTGTGTTTTTCAAGACATTTTGTAGGAAGACATACCAAAAGCTTGTTCTGTCACAGGAAATTGTGACCCATATGCAGTTAAATGTAGCTTACTGTGAAATCTGGCATTAAGTTACTTGATCCTAAACGACTCAGTCTAATCTGAGCATAAACTGCTTTCACATTCAGTGTTCGTTCACTGATTGTGCTTTGACAGTGCCTTCCATTTTGAGATATTACTGGTTCCAGCAGTTTTCCCCACTTAAAATCCATTAAACAGATAGGATTATAGAATGGGGGGATTATGTTAGATAAGACTTATAAACTCTTTAGAAAGTATGTAAACACTCGTGCCTTGTGGCATAAGCCCACCTAATGACAGGGTTTAGGAGGAAAGTACCTTGTAGAGGTAGTTTATTCCCTTGTTGACTTGGAAGGGTTTTTTAGTAATTCTCCATAAAGCAATGGTAACTGCTTGCTTGTTCCGAGTATTTATTTGGTATCAATCTTGTTATGCTAGACTGAGTGGTGGTAGTGGTTGCTTTGTACCAGTAGGAGATGAAAATTAATACAGTACCTTAAAACAGAAAAAAATCCTGAACTTTTGCACCACCTAAAATATAATTCTTGTTTGGTTTGATTGTATCTAAAGGCTGTATTTAGTAGTGGCCCTTTGTATTGGCTGCATAGGGAATCTCAGTAATAAGCAGTCCTGTTTTCTGCATGTGACTTCACTGAAATCAAAAGACTCAGCTGAAGCAGGAGAGATACTTAGCAAAACACTCTGCTGCTTAGAGTTCTTTTGTCTGAAAAAATATTACTGACTTAAGTGAATTACCTTGGGTTTTTCAGGAAGTGACTTGTAGGTTGACTTCAGTGTATTTTAGTAGGTACAGAAGATTTATATGGATGGCTTATTTCTTTGTGTTGAGTGCCCGGTCAAAATGTAGTGAGGAAAGAATGATCAGTTATACTACAAGGGCAGCTGGAAGTCCAGTGCCCAGCAGAGCATTAGTCTAAAGGAAGGTGCTTTAAGGTTGAATAATAAATCTTTTCATGAACGTAAGAGTATAGAACATGCTTCAATCTTCAATTGTTTAATATATGCAGATAATAAAATACTGGGACATACGAAAACAGACCTGTCTCAGTCTTTTTAAAAATCTAAGAAAAATTCCTGACTATATGGGTCTGAATGTCAAAAACCTTTTGGTAAGCCAATCTTAGTTTTATAGCCACTTACTTCATGAAGTGTCATCTTTTACTGTGCTATGAGAACCTAACTTCAGCATTGCATTTTCTATTCTAAGGGGACTGTAGATTCAAGACAGTTCTAAAATCCTGATTGTCCAAAAGAACGTTTGCGTTATCTGAACTAAATTTGTTAGTACTGTAGGGAAGGGAATACAGAAATGGTGCATGCTTTTTCTGAAATGGGTTTGGTATGGTTTGTCTATTGTAAACGCTGAGGGGAACGGTCAAATTTGCATCAGTCATTTTCTTATCACTTCTCTGCAGTAGTCTCGTGTGTGCTTGGCACTGGCAAACAAAAGAATTTTGATTTCTTGATTATTGGAAAAGCAATTGAAATGAACGGGGCAGATAGGAAGAAAGCAAGTAGACATGACCATTGTGCTGTGAAAGAGCTTACTAATTAACTTCAGCAGTTTCAATACTGAACTTGTTCTGCAACACATTAAATACCTTTTAATGCATGTTTAGTTTATTCTTCAGTTTTCGCTGCTTGATTTGAGTAAATGACATAACCTTCCCATCAACTGCAGTGAAGAAAGGATTAGCAGAATCTGGAATTGGCTTTTCCTCAACAGCACAACCATGCTGCTTACACCTGTGGAAATTGTGTTCCAAATAGGTTATTTATGAGGCTTTTCATTGTCTGCTGACCACCTAGGCTGAGACTTCTTGCTGTCCTTAATGTGATTTCTGTTGAAGGTAACTGCCAGGGGAACATCCAGGTGAAACAGCTCTGGTATAAGAGTAGACAGTCCTGCAGCATTGTCTTTTTGTTGTTGTTGCCCCTGCTTCAGTGCTCATTCCTGCTGTCTGTCCCTAACCATTTTTTTTTTTCCTTTTAGCCCAAAGAGGACAAAGAGAAAGGAGGGCATGCGGAGACTGGCAGCAGTCTCCACTAACAGTGGCACTACCTTCCAGCTGAGGCAAGGGTTTTCATGGCAGTAGTAGACAGCACAGCAAGAGACCTAGGAAAACTGTTCTCTGTGCTCTGGCAGGTTTCATCTGTTTCATGTTACACAGGCCCTTCCAGCCGCACCAGTGAGCAGCACACCTGTGCTGTGCTCATCATCTCTGTCCATCTTCCCAAAGCTCTTGCTAGACAACTTGTCCAAGAAAATGACCTGTGTCCAAAAACAGTCTCAGTTTTGGAAGCGGCCTGAGTCATGTCTTTCTTTTTCACAAGATTGCTTTTCATCATCACTGAATTAAGAGCTGCTGCCTGGGTTTAGGATGGTGTTTAGTGAACTTGTGACCAGGATAAATAGACTTGCCTGCAGTAGCAGTTTCAGATTCAGTGAGACAAGCTTCTGCTTCTCCATTACAAAGCTGGTGTGTTATCGGTCAGCTTTGTAGCATGCAGATGCTTTTATCTTTGTCCAGAAGATCTCTGCAAGGTCATCAAGATCATCTTCAGCCTGACTTCAGTGAATAGTCAACCTGAGTTGTTCAGATCAGTATTGGGATCTGCTGTCCATGGGAGTATATGTCCTCAGCACTCCTTTTTTCCTCTGCTAGCTCAGTTTGTGTGCATTCCCTGTACTGATGAAACAAAACACTTCAGACTCCATTTGCTTAGAATCTATCCTTCGGGTCATCTGGGCTTTTGGGATTATTCTAACTCGTTTTAACCATGGACACATTGATGTGATTAAGCCGACCTGTTTTCTGTCTTGGTCAAGTGAGATGCCACGTGCAGAGGTCAAAGTTTCTTTGTGGACATCTACTGTATAGGGGTTCTACTTGAACTTTCCTCCTCTTTTGCTTCTGGAAGGCTTTAGACATTTAACCCCAGTGCTTTGAAGATAAGGCTATCATCTTTATTTAAAGTTGAGGTGTTAGTTTCTGCTTTTTTGTACAAAGGTGTATTATATTTTCTACACGTGCATTCTTAATGCTGTTCGCTGTCTTTTCTTTCTCTGCTGCTTAAAGGATAGTAACTCTTGCTGTCCAAAGTGGTAGTACATTTTTAGCAGCTGTGCAGTTGTGCGCTTACACTAATAGCCTTCCTGCTAATTTGTCAGGTATTGTAAGTTGCTCTGGTGCTCAGCCTGTGCCAACAGATGAGCACATGCCTTGGATTTCAACACCATCCTGCTTCATTCCTGGGTGGCCATTGCAGTCTGACTTTTTGAACCATTTGTGGAGCAGCCTGAGTAGTATTCAGGCCCGTCTGCATCTCCTCATGCTTGTTTAGAGAGGTTTTGCCCAGGTGCTATGTTTCCCATTTGTGTGATGCTGTGGTCTTGTCACATCCCTCTTACCTCTTGAGATTTTTTTTTAGCTCTGAGAAGAGAAAGAGGGGGTGAGGGAGGCATCATGTCCCTCAAGTTCATTTATTTGACTTTGTTTGCTGGCTCTAGTTTGGCTGACTGCTGGGGTTGTTTGGATGTGGCTGCTATTCTTCATTTCTCTTGGGCAGGATTCATCACCAACTTAGTATTTTTATATGTTCCTGCTAGGGATTGTAGTGCAAGTGGCTGATTTGCAGGTGCTGCTGGAGACAGGATATCAAACTAGGGAGACCTCTGCTCTGACCCAGTACTGCTGTTCCTATAACTTATGGCATTTGTTTAATCAGTAAAATATACCAGCTTGAGGGGGAATTTAAAAACTAATTTCTTATTTATATTCCCAAGAGTCTAGACTGGTGGTATTTTTCAGTTAGATGTTTTTTAAAGGGTGTTATAAAAGCAGATGGACAAAAAGCTGCATCATGCTCACCTGCAAGCAAACAAATGTCAGCATTGCCAGTGTGATTAATTGGTGCTATACTAGAGGGACTGCTGTTTCTGCAGTAGAAGGTCTAATGTGCCTGCTGGCCTGTATGGATAATTGTGCTTGCCTGCACTTTAACTTGCATATCAACAGGCTGCTTTTTGCTACAGTGCTATAGGACCCACTAAATGAGGCTGTCTTTGGATTCCTTAGGATACTGTTAATTAGATTTAGGGGCTGTTTTGACTCTCTGTTGTGAGCACAGTAGGTAGGGCATAAGACATGGAATGAAGAAGAAGCATTCCCTAGCACTTCCTTTTTTTAGCTTCCTCTGTCCTCCTCTGGGCTGTATCTGTGTCACTTCTATTTACCAGTGCATCTTTTCCCATTTATCTACTCTTTCTTTTAGATACTTTCTTGCTCTGGAAGCTACTTTGTCTTACACCAAGAGAAACCCAACCTGAAATACAAACAGATTGGGAGCTTGAGTGATAACACTTGCTTCTATTACACTGGAATAACTACCTTTATTTTTCTTGCTGTTAGGATTGTGGTGTTTGTTCCAGGTTAGGTGTGTTTAGTTACCTGACCAAACTGAATACAAAAGGAAAAAGGTTAACCCCTGTTATGTTTATCAACTACATGTTTAATAATATGAAAAACCTTTTTATTGGATTTGTCTACTTAAAACCTGTGATGCTTTCTATAGTGGTCAGCCATCAAAAACAGCTTACCATGACATCCACACATGGTATATTGGGTGCAATGCATGTGGACAGCATCATAGAGGAATGTGTTGGCTGATGCACATAAAATGTGCCTCCTCTAGAAGGGAGGATTGCTTTTCAGTGTGCAGAAAATTTCTTGAGAAAGACGTTCATGCTGATACTTTTGAAGAAAATTAGTAAGAAGTGATAGAACAAAGTAGTATGTACATACACCAAAGTCATAATTCTCTTTTAGGCAGTTTTTCTTTTCCTTCTGTTACTTGCAAGTACCTAAAAAATGATAAACATTTTAAATTAATTCCTTACTCTGTTTTAAAATTCTTTTAAAGCTCTGTCTCAAAGCCAGAGCATATTTAAATACATTTATTGCAGCCTGCATATTGATGTATAGCAAACTTCTTACAGATACTGCATTTTTGGCTTCAGTTTTTTCAATGTTTTTCCAGATGCTGTGTAAAGTAATCTGTTAAGAAGGTTAACCTGTAGTAGTTATATTAACTTTTGTTTTCACTGATCAGATTAAAAATACTGCAGACAGAGATTGTGCTGTTAATATTAATTTTGTATTCTGGTCTTAAATTACTTTCCTCTGTGCATTGGAAAAACTCGTTAGTAGAACTCAGAGCAAGTCTAATTCGTAGGCTGTTTATGAGACAGAAGAGGTATTCTGAGTCATTGTTCAGAATCACAGTGAAATTTCTTAATTTTTTGTTGGCTTTTCCCCCCCTTTTTTTTTGACTGAGGCTGAGTTGTAAAACCCTAAGTGTTGCTGAATTAAATCACTTAATGACAAAACTACCAAGGCTCTTTGAATTTGCAGTCAGAGGGGCTTCACATATTGCTGCTGTAGTGTGTTATGTCCTATTTAATATCCTTGTTTTGCCAAACAAACTTTTTTCTAGTTTCATGTGTATCTGCTGTTTGCTTTAGCCTGGAAATGTTACTGCCACGATTTCAATATAAAATACTTTCAGATATGAGAATGCACTGGCTTTTTTTTTTCATGTATTACCTGTGCCTTTTCCCTTTTTGATTCATCTGTTCCTGTATCTGTTCTCAGTGAGATTACATTTCTTGGCCTTTTAACAAAAATGTCTTCAAGTTCACTGTTACTTTAAGCAATGACTCTTCAATTTTCCTGTGCAGTTCTGACCCATCATAAAGGTGGATACGTTGGTTAGCGCACAAGCTCTGTCTTAGTTCCTTTTTTCTCCCCATCACTCTACCACTTTCTGCCGTAATCTTCTAAAACGGTGTTTTCTTGTAAGCTTTGCATGTGCCTGGCATTGCTTATTAGAACAAAAAGCTGATGTGTTTCTGCTAAAACTGTAGGGTATGTGGTCACTGATGAGAACTTAATGCCCTCTTGGCTGAAGCTTGACTAGTTCCTTTTTTGTTTTGCTTCAGTTTCTATTCTGTTGCTCTGTATTAACTTTTTTTTTTAGTTCTCTTCTGATTGCATCTAAACTATACAAATAACAGCATTTAGGCTGGGATGCAGCAAGAGCACGTTTTATGACTTACTGGTTCACACTGTTGAAGGGCATTTTCTCTTTTGGTTTCAGACTCTGTAATTTTTCTTACCCTCTATACTGTAAGTAACTGTTAAGTATCACACTTAGATTTCCTCTCCAGTCAGTCTTTACACATTTGTAGTTATCTATAGGCTTTTGCTTCTTCTCTGTCACAGTTTAACTACAGGATTGCGTGTTAATCTTTTAACATTGCATACTTCAGGTATTCTATCTTAAGTTGCTTTCAAGCCTTAGGTTGTTCTTGATTTTTAAAACCTGGTGGTTGCTGAAATCTGTCCTTGGTTTATTGCTTTCCTTATTTATAGTACATTTATTTCTTGTCACAGTTGAGCACAGTCTTTACCATTCTTTTCTGTACTGCTGTCTGATAATGCTGTGTCCCCTTTCCACGGTGAGATGTTGCCTGTTTAGGCGAAAGGAAGCCATTTACATCCCACTGCATTTGTTATGTCATGCAGATCTATTTCCACATTGCTGCTTACCATTTATCTGCTGTTGTCTTCAGTTTCTTTATTTTCAGTGTCTTTTGGTGTCTATACTTAGTTTCAGTTTTGCTTATGGAATATCATTTTCACTTAGCTTACTCTTTATGTCTCCATTCTTGTTCAGTTTGTTTGTTTGGCATTGGATTTTACTGTTTGGGGTAGACAAGTCATAGCTGTTTCTTGTCCATTCATGCCTGTCCCCAGAACACTGGATTTCTGTAGTACAGTCCTTGTTCTGTTCTGGGACAAAGCAGGGAGGAGTGCAGCTTTGCTCTTTTCAGAACAGTTGCTAATTCAGAAGCACTGTGCCCCTTGAAGGAAGGGGGAGCAGAAAATGAAAAGAAGGGAAGCAAGAGATATTAACTAGAGGGACAGTGAAAAACAAACATTTGTTTAGAGATGGAATGCAGTTTTCTTACCTACTTCAGGAGCAGTTGCTTTAGAAAATGTATTTAATCAAAAATATACTTAACCACTTTCTTGTAGTAAGAATACACTTGTGTTTAAAATCCAGCTTTTCATTTGAAGAAACTTGATGAAAGAAGGGAAACAAAAGAAAATGTATTCTGCAGCATGAAATGTGCATGTTGTTTAGAAGATACCTCTAGCCCAGCACAACTCACAATAGGTCCAAATAATAAAGCTACTGTCCTAGGATGGGGAAGATGTGGGTTTAGATTCCTATTGTACTGACTGTATTACACTGTCCAAGTTCACCCTGAAAATTTTGATGCTTTTCAGTTTCTGTGCCCCAAAATAGGAGCAAAAGTGCTTTCCTTAGTGGTGTTTGAGGAAAGGTTCGTTACAGAGATAAAATGCTTCCATGCTACAGCAGTGCGAACTGCGGAAGACTCCAGCTAAATCAGCAGCATCTGTCTCAAGCTGCCATTTAAGCTTTGCATGCAGATTAGTCCATGCCCTCTACAGTAATTACACAACTGACTTGGTAAAAACTCTGTAGTGTGCAGGTAAGAGTGTAGTGTCTTGTTTCAGGTGAAATGCAGGACATCTGAGATGCTAAAAGCCTTTAAGAGGTTATACGGCATTAATTGCTAGGGCAGCCATATTTTATGTTGCTGATGTGGTCACATTTAAAATGGAGTGGTTACATGTTTTTGAAAGCTCTGCATTTCTGTGGAAGTAAGATTTTTCAGAAGGATTTAGAAGTGCTGGGCAGCAGCAGGCTCTGTCAAAGCATGCTGCATCTTGTTCTGTTTTCTGTGTGGATGTCTAGGACTACTAAAGAATGAGAATCACAGCTGTGTCAAATTCTGAGGGATAGCAGCCACCACCAATTGGTATTTAATTTACCTAAGAACTGTTACTGTGCAACATCCGTGAAAATCAGGACATGAAATTACTGTTGTAGTTTTGACAAATCCATTAAATGCACAAGAGGTCAAAACTTAGATAACTTGTGGCCACTGACTGCTGAAATAACATTGCTTCTGTTGTGGGGAGCTTGCTGTTGGTTTTTTTGGGGGTTCTTGCTTTGGTTTAGAAGACACCATGTCCAGATCATAGTGGTTACCTTCTAAACAGGTGCAATGGCCCATGGGTCACCAGTACATCACTAGAACTATGATTTGATCACTTCAGCTCCAGTTAACAGGTTTGCTTCACATTTTGGGCAGTGTTGGTTTATAGTCTCCTGTTATTTTTCTTGGCTTGTTGTCATGGCATCCAGAACTTCCCATCCAGATAATAAAATTTGAGTGGTGTCTGTCTGGTTCATTTTCCCTGTTACCCTCTCCCCAAGGCAGAATTTTATGTGGGACGTTGCATGCTGTTTGCAAGGGTTTCCTTTGAGGACTTCTTTAATCACATAGCAGCATCTCTTGGAGAAGGCCTAGTGCAGAGAAGCCCCTTCTTCTTGGACTGGAATTGATTAAATCCTAGATGTGTAGAGCTCCCATGGGAGCTCATTGTGCAACTTGTGACTCCCCTGAAGCCCCCAAAAAAGGCCCGTCTCTTGTGCAGATGAGCTCTTATCTGAATTCTCCCTGGCATTGCCAGGATTCAAGGCTGTGGTAGCAATCTTTGTGGATTTCTTATGGGGAGGTCCCAGCCTTTACTGTCTTGAGGATCAAGGTTATGATGATTCACGGGGAAGAGTTTGCTTAAGCAGCCTTGTCCCACTTGAGCATGTTTATACATGTGTGCGCCTTTACAGGTATTGTTGCTAGAGCTTGGCTTCAGCCAATGGAACACCAACTAATAGTTCTTGAGGTCTGTATTTTACATTTGTTAGGAAACTACAAGCATGTTTTAGGAAGGAGTCTTCTATAAGGGTATTCCAGTGTGAGTCTGGCTGTCCTTTACAGTAGGAACTGGAGAGGGATCTCCTAACGCTCCAAGTATAATTTGTGTTCCTTAATGGGAGGTGCAACATCAAAGCATACAATGGAGCTCTAGATTGTGTTGTGTTTAAATACAGCTGAAGGAAGGTCTTTCAAAAGAATTAACAAGGGCACCTGAAATACTGTAACTTGGTGGAAGAAGTCTTTCTGAATATATCTTCAGAGTCTTTATGTAAACCTTGCCAAAAGGTGCTACTTGATGCAGCTTTTTGTGAGTTAGTCATTCTTTGACCTTCCAGGAGTGTGTTTAAAAAGCTTCCACAATGGTTCCAAAGCTCACAGAGCTGCACTCTGAAATGGGACTACCAGCTGGAGCAGGGCTTACCTCGAATGTCAGTAAATCTCTTTTGTTACTGTTAGTTAGAAATTGGAAATAATGAGGAGAGTCATTTCTCTTCCAGCTTGCTTTGCCAGACATAGATGGGTTGCATTAATTGAAATCCCCAACTTAAAGTTGTTGGAGGTTGATGAGCATGTGCGGGCCTGCTTGGAAGAGTCAAAGGTGGTCAGCAAGCCAAGTTTAGCTGCTTCCATAGTGAAGCTCAGTATGGTGCCAGCTTCTTTCCTGAATGTCCTCAGAGGTTGCAACAGCCAAAAATCAGAGCCAGGAGGTTTGCAGATTGCATGGGGAGCATTTTGATTCCAACCCCAGAGTGACTGAAGGCTGTTGCTGTCTGATGACTTCTGCCTGGCTAATATGAGATGAGTTGTTAGACGTGGCCTACTTCTGGAGGGATAGATTGTGTCTGAGAGAAGCATCAGCGCTCACTGGCATTCCTGTTGTGACTGTCACCCAGGCAGCTTTAATGAGGTAATTAAGTTTTATATTTGGGCAGAAGACGACAGAAAACACGATTTGAAGCAGTTTACTGTGTTGTCCCATTCTGGGCTTGTTTTCATGAGGGACTGTAGCAGGGGACCATGATTCTTTAACATGACTGTATTCCATGGTAACTTGTATGCAAGAAAAAAGGTATTTTAACATTTGTTTTAACTGGTCACTGGTGAGCAATGCCAAGTTGTACTATCCTGGAAGCAGTTTCTCTAGCAGTTACCAGCAGTAGAAGCGCTCCAGACTTGAAAGCAGTTTGCCGCTTCTTTCTTTGTGGGAATAATGATAGGAAGAGCTGTGTAGAGAACAACCAGCAGGAACTCTATTTGTAGAATTTGAGTAGAAGAGATTACTGAGCACTTTACACATCATACTAAAACCATCCCTGAGTTGATCTCTGCTTTAGCAAGAGTTTAGTTGAGGGGGGGAAGAAAATGTCAACTTCCAGTGCTATTCAGAGGTAAAAACTGACAGAGAATGGCTGATGGGTAATTAAAATAATTTCTTACCTTCAAAACCAGGACAAGTTCCTTTTCCAGGAAAACAGCCTTTATTTGGTTTGGCCAAGCAGTGGGACTTGAGATACAAAACTCCAGGTTTTGTTTGCTGAACAGACACTATTTAAAAATATCTGTACATTAGATGAGTGCTCACGTAGTGCTCTTGGTGTTAGTCTGCCCAGTAGACCAAAGAAGATTGACCCTTAACTTTGAAGTGTAGGAGCTTGCTCAGTGTTACAGGTTGCTCTTATGGTACTATTACCAAGGCTCCACTCTTCTGAAGTGTGAAGAATGCAGCTCAATCAGAAGCCATGATTTTTCTTTGCCTTTTTTCTGTGTGACTTTTATGTCATGAGGAATTCTGTTAAACCTTTTGACAGCATTACTATCTTCTGATGTGTTTGGTCGCCCACTGCTCTGTGTCAGAGCTCTTTGTTTTCCCTCTACCATAGGTAGCTTGGTTTGTTAGCACAAACCTAAGACTGTATCCTATCTCAAGTTTGTAGTCTGAGGAGCTTAATTTGCTTTGCACCTTTCTCTGCCCTCATTGTTCTTGCATGCAGTCAATGATTCAGGAGCAGGGAGTTTGGTTTTTTCCACTTGTTGATGAAAATGGTACAGAACCAAGATCATCATGCTTCCTGAGAGAGACCTGTACAAAAGTCTGTGCTAATTTCCTATTCACAATCCCTGGTTAGAGATTCGTTGGCTGATTAATTTTTTAATCCATTTAATGTGTCATGTAGCTTTGTCTTAGTCAATTAATAAGCAGTACCAAATATCAAATAAAGTGCTTTATAGAAGACAGTATATCAATGCTCTTAAACAGACACTGTTAAAATTTGTAAGTCAAACTTGTAGCCTCATCAAGAAGGATGCCAGTTTAGTTTGACAATATATCTTCAATAGACTTGACTTGATTGATATCGATTTTATTACTTCAGTTCTTTTTTATTAAGAGTCCAGTATTGAGTATTGTGTAACTTTGCCTTCCTCTGTATTAGACTGACCACCTTTTTTGAGTTTCACTGCAAAACTCTCTTGTCTTTAGACTCCTGGAATTTATCTTGTGCTGTAAGAATGAGAAGGAATGCAGGAGAGACGTTTGTCCCTCTCTTTTTTTGAGCCTGTTCTGGGGAAGTAATCCATGTTGTCTCATTTAAATGTGTGTAATTTTAGGAGATCCTGTTCAGTGTCTACCTGGGTTGCTAGTTAGACACATCTGAAGAAGCTATAAGTACTAACCCATCTTTTTTCTCTGTACTATTATCTGTTGATGAGCCAGCAGGAGTGTTAAGGCCATCTTTTTTCCTCATAATCTAAAAAGCTTTTGTTCTGACCTTTACTAGTGAGAGAATTTTTTTCTAGGGTTTCTTGCTTCCTTTGACTTTTTGTTTAACTTACATTGGTTTCTATAGTTTTTCATTGTTCAAGCATCTGTTAATTTAAATATGAAACTGGCCTAAGACTGTCTAACAAAGGAAGTAAGGGCAGATATGGGTGTTTTAACTGGCACTACCTCCTTTGTAGTTGCAGCTTTTGGGGGTGTAAGGATAAATGTTAAACAAGATACAGCAATGTTTTTTGTTTTCTTGCACACAGTTTATTTTAAGCTTAGTGCTTTGAAAAAATTATACTACCAGCTTGGGATTGGCATGTGGTAGTATGTTTTGTGGGGTTTTTCAAGACTTAAAACCTTTGCTTTAAGTTTATTATTCACTTTCAGGCCTGCTTTTACTAGATCATAGAGGAGCCCATTGTATGTGTGTTTTGCAAGCTAGATAAAACCTTCAGAAAGAGCAGTGGTATTAGTGTTACAACAAATTTGGTGTTTTAGGATCGTCTAGAAATCTCTTGCCTGCCCTACCAGACCACAGCATGCAATGAACTATTAGATTCCAGATCACACAAAATATTTACTATTTACGGTGCTGTTCCTGGGAAGTGTGGCATGGGAATGAACTACACTGCCTGTGTGGGATCCTACTGAGAGGTCCAGCTGCTTGCTTGGTGCTGCCAGATTGCATCCAAAGAAGTGTTACCTTTGCTGAGTACAAGCAATAAGAATTTGTAACAAAAAAACTCAAGTTCCTACTGCTTCGCTGTATTCTGGAACAAATAATCCTCTTTGTTCTCTGCTTTTTAACAGTTTGTAGTTCCTCAGTGTCTAGGGACAGTGTTTAATCTGACGTAATATCTATTGCTCTAGAGAGGAATTTGAAAATAATGTTTTTAACTGGATAGATACTTTTAGGGAGTTTCTTAGCTGTTAATGTTCAGCACACCAAAATTTTGTCTGCAAGCAGTCATAAACCTCTAATTTCTTTGGGTTTATTTTCTAGTTTGAGGTACTGGGTTGGGGGAGAAGAAGTCTGTCTTCATTAATTTACAGTGTTAGAGATGCTTGAAAATCTAAAAGCAGGCAAAATGTGCTCCTGAAGCTCCAGACTCTCAACTGGAAGGTTTATCTCCCAACCCCTGCAGCTTCACTGGTCTGAAGGTGGGTGTGGCACAAAGCAGCAGCTCAAATTAGCTGATGGAAATAACTGCACACAGATTTTAGTGGGCTGCAGAGGGGATGGAGCCTTAGTTTTGAGATAAGGATTGGGTTTTTTTTCCTTGAGTTAACAGAAACTCGGTACTCATAATGCTGAAGTAGACTCACCCTTCTTGGTGAGACTAATGCATTAATTACTGTATTGGTTGTATTTGATATGAAACTATAAGCAGTAGCTTATTCATAAAAAGCCTTACATTCTGTTAAAAGTTGTGTCTTTCATGGTGTTTGAGAGTTTATATTACAAAGAGCAAATAGTTTTTCTTTTTACATGTTATAAGTAGAATGATAGGACAATGTAGATTCTTTAGGCCTGACTCTGCTGATAAGTGTAGGTATCTCTGGTTATGGAATCATAAAATTACCCTGGTAGGAAGGGACCTGCAAAGGTCATCTAGTCTAGTCCCCCTGCTGTAAGCATGGACAACCTCAACTAGATCAGATTACCCAGAGCCTTGTCACATTTCTCCAAGGCACAGGACAAGGAGTAGATGTTTCCAGTTGGTAGTGAGAATCTGAGGTGATGCTTAATCTTACTGGAAAGCTTTAAGCAAAGGGGTGAATACCCTGTGAAATCTTGTATCGCTCTGCTCATGTTGCTATAGGATTCATTCCATACAGTTTTTCATTTATGTGTTACTCATTGTGTTTTCCTTGCATAAGTATTTATGAGAGTGAGAATGTTTCCATGAGAGTAATTAAAAAAAAAAAATACAGTACATACTGTAGAGGTTGGTCAGGCCATGTCCTTGAGAGTAATATGGTAGCCTGTGTTCAGACAAACTGACATAAATCCCAGGACCTTGTATCAGCCATTCCTGTTATGCATATAACTTTGAAGATCAGTAAGTGGTTAGCAAGAAAAGCAGAGATGTGAACTTTGGTTCTCCCATCCTTATTCCTTGTGTCTCCCTCCCTTTATGAAAAAACTTGGTTTTGTAGAGAATGGCTTCCTCCTGTCTCTGACTGTCCTTTACAAGAAGGCGACATGACATCAAAGTATCTTTAAACTATTTCTGCTTCAGGCTTTATGCTCAGTCAGATTTTTACCTTGCTCTTGGTTTATCTTGTGAATTTGGATAAGAATATTTTTGTCAAGATTAATTCAGCTCTCCAGGAAGACTGGGCTTGTCTTAATAATTTTTTCTGAAATTAAATTGATTGGATGGAATTACTCCTTGGACATGTTGTCTGGTTAAAGCAGCCTTTTCTTACCCTTACACCTGTGTGTTGGCATTTAAGGCATGAACTGCTGTGTTTCCATGGATTTGCAAGATCTTCCATCACATAGTTAGCAGCTTTTGAGTGCTTTGATCTGATGTTTGTGTGACTGCAAATGCTGTATTTTCGGTGGCTTCTGACTTTGAGAAACACACAGATGCTTTTTTGTGGCCCAGGAAACAAAGAAACAAAGCTTTGTGCTTGGGAGGCAGGATCTGTGCCTCCGGGGTACATCAAGGCACCGGGTGTGCAGCTGCCATGCCGACCTCCACTTTTGCTTGGTGAGCAAAAGCTCTAGTAGCTGCTTGCTGCTCTAATGGATGGATATCTTAAACTGCTGGCCTTCTCCTTGAGGGATTTTCATAGGCTGTTTTTCTCCTGGCCGGTGAGCAGGAGCACTCAGATCTTCGGCACATCAGCACCCAGTGGTAGCTTATATTTTGACTTACTTTTCAACAGCTACACTGAGGAGGAGTCTGGCTGAAATACAGGACCAATTGGGCTAGCTTATTAGTGAGATTTTATCTAAGTTGTATGTACCTTAAATGTGCAGTGTTTTCCAAATGTGCAAAATAACTTCAGTAGGAGGCTTGAAGCGGCTGTCTGTCACATTGCATTAATAGAGTTGATGCTGCAAAAGTGCTGCTTGGCAATCAGGGAAAAGGTACCCCTATTTACAGGGTCTTATAGGCCATCTCAGACCCCTGGCTCTGTCCAAGTGCTTCAGGTGCCTGTGTAGTGCTAACAGCTTGGCCTCTCCTGCACCGTGTTAGTTACACCAGTTACTTGGTACCGAAAGCACAAAAACAATCTTGATAGTTAAGCAGAAGCTGTTAAAATTCTTTTGGCTGCTAAAGTGGGTTCTTGCCATCCCCTGTGCAGCATCAGTTGTTTCACCGGTTTGGTTTTGCTGTCCTCTGTGATATACAGAGGACAGCTGTACTGTGGTCCCTTTATCCTCCTGCAGTTTGGTCTGTCCTTTTTCTTCCCATTTACTGGCTGCTTAGTGAGCAATAAAAAAAAAGTAAATGTGGCTGCCTGTTTCTCAGTCACCTGCTTCAAGGTTAGTGTTAAAACGGTTTCCAAATTCTAGGGTTTTTTACACTTGTTTTATAGACATGAGGAAAATTACATGAGTTACTTCTAAAAGGTAGCCTTATTACCAGTTGGGCAGGTCAGTTACATTAGGAAGTTGGTACAAAACTATTACACAATTCTGTCAAGCATCATACATGTTCTTCAGTGAACTTTTGGGGAAGGCAGGGTGAGTGGTTGCTTTTTGGTTTTTAAGTAGATTCTTCATAATATGAGTTAAAAGTTTGTTGTTGGCTTCCACTGTATTAAGATAATGAAATGAAGAACAGCAGACAGACTACAGGGGAAAGCAGGATTGAATTTAAATAAATGAAAATTGTGTTTCTGCTCACAGCTTTTCCTGTGATTAAAAATACTGAGCCCCTTTTTTCTTTTTCTTGTGTTTCAACAGGGCAGAGTTTAGGGTATGGATTCGTTAACTATATTGATCCAAAGGATGCAGAGAAAGCCATTAACACTTTAAATGGACTCAGACTCCAGACCAAAACCATAAAGGTAAGGCAACACAAATGACCTTTTGTTCAGCTCAGAAATTGGGGGAATTAGTTAAAATTGTTTCTAGCACTTTCATCACTATTTTAACCCGTTGTGAGGGACAATCGGCTAATGAGCTCCTCATTAGAATAATGGGAGGATGTGCAGAAGGTAAAATCTATTTGCGGTTGTGGGGGAAAGTAGCATGGTAGCACCTTTTTAAAGCTTTGCAGTGATGCTTAAAACACTTGTGATATTGTTTCCCATAAGCAGAGGTGAAGTATGTGATGGTGTCTTTATAGGTTACACATTTCCCTGTTTGAACAGGAAATATCTTGACATGCAGTTACTGTAGTGACACTGGTGTCGTTTCAGGTGTTGAAAGTCTGCTTTTCTGAAGTTGAGTATGCTGTGCTCAGAAGAAACAAACCCGATATTTTTTTTCTCCATTTCCACATCCTTAGTTTGATTTATCCTTTGAAAAACTGGAGGGATTAGAGAACCCACTGAAGTCTCCCATTTCATTGTTTTAATAGACCATTAGTTATTCAACAACCTTTTTTAGTAGTCTCATAAGAAAAACAAGTTTCTACACTGTCATGGTTCTGTGGGTTTGTTTTGGGTTGGTTTTTTTTTTTGCTGCATGGCTGATAAAGCTTTTCTGAAACTGCTTACAGATGATTTCTGCATCCTGAATTCTGACAAATAATAGAGCTTAAAGAATGTGAATCAAAAAAATGGAGTGAACAGGAGATCAGATTAAAATAAAATTATCTGAAGCTGCTTTGATCATATTTAAATGCTGGCTTTTTATTTGTACCATTTTCTTAATTTTTCTATGTGTAATTTGTATTTCAAAGGCGATGGTAGAGAATACAGAAGTGGAATTTCAAGAACACAGTACAAGTAGTCAGTGACTTTGTAGCTTGCAAAAAATACTGTACAGTCAGTACTTCAGTTGTACTTAACCTGAAGGTTTAGTGAGGAAGGTTTGGATGAAGTAGTATTCCCTGAGGCCAAAATATTTGTTGGATTCCTGTGCAGCTCTTAAGGTTTCAAACAAGGTTTCCCTGATCACTTTGACTAGTAAATAGCAGAGGGTTTTTGAATGTGGTGGAGCAGTTTCTTGAATTTCATAAAGAAAACTACTTCCAAACCTCCCTTAGACCCGATTGGGTTTCATCCTATAAATGTGTAATTCAGCTGTATATTAAAATACTCAACAGCATGGTTTTGTAGTGTTAAGTAGAAGAACTTATAGGCAAAGCAGCAAAATCTACTGTCTTATCTACTGCTGCAGGTGGAAATGCGTGCTTGGACTCAGCAGTTTCCACTTAGAGTGAAAAGTTGAGCAGTAAGTTGCTCTCCAAATTGCTTTTAAAGGTATGTTACCAGGAAAAGCTTAGTGTTTTGAAAGTACTAATCTCTGCTCAATAAACTCAAACTTGAAAAATCTAGCTCAATTCCTAATGCAGCACTATTAGATTTTGAACATTATTTAGCACTAACAAAGGTGCTTTTTTCTTGTCTGAAGTACTGATTTTGCTTTGCTGCCTTTTGATTTTGAGAGACGGAGCGATGCTATTGTATCCATAACAGTCTAATGTTATTAGGAATACATAAGCTGCAAAAAGGACTCCAAAAACTCCAGCTCGTTGTAGTTCTGTGTTTCTCTCCCATTTAAAATTAACCCATTGTGCTTTTTTTACCATGCAGTTTTTTGTTATCCAGGAACTTCTCACACCAAGGTCACCTTCTTGTTAAAATAGTCATGAGCTCTGCTGTTCCTTGCATCCAGCCAGAGCATGAACTGGCTCCAGGGGGTCGTATTTGTGCTCATGTTTTGACTCCACAAGGCTCAATTTCTGTTTTAAAAAATCTCTGCATGTGTCCCCAGATCCTGTCCTTTTCACTTCTGTAATGTTTTCATGGCAGCTCTTTCACTCCTGATGACTGGCAATGCTGCCATGCAGTCACAGGAGGAACTGGTTTTATAGCAGGATCAGCAAAACAGCTCTGCAGTCTGCTCTCAGATGTGCAGACTAAAGTAACTGAAGAAAAGTGCTTTTTATTTTTTCCTTGTTACAATAAATATTCCCTTTTCACTGGAGCAGCTAAAATATTTATGTGCATTTTATTTGAGTCAATGATGCCCTTTCAAGTCAAAGTGGAAGGGTTGACTATTTACAGAATATCTGTTTGGGGAAAGCGTTGAAGGAAGTGCTGTGTGTTTGGTAGCAATAGGTTATACATGGTATGTTTCTCTTCTGCTGATCGTAGTGCATATTTTATTTATGCCATTTTGTAGCATCATCATCTTGTGAGGGAGAAGGGCTTCACTTTATTTTTACAGCTAAAGCCTGACATGATTCTAGAAAACAGCTTAGAATAGGGGAAGATAGTGTGTTGAAATACACATTCCAGAAATTGAATTCCATTTTTAGAAAACACATTTGCCCATCCATGAAAGCATTTGAAAGGTCACTGCTGCTGTTGAAGATTGCTTGGCAATTCAGTTCTATCAAATATTGGAAGGAAAATAAGATATGTGATGCACAGGGTACAGATTGTTTAAACTGTGTTGGTCTGCCCTGAAAAAAGGACAGCATCTGAAAGGATGTGAAGGAACATTTTTACATTTTACATGGAGTTTTAGGTGACCTGGCTTCATGTTCAGGGATGCTGGAACAAGGGCAGAAGACCTGAAAGGAAAGCTTGAAATGTGAAAAAAGCCAGTGACCCCCTGAAGTGCAGTCTTGTCCCTTTTCTCTTTTATGTTCTCTGTTGCCTGAGGAATGGGTAGGCTGTTTTTTCCCCTCACAGGAGCAGGTAGCATGCTGTGACACTAGAGCAAAGGGAGAGATGCCCAATGAGGGGGGAACAAATTTGGGTTCTCCTGAGCCCTCTGCCTTCCAGTTTTTAAATCCACTGAACTGATCAGATTATAAGATTTATCTGTCAGAGGCGTTCTCTACTTAAATTTTCACAAATTAATAAATAACATGGATTCTAGCTGCTGCTGTATTAATGTTTCCTATTGTTAGTTTAATGTTTGTTTGCTTTACTATTCTCATCAATAGGACTCGATGTCCTAATTTTAAAATGCAACAGATAGGGTTGTGGTATAAAGTACTCCTGTGTTCTCAAAGTACTGTAGTTGCATTACTGCTCCAAGATATTTCTATTTATCTTGGCTTCCCTGGCAGTTCTTGAAATGCCAGATATTTCTGCAGTATCCAGGCTCTAAATCTGTCCACATTAATTCTTGTTGTCTGCAAAATTACAAACTGCCCTGTCTCTGTGGGGTGACCAAATAACAGCAGTGTCAGGTTTCTCCATCCTACAAAAGATTGCCTTCCAGTCATGCTCAGTGCTGATGGAGGTGTGAGGAGTGTGAGGCAGGGTAGGAGGAGGAAGGCAGCTGCATCTTCTGTACGGTATCTGAAGCTGCCTGGGAGGTGTGAAGAGAGAGTCAAACTAAAGCATCTGAGTTGCAGCCAAGGAGGTGCTGGCTTGCTGGTGGTTCCATTAGCAGAGCTCTGGTGTTGGATGATGCTATGATTCTCTGCTGAAACCCCTGTGTTTTCTACCTGTCTTCTCACATAGCTTCCCCAGGACTTCTTGCCACTGAGCTGACTGGCCACTACTTGCAGCTGCTTCTCAGTGAAGAAGTGGGATGTTGTGCAATGCTGAGTGCTAAGGGGAAAGGTATATGGAGAAGTGGAGAAAACAAAACGTAGGGACAAAGGCACAGGAAGAGCTTAGATGTTTGGGGAGTGGATGGAGGAGATCTGGTGGGGAGGATACTGGGAGTAGCTGGGGGTTTTGTAATGTAGAGGGATTTGTATTTTGAAGTTTCCTGTGAGTGCAGTTGCATGAAGAACACTGTGTGTAGGGATGCTGTGTGCTCTGCCAGCTCGTCACTTGTCATTACTTGCCTTCGGGTGCACTTGACTGTGTTTCCCTGCCAGTTACAGTAAAGCCTCATGGACGGTGTCAAAGAGCACTCCTTTCCTTCCCTGGAAATTCAGAGTACAGGCACTTGCAAGCTGTACCTTTTGAGAAGCAGTTGTTTTGTAGCTCATTTTAAAAATCAAGGTAACTGCTTGTTCTGTTTTTGTGGTAGCTCAAAGAGCTTCTGAAGAGGGGTCCTCTGCTGTCACTCATGCAGCCTGGAACAAAGCCTTGGGCAAGAAACTAGAGATGCCACAGACCTGGAAAGCCTTGATGGCATTTACTTTTTGTTCTTTATAAACCTCTGTCTGTGCAAACTTTAGGACTTAGTAGTGCTTGTAAGCAATTCCTCCTCCACTCTTCCTGCTCATAGTGATGCTGGCTCAAAGGTCCTTTCAGTGGTCTGTTTGATGGTTCAGATTGGCTCTGCGATTTTCAGCAGACACTAAAGAGTCTTAACCTGTTAGTTAGGTTTGGGCATTTCCTCTTAAGATTTCCCTTCTACCTGCTTTGGTTTTGCAATGAGTTGTTTTCATTCCACAGAGCCAGTGCAATTATTTTTTACCCCTGCTCTTGATACAGCCCGAGTGCTTCTAGGTTGTTACTATCTGTAGATGTCTCTCATCAAATGATGGGGTAGGCCATTGTATCTTACCTGCAATATGATTAATCCCAAAAAAATGGCATTGAACTGTTCCAACAGTGAAGTGCATCATCACTCCCCTCCATCTCCCAGCCAAGGTCTTGGAGGAGAGAAAGGACAAAGCAGTGCCAGTGGCAGATGGGGAAATATTCCAGGTTCTGGTCGTTAGCCTCTGGACCAGAGGGCTGTTGTGTGTGCTTGTTCTGACAAAGCAGGTAGCTTTCTCGGAGGGTTTCTCAAATGTTTAGTTTGCACAAAATTTGGGCATGGGTGAGGAACTGGACATGGCTGTAGAGAAACATCTGGCTTTAGCCCATTCTCTGGTGTTAAGTACTTTCTGCTTCTAGTGGATGAACCAAGTGAGATTGTGCCTATTTACACTTATGGAGCTGCTTGGTGTTAGAACACTCTCAGTGCATATTGGTGGCGTAAGAGGCAGCAAGTGAAGGAGGGGTTGTCCCTGTTCAACATAGTTGGGCCTCAGGCAGAAAAAGGAGCCAAGTGACTGGCCCTAAAAGTAATGCAAGAAATTCTTTGTCTCGCGTGAAGTAAAAGCAAAGCCTTTCAGGATTAAGGTCACAGAAATTTGGGTGATCTTTAATGTTGTACCAATTTTTGTGAAAGCTGCTAGGGCCCAGGGAGTCACCACTGGCTGCTCTGTATTTGCTTATGGCTGGAGGGTTGTCCCAGGGATTGCATGCAGGTACCATCAGTGGGTGGTTCAGTACCCTGTTAAAGACTGCAGACCAGTCACACTGGTGGTGACTAGAGTGGTACTAGATGCACAGTAGGACATCCATCTCTGAGGAGAAGATTGTTTTTTTGGAGGATGTTAGCTGGTAAGTTGCTTGTCAGCAGATGTTTTGACCAGGACAGGATGGCTTTGCTGGCAAAGCATGTAGTTTTGGGAAGCAACCATGCTGTTCCTTGTCAGAGCAGACAAGGATTTGAGAGTTGGGAGGGTGCTTCTAGGAATGCTTGACTTAATGTTTTGACAAGTTCAGGGTTAGGATATGAGCTGGAGACATATCTTAGGATGAGCACGAGAGAAGTGGTTAAGTGCCAGCGTTTAAATTGTAGCTGCCACATGTCCAGAATCTTGCCTGGGTAAGACAAATGGGATGCGTTCCTGCCTCTGGGTGCTTTGCTGTGAGCTCTGACTTGAAAAGACCAGACTACTTGAATTTATCCTCTGAAGAGTCTCTATGTTAGAAATTTTTCACAAGGTTTTTGGGTGGGGGGGGAAGATATGAAATTGATAGTGAAGATAATTACTTCAACTTGGAGATATGTTCTGTGTTCCTGCACCAAAAAAATGTGCATTACTGTGAAAGATGATAAATGCTGAACCTCAGGACTCTGCAGTAGTGTTTGGAGACGCTGGTGCAAGCTCAAGATGACTGTTAGTACTGAATTGAAGCCTTCACAGAGGCCTAATATTCAGTGTCAGGGGAGGAATATCCTAGCAAATGTTACATTTAGTATACATATATTTATAGAAGCAAACATCAGAAGCCAGCAAGCCATAAAATGAGTTGTACAGCATTTTATTATCTTCCTTGCAAATGTGACTGAATAACTCCTAAATGATCTTTAGGCAGTGAAATAAATACCGTCATTTGACCTCCAACCGTCTTACAGATGGACAAATATTTTAATGCTGAGAAATGCCTGGGTCAAACAGTTGTTTGATGCTCTGTAGCTGATCTGTTTGAATTCACTGTGTTGGCTAGGTTTTCCATATTCTCTCTTCAATGCACTAGTTCGTTACAGGACACCAAAACTGCTGTAAGCAAAGAAAAAGGTTTTCTTAAATGCGACTATAAAGAATTAAGGAAGTGTCCTCACCCAGTGCTTTGCAGTTCTTACTGATAGACTGTGAGCTGGTTTTGGCTCCCATTTTAACTTTCACATCACACAAGGTGCTTTGGATCTGGCAGAGGGTCAGGGTGGGTGATTGCTTCCTTTTGATAGTTGATGCACAAGGAGACATTCCGTCCTCAGTACTAACTGAATAATAGCTTGAAAGCAGCATGGCACAGTCTAACCAATCGATTTGTCATTGGCCGACCTGAGAGGGAAAATGAAAAAGATTCAAAAGCAGATAAATAATTGACATTACTAGCTTTGAGTCCATTCAGCTCGCAACCTTTTCTCCTTGATATTAAAGGGTGGCTGAGTTGCTTTTGGCAGTTCTTTCTTTGGCCCAGGCTCCCCTGCAACCTGAATGTTTGATGGCAGGAGGAAATAAAAATTAGACCTGAGCAGTGATAGGGGCTCACATCTGCTAAGATGGATTTGTGCATGCAGACTCTCCTTTCACTGCTTGTCTGTATGGCCTGCAAGAGCAGGGCATTTTCTGTGTAAGTACATAATATAAAATGTCAGGCAGTCGGTGCTCTGGGAAGCAGTGTTTTTTGCATATCCCAATACTTTTCATCTTCCCTGTAATGTGGCATTTGGTTAATGAATGTGCCAGAGAGAGAAAACCCAAAGGAAACCCCTGGCTGTTTTCCCAGTAACTTTATTAATTTTGCAGCTCTCTGTTTTGAGGAATAGGTATGGTCCCTACCCCCACTTCAGAGAGGCCCTTAAGTGTTTTTTAAACTGTTATTCCTAAAGTAGGTTAAACTGTAGGTATCTTAAACCCTTACCAGTACCCTCTGAAGGTGAGATATTTGCAGTGTGGGGGGAGAGTCTTTTTTTCTGGATGCTCAGGTCTAGGATGTAACAAGCCATCAGCATGAGGTCACCAAGCGAACACTGTCAAAACCCAGTGATTTTGGCATGGCATCTGTAGGTGAAAAGCGTGGTGTAGTTCATCTTTGATTTCCTCAAGAACCTGGTTTGATCTTAGTTACATAAAAGCTAAGTGATGCTGTGTATGTTCTTGTCCTGGAGCATCAGAGTGGTGATTGGGACCAGCAATCAAGTGACTTAAATGCTGCACCCTATCAGGACTTCATGGGCTGTGAGATCCCTAAATTGCTGAGGCACAAAATAGTTTCCACTCAAATATCCTATTCCCTTTCAGCACCAGTTTCGGCACCTGAAGGTTTCTCTGTGCCTTACATCTGCTTGTGCCTGTGCCATGCCTGAGCTTGCCTTGGTTGATGCACATGTTTGATCCTACCCTCTTCATGTTTTTTGCTTAAGGTTTTCCACCTGCTCTCTCCAGCTTCATCTATAAATGTGAGATAAAATGTTGTGTACAAATATGTAAGTTCTAAAGAACTTGCCAACAACCTTAAAATGTAGAATCTTTAGAGTTTGTCTGCTACTATGCAGAGAAGATTATGGAAGCAAATATTAGTCATTAACATAATTTTCTGTGTTGAGTCAACATCTATTTTTAGGTATGGAGCACATAAAGGCAGCTCTTTGACACATAAAGCACATAAAGACATTCATTTGACATCGTTTGTGTTTGGACTAGGGCTTGGTAAGAAGGGAAGACAGTTATTGAATGTGTTGCATTCATGATGGGGACCCCCCAGTTTCCTTCCAGGACACATTTTTGCGACAATGCAGGAATGTACTGATATGTTTCTATTTAAATAAATCAAGATGAAGTGCAGAACACTTGGATTTGGATGCAGTGCTATTTCAGAAGTACTGCAAAGTAATTCATGATCCATGCTGAATACTTGCCATTAGGCTTTATCCAGGAAGTACCCTTATTATGTTCAATGTGTGTATTCCAAATGTGTATGTTAAAAGTGCAGAATGCTTTTTATGCCCATATGCTAATTAGAAATATGATTCATAGGTAGAAGAATGGTTAAAAGAGCCTTGATTTAATATTTCCTCACAGTATACATGTAGTGCTTCAGCTAGAATTCTTCTGTGTGGTTGTAATATCTAGTGGTCTAGTTTTAGTCCTGCAGTGCAAGGGAACTTCTTGTGTTAAATTGCGGATACAGCAATGAGTGTCAGTGTATAGTTCCTTGAGCAGATGTTCATTTAGGCTAATTTCACCAGCACTTCACTGTTCATCTTGCCAGCTTGGAATGAAAACAGAGCACAAAAGATCACTCTGCAAATAACCTGATCTGGGCAAAGAAAGCTGTGCTGAACTCCAGGGTGCTCTGCGTGTGTGAAGGCTATTATGTGTTGGAGACAGTAAATTGTCCATACATCCACAACCCAGAGGGATGAGTTTACAAAGCCACGCGTGGGAAGTTGCATCTTAATCTACCTTTGAACAGTAGTTACGAAGGCACTGAAAGAAGCCTTGTATCAGTTTTTAAGGTCTTCAGAAGTCTTCCTTTGTTCTTTCTGCCCTTCCTCGCTTTGTTGGTTTTGCAGAACAGGTAGTGTCTGAACTTGAGGGTTATTGCTTGTGTAGGAGATGCAAACTCCGTTTAAAATGCAAAGGGTGTTTCTGTTTTACTAATGTGCCTTTCCTTTTTTTTTCAATCCGTAGGTGTCCTATGCCCGTCCAAGTTCAGCATCAATCAGAGATGCAAACTTGTATGTCAGCGGCCTTCCAAAAACAATGACCCAGAAAGAATTAGAGCAATTATTTTCACAATATGGGCGCATCATCACCTCACGGATTCTGGTTGATCAAGTCACAGGTTAAAAAAACTTCTGTTGATTTATGCATACTCTCACGGAAAAGGCAAAGTAAAACAAACACCAGCAAGTGTTTGAGACAGTATGACTTCCAGTATGTAAAATGTTGTACCTGGTTTTTTAAATGTACGTGTTTGGAGGTGTAACTATTACCTCTTTAAAGAGGGAATATCAAAATGCAGGATGCATTTTAAAATCATCAGGTTAACTATTTGGGCTGATTTGGGAGGATACAGATGGAAAAGAGGATTTTTCTGTATAGGACTTAAATTGGCAAGCCATGTATTCTGTGGAGTCAAAACCAACATTCAGTTTTATCTGTTACATAGATGAGGCTGTTCGTGCAAATATTCATCTGTTCATGTTTTTACTTCCCAGGGGTTTCTCGAGGTGTGGGATTTATCCGTTTCGATAAGAGAATAGAGGCAGAAGAAGCCATAAAGGGACTAAATGGCCAGAAGCCTAGTGGTGCTACAGAACCAATTACTGTGAAGTTTGCCAATAACCCCAGCCAGAAAACAAGCCAGGCACTCCTTTCACAGCTGTATCAGTCTCCCAACAGACGCTACCCTGGACCACTTCATCACCAGGCTCAGAGATTCAGGTAATTACCTGGAAAAGAAATGAAGTTCCACCAGCGACAACAATGTGGGGCAGGTGTTGTGCAGGAAAATATGCTTTAGTTGTGTAGGCTGACCTGATTTTCTTTGTAAAATTAAATATTCTTTCCTGGAGAATGAGGAGGAAAATCTGCTGACAGTAGTAGTCATGTTGTGTTTACTAAAACAGCTGAAGTACTGTACAATCAGATTTCATGAAGGTTCACAGGAAAAGGGAGGACAGAATAGAGCTATGCTGGTAATCAGATGAGCAGTAACTATCCTGTTATTTTTTTGGTCATGCTTTTATTTGCTGCTGTATTACTACAGTTTTGATGCTGCCTAGACTTTGATGTTAATGGCAGTGGATTTATAGCAGGAAAAAGCTGAGTCTGTTCCAGTCAGCAGGGGTATCATTAAATTTATTAGCCTGAGATCTGCTTTTAGTATAAAGAGACCTTGTATTAGTCTTTGGTGTGATTCTTGAGATACTTTGGAGGATGTTTTATGCTTTGCATTCTGAATGTGCTGCTTCCATCTGATAGTTAATCCAGAGTTAGCAGTACATGATGTTCTCATTCTGTATTTGATGATAATTTCAGGCAAACCAATGTTGAAACAAAAACATTGCCTGCCTTCAAAAAAGAAAACTGGAAAACATTTGTGTAACTGAGTTGCAGACTGGCTTTAAAGAATTTGTTTTAAAGTCATCGTAGTTTCTTAATGATAAAAAGTTCTAATGAATTAAAGATCACTTAAAAAGTCAGTTGTTGGATACATTAAGTTTACTTTTGTCTCGGGCACACAGCTGTGTCCATCGAGGTTGTCACTGAGTCATTCCATGGACAGAAGCACTTTATTGTGCTCCCATGGAAAAGCAGATGATTATCTTCTGCACAATTTGGTGGTCATTTACACTGACATGTAGGATTAAAATATTGTATATCTGTAATACAATGGTAAGAATGTATTACTTGTTAAAGCAGATAGAATCAAGGGTTTTTTCCAACTTGATTTGGCACTGTAATGTTCTTATTTCCAAGCTAACTGTAAATATAAGGTGAGTGACTGAATTACATGTAAAACCTTGCTAATTGTCTAAAGGCAAAGCAGTGGATGCTTTTTAAAAACCCTGTAAATGATGGGTTTTTCTAAAACTGTAGATAAATTTAAAAATGGCTTTAAAGGCTGTGGTGGAAATTTAAGCACAACCTCATACTTAACAAAGCAGGCTGGGAGTTGTTAGGCTCCTTAGATGTGTGGGAAACTTGTTGAACGTTTCTTTGAAAATGGAACGCTATTAATAATAGTTCCATTGAGCGATCGTGCCATCTGTGAGACATTAACCCAAAGACCCTCCTTCTCTTTTCAGGCTGGACAATTTGCTTAATATGGCCTATGGCGTAAAGAGGTAATTAGAATTCCACAGATTGCCAGATGTCCGTGTTGGCACAGATTGGTGCTACAATTTATTTTTTTTAATTCACTAACTTTATTTTTTTTAATTCCTTCTTTTCTTCCACCAGCATGTCAAATTCTTTTTAAGTTTGGACTTCAGTTGGTTTTGTTACTTTAAAGGCCACACACGCAAATTCTGTGGGGTTTTTTCAACCTTTTTTTTTATTTACAGGTGGGCTTCACAAATGGTTTAGGTGCAACAGCTACAAGCATTCAAACTGCAGGCTCCCTCCTTAAATGGTGCTTTTTTCCAGAATCAGAGCTATTAGCTTACATTTCTAACTGATCTCTGACCTCGTAATGGAAAACTTGACAGTCAAAAACAATTGTGCTGCTGTCTCACAGTTAAGGCCTTCTTTCTCTTACACCTTTACAAGTTTGACTCAAAAATGTAGCTGTGTGCACCTTAATCAGCCCTAAGTTTCTTTTGTTTACAGGTTTAATTCTTTGAAGTTTTCTCAGTGTTTGAAACTTTTTTGTTTAAAGTAGCTGTGTGTGTGTGTTCACGCATGTGTGATAAAGCTCAGCTGATCTGTCAACATGAATGCTGTTTCATGAGAATGTTCAATGTTTAATCTGATAGCTACAATGAGTTGATGCGGTGTTAGTCTCTTCTCACGGCATGCTTCAACATAAGCAAACCTAACGGCAAAACAAAAGTGTAGTCTTATTCCTGACATTACAGTAAGATGTCCAGCCATCCCCCACAATTAAGATGAGAAAATACTTAATCTCCTGAAATGGTCTACTCACCACACATGAAAATTTGAGTTTTTCTAAAGCTTGTCCTGTAAAATGGTATGGTAAGTATCTTTATGCTAGTTAGTAGTGGACACAGGTTAATACTACAGCCATGGTAGTTATCACACAGGTTGGAAATCTGAAGCTGCTTACAGAAGCAATAGTCCAAAGGAAGGTGGCATGTCTTCCCAGAAGGGCCACTTCTGGTGTTAGTCAGGATGTTTTACATCTGCAGTGTCCTGGTGATGCAATGAGTTGAACTTTGCACCTGATCTTATCTCATACTGCTTCAGGCTGCTTCAGCATTCTCCCCTCTTCATTTGTTTCTTATGTTGCCAGAAGCATGGCAGAACCCTGAGCTGCAAATATCTGTCAAGTATCAGTCAGTATTGGAAGGATGGGTTGGTTACAGGAGTCCCCCTGGGTTTTCGCCGCTCTTCTTGTGGAATTGCACTAGCATTTTGTGCAGGACAAACAGGACTCTAGTCTGAATGCTGAACTAAGCATTTTAGTAGTGATTTCATTACCTGTGGATGAGTGAGGTACCTGCCCTTAAAGGGTATATGTTGATTGTCCTTAATATTCAGGTTCTGCAGTATTAGGCTTAAATTACAGCAGTCTCTGAGTTAGTTTGTAGGCATCTTTAAATTAGTTCTTATCCCTTTCCAGCAAATCTTGAAAACTACTTACACTAGCAAACCTTGTGTTTACAGGCACAGAGTGACAAAAACTCCAGATGGATAAAAATTTGAGACATCTGTAGGGTAGCATTCCAGGGTTTGGGAGTCGGCACTTGCTTTCCATACATGCCGTACTGATGGGAAATGTGTTCTTGTGAAACAGGCTTTACTGATGCCAATTTCAGATCACCTGCTAGTAGCAAAGCTCCTCATGCAGTATGTTATCTTGATCTTGCATTTTGTCATTGGACATACTGGGTTTGTGCCTGTTTGCTTGGATTTACAGCAGCTCCTGTGCTTGTGGTACACAGGTAGTTGAAACCCTAAAGCTCCTAAAGGTGTCCAGGGAAAAGTTGCTCTTCAGTGAACTGTATGACACTTTAACCCTTTACATCAGGACAGCACTTATAAAAAATGCTAGACTTTATTCCATGCCGTGTGACATGCACAGCTCTGCACTGTATAAGAGCATTGCTTGCAGGGTAATGTGCATGTTAGTGTTATGTTCCACATGAGATTGAAATGTTGTAGGGACAGTGTTTGCTGGTTGATAAATGTTACTAGCACGGTTGGGACTTTAAATCCACTGCTAAGTGCCATGTTCCCCATTCCAAAAGTTGAAGCTGTTTAGCTTGTACAAGCTCTCAGTCCAGGCAGGCTTCTCTTAGCATGCCACATGTGGCCTTGTCTGGCTGTTTTTGTCTCCAGCATCTGTTGAAATACCACAGGTTAGAGCCATGCCAAACCATTGTGGTGATAATGTTAGTTTCTCTTTGCAAGAAAGAAGCTAAAAGATGTTGAGAGGAAGATTTGCAAAAGTGAAGTTCAGTTGGAAAACTGCCACATTTTTACTAAACTGACTGCAGACTTGTTTGTATGTCTGAAGAACTGATGCTGTGAGTGTTTGTTGAACTGCTCATGTCTAGCGTAGTGGTGCCACAGTGATGTTCCTCAGCTTAAGGTGTACATTCTAACTGTGTTTTGCCTTGAGTCTACATATAAAGTGTTGTCAAGAGTCAACAGAATGTTGAGCAGTCATCAAGTGTGTAGATTCCTTTATGGTTATTTAATATACACTGCATAATGCTGTGTGGATCGTTAAGTGCATGAGAAAATATTACAAATGCAAAAGTGGAACCTTTGGAGGCTTTAAGAGTGCACTTGNCTCAGCTTAAGGTGTACATTCTAACTGTGTTTTGCCTTGAGTCTACATATAAAGTGTTGTCAAGAGTCAACATCCTGAGGAATTATTAACTTCTGGTATTAAACTCCTTCATATTGAAGGGACATGTGAAGCTGGAGTTTTATTAAGACGTTTCTTCTGTGCAGTTGTTAGTTTAAAACACATCCTGAAGTGTAGCTTCAGAAAGCATGTCACTTTTTTCAGACTGATGAAAGGAAAATTTATGTTGATCCTGAAGGCTGGTACTGCTTAACATCTTCATTAATAACCTGTAGTGTGCCCTCCTCTCATTAATGGATGACACTAAATTGGGGGGGGGGTGAGAATGGGGCTAGGGCAGCCACCACTGTCCTTGGGGAGACGTTGACAAGCTAGAGGCACAGAGTTAAAATCTGAGAAGGCAAATGCAGAGTTTGGCACTTGACTGCTGTCTTCAGTTACCTGCTACAGGCATTAGAAGGATGAAGAAGGGTTATTCTCAGAGGCCACATGGAAAAGGACAAGTGTCAACAAGGTAGTAGGTTTTAGCAGGGGGAAGTTCAGCTGAGCATAAAAGAAAATTGCATAAATCACATGAGGATGGAGCCCTAGAGTAACGGCTGCAGCAGTGGAGTTTCCCATCGTTGGAGGCATTCAGCTTCTTTCTGCAAGGCCATGAGCAGTAGATCTGATTTGAGAAGTTGACTTTGCTTTTAAAAGGAAGGTTGTCCAGTTTGTGCTCTTTTGTGTTGGTTCTGTGCTGAAACGTACTACCTGAGATTAGCTTCCTGATGAGTACACTCAAGGTCAAGAAAACAGGTTCCCAAAGACAATGGCAAAGTGGAAGATTTTACCAGATTTCTAGGAGCTTTGTCTTTTTACATTGACCCTCTGCAGAACCTTGGCATGGACATGCAGTCTCAGGGTATGAAAGTATTGACATGCTTAATTTTATTTATGCACTCTTCTACTTGAAGGATTTATGCAGAAACTGTATGTGGCCAACTTTAGAACTGCTTTATTTACTGGACTTTTTCCCAGCGTACATCAGATAGGGGATATCTTAGGAAATGTCTCTTAACAGTATTTTTAGGTGAAGATGCTGCTGTTACAGCTGAATCCTGACAGTGGCATTTCATATTAATCTTTAAAACAAGTTGAGTATGTTTGGGTTTTTTCACTGCACTCTAGTAGGAGGTAAAATGTTCACTCTTCCTTGCCCTACAAAAGAATAAGTGGTAAATTCCTATGGGCTTTTTAAAGTGAGCTTATGTTTATAGCAGCATGCATGGGCCCTTTTCTGTCCTTAAGCATTTCTTGTATTCAATCTTTGTATACATCCAAGTAAGGTTTATCCTTGAAGGGAGGTGCATTTATGCCCACTTCTGGTCTCTGCGTAGTATGCAGCATCTCCCTGCCTAAGTGGGAGGTGAAGATGAAGGGCAGCTCTGTAGTCATCCTCCAGGGATAGGATCAAGAACCTTCATAAACAGTGGCTTATTTACTTTGAAATCTTGGTTCCATGTGGCTTGTGCCAAGAGATATATTTAGAATAGACCCCTCTTTTTACTTGGTAGGTTTTCTCCGATCACAATTGATGGTATGACGAGCCTTGTTGGAATGAATATCCCTGGTCATACTGGGACTGGATGGTGCATTTTTGTCTACAACCTGTCCCCCGACTCAGATGAGAGCGTGCTGTGGCAGTTGTTCGGTCCCTTCGGAGCAGTCAATAACGTCAAGGTGATCCGTGATTTCAACACCAACAAGTGCAAGGGATTTGGCTTTGTCACCATGACCAACTACGACGAAGCTGCCATGGCGATTGCCAGCCTTAATGGATACCGTTTAGGAGACAGAGTATTGCAAGTTTCCTTTAAAACCAATAAAACCCACAAATCCTGAATTTCATATCCTTACTTACTAAAATATATATATATATAAATATATATACGAACAAAACAAACTCTTCAAGGCTTATATTCAACCATGGACTTTATAAGCCAGTGTTGCCTAAGTATTAAAACATTGGATATCCTGTAAGGAACAGGAAAGGATTTTATAATGCTTAGAGAAAAAAAACAAAACAAAACAAAAAAAAAAAAAAAACAAAAAAAAAACCTTTGATGCATTGAATGTTCTTTCATAGCTGTCGTTGTTGAATATAATATACATAGATAACAATGTGCAGGGATTTTTACCCGGCCAGCTAGTTTTACTACCTTCCTTGAAGGTGGGTCTTTTTAAGATGACCATTCACTCATTTGAAAAAATAATAAAACAAACAATTTTTACGAACTAATGGGATTAAAAGCGAGAAAAATTTTCTTTTTTTTTTTTTTCAAAACATTGAATCGGATTGGTAAACCCCCCACATAAATTTAAGAGGAACTATAAAAATTTGCAAAAAGAACAGCATAATTTTGCAACTTTTTTTATTTTTTTCCTTTTTTTTGTATCATGTGAAATAAACAGTCTTCTGTTAGGGAATGGGGTTACAGGGGGATACCTGATGACATAACAATTTAAATAACATTAACAATGTTGCCAAAGAGGTGGTCTCTTTGCTGAAAATGGGTTTCAAGAAAAATCTATTTTTATAAAATATAAAGAATTTTTACAAGAGAATCTGGATTTGAGAAAAAATATTTTGACTGGCTAATTTAGGGGAAATTGACAACTTTGTCATGTTCATACTGCACTGGTAACTTTTTAGAGATCAAGATGTGTGTTTTAAACTGGATTAGTAGATTGTTTTTTGAAGGATGGGCTACAAACAGATGATCTTCGTATCTTTTCATAGCATGTAATAAAAATACTAAATACAGTACGGGAGAGTGTTCTTCCCAGGCACGCAGTTACCCACAGTCAAAACCCAAAAGCAAGGAGATGAATTGCAAGACGGTTTTTCTTTAAGTCATCAGTATGGGATATCAGCAGAACAAAAGTTTAAAAAAAATAATTAATTTTTTGGATCAAAAACTTCCTTGGTTTGAGCAGTAGGTGCTACAAAATTATTTACATATCTTAGTATCATAGTTAAATGTAATGTGTTTAGAAAAACTACATTTGCTTTAAATTTGTTAAGAATTTTCAAATTCACTTTATAGCCCAAGCTAATATAATTGGGCTGTGTTGGCACATTTGGAACACTGTTTATGTTGCTTGAAACACTTATTTATTTAATTGCCGATGTGATGCATATGGCCAAAATCAAATATAGCTAGTTTGGCTAGTCTACTTATTTGTTTACTTAAACTATGGGAAGAAGCATATTATTGTGTCATTTTGTTGTGTGTGTATGTGTATATATAATATAAATATATATATACATAAAGTTATTTTTTCTTTTGGTTAATTTATTATAAGTTGTAACACTTTGCTAGTTTTGTTTGTATATGTCTTAAAATGTTTTCTTATGATACTTAAGTGACAGAGGTATCAAGGTAACTTGTGTAGAAATATTGTTTGATATATTGTCATGTTTGTTGTGAATATTTTTTCTTACTGCACAGTAGAAAAGAAAACAACTGGGTCTTTATTTTAATGTAATTCAGATTGGGGAAAACAGAGCTAAGGGAACAAAATGACTGAGGGGGTGCTCTCCCATGTCCAGTGCACTGATCATTTTAGTATGTTTGTGCTTTGTATGGTTATATATTTAAAACAAAAAAGGGTCATGCTCTTCCCTGAGTACTAGAAACAGTTACTCGCTATGCATAATCTAGTTGATAGTTAAATTTGCTATTGCTTTTCTTGTCTTGTTATATAAAATCTTTTCAATACAAGTTTAGTCTTAATGGTAATAAAACGTTATGGTTATTTATAACTTGTGCTTATTTTGTGCATTTTTTCCATGCTGTACCCACTAACTGCATGTAGACTAAGTATTGTTTTTTCACACTGAAGAGGCAAACTTTTGTAGTAGACAAATAACTAAAGCAAAAGGCTGCATCATAATTTTATCAGTTTTTACTTTAACAATGTTAGATTTTAGTTTAAAGGAACACTCATTCAATGTTCAGGGAAACCTTTATACATCATCTGCTATGAATGAGCGCAGTTTGCTGGGAAAGTTTTGATGCATTTGCTAAGCATTAGTGGGGAAGGCATGTCAGAATCTTTTCTCTACGATGTGTTTTACTATCTGAATAATAATAATAATTTAAAAAAATCTTTCTTAGGACCAGGCAGTTGTATACTTTAGTTATAATGAATGACTTCATGTTAACCTTGCTAGTTTAGATCATTTCTGAGGGAAAGTATTGTAAATGTTTTTTTCATAACCTTGTTGTGTTTGAATTATTTGTACTTTAATTGTCCAGACAATAAATGAAAGTGTGTAGAATGGCTATGGACTTTCCACCTTTTTAACTGTGTTGTTTTAGTAATCCCAGCTGCACCTCAGATGAGGTGAATGTTAGAGCCTGATTTCAGAAGCAAGGTTGTCAAGAGAAAAATGTACTAGTCAAACCAGATGAGCATATTCATTATTTGTTTCTCCTTCTGAAGGTTAGAAGGAATTGGCCGTTTAATATGTTGAACACCAAATACCAAACTGTAACTGTAACTTTATTTATTTGAATGTGGAAGATACTGAAGGATTTCTACTATATATACAGTATTTTTACACAATGGAAATACTAACTCAGTCAATACCAACACTTAACAAAAGTAGTGAGCAAATTTCAGCGTTAATACAGTTTTTAAGCCATCATTTAGTTTGACTTTTCTATGAATATGCTATGAATGTCATGCTATATGAAACAGTGTACATATCTGCTGTACCACAGTATATATGATCACATTCCAAATTTGGTTCTTTTCACCATGTGTTTATAACTAGAATTGCTACTTCTTTCAGTTGACTTGTTTGAATCCCATTAATACAACTATTTCACTTCATGTTTATGTTCTGTAACATTCACTAATTGAGAATATGTACCTTGTAAAACTGCAGCGTTGGATTTCGTAACTGAGATTAGGAAAACTATATTAGGGCTGGATGGACTGTGTAGTTCTTCAGCTCCTTCACCTATTAATAAACTCGTGTTTTTGTGAGATTAAGTTACCATGTTGATTATAATAATTTCAGGCCACAAAATGAGTTGGTTCTTAAATTTATACCTTGCTCAAGTCATCCTTAAATCACCCTTGCCACACCATAGCAAAGTGCCCAAGTTACTGAGTTCTGGAAAACATCATCTTTGCCATCAGTCTATATATGTATAGTCACACACTTGGGACAATATACATATATATGTACACTTTACCAGGTAGTGTAACAGGCATGGACCCATGGCCTTTTGTGTTTTGAAAAATCATAGTCAACACTTGTTTTTATAAAATAACACTAATCATATTGCTTAACTTTTTTTCTGTCCTTCTGTGTTTCTCACCCTGCCTGTAGACTGAGATGGAGATCACTGTACAGTCTAGCTGCGGTTAAAGCAACTGTGACTGTACGTACAAGCATTTTGTAGTTGCCCTCAGAGGCTGCTTTTCATCCAGATTATTTACCGTTTTCCCCTTAAAGCTTCCACATCTTATCATGTACCTGTTTCTCCATTCTGCACATCCTGCAGAATGAAATCTCAAGACACCTAGCACAGGAGGGAGGACTTTGCCTGTTTAAGGATGTGGTGTATAAAGTTCAATCACCTTTTCATAGTGTCACAAATACACTCTGGGTAAAAAGCACTTAACAGATGTGCCCTTGGTTTATGGGTACTGATCCTGTCTGAGCAGTTTTAAGTCGTAGTGAAACACAATTTCTGCCCAGATTTCACTAACACTCATTCAAACTAATCAAGTTTTGTATTTCTTTCCTGAAAGGGTAATCACTCTTTCTGCAATTAGCAAGCCTGCTGCATAAATGGAAAATAACCTGGGGAAGGGTGTTTAAAGCATTTGCTTTATATTCCACTTCAGACTACCTTGGGCACAGTAATGGGGTGGGGGTGGGAAGAAAGCAAGTATTGAAGATGATGGTTAGCAGGTTCAGAATAGTAGTGAGCTGCTCTTAAGTTTTTTGCCATGGGATGTCAGCATACCTGGTACCACTGAATGCATAGCAATCAAATGCACATGAGTTGTGTTTCCATTGGGATGGTTGGGAGGGAGGGGGCCTGGATGCTCTCGGCAGAGGCTGCTGCTTCCACTAGCCACGGGGTGGTGACTGGAGAGATGTGCATCCAGAAGGTGTCCTGGGTAACTCCTTTTTCCGTCACCAGTAGCAGAAGCCAGGCACGGCTGTTAACACATCTCACTTACATGATCACAGGTAGATGAGATAAAGCCAGGTCAGCGTGTGATGACAGAAAAGATTTGCTCGCTGCCCCAGAGAGCCTGCAGACTGAGCTCACTGCACAGAAGTAATTTATTGTGCATACAGAGCAAAATGAAAGGAGATCAAATCCAGCATAACTTTACAAAAGCTCTGACATCTCGCACTAATCCGATATCTCTCTTCTAAAAATAACTGGCTGCTTAAGCCCAGAAGATACGGTGGAGGCAATCCAGGTGAGCTTTAGTATCTCATAAGGGGGCAAATCCTTTGGGGTCCAATACGGACTAATGCAGGAAGGAAACAAAAAAGCAGCAGCCACACACAGACATGCTACTCACATCCCATGGGATGCTGCTTCTGGGCATTGCAGCAGTGCAGCCCAGTACGGAAGAAACTGTTTACCTCCCGGTGTATCCGAGTGGTACTGTCAAAACCCAGGAGAATATGTGATGCTGTAGTGGGCATGTTGGAGGCCATTCTTTATTCCCTTAAACCTATGCCCAGTATTTTAAAAAGCCTTTTCTCTGCTAATTTACTGAAGATGAGCACTAGAAAGGGCTGCAGAAATAGAATGACCAAAAGGATGGGTCTGCAGGCAAACTAATTTGATTTGCCCACAACTAAGGAAGTAGACTGGTCCTTTCTGACATATCAGATTAGTGAGTTTTCTGAAATAGTCTTTCAGTAGAGATAATTGGGAATACGTGGGCATGGGCACACATGCAAAATTAAACAGCTGCTTCTCAGGCAAGGTTAGAAGTTCTGTCTACCACACTGCTAAGGTTTCACTGACACTGTCAAGCACCAGCCCAGCATACTTTAAAAAACTGAGTCCCTTAAAGGACTTAGATCTGAATTAAACCTAAAATGAAATATTTTTCTAAGACTGCAAGTAATTGTGCAATAGCATAAAACTTCAAAAGCATCTATCCTTTCCACAAGAAACCTCCCAGTCGTACTTGAAATCAGTCCAGTTTGGCTGCTGCTTATTGAGAAGCCAACACAGCTCAAGGCTGGTTCTTATCCCAACCCACACACACCAGGTATACAGAAAACCAGTGTGAAAAGTGGAGCATTAGTATGTCTCAAAGTCCTGAAGCCCTCAGCATTGCACACTGTTTTGGGATGAATGTAAGAACTTTGTCCACAAAACTAGTCTTGATCCCAAACATTTCAGCTCCCAGCTCTCTTGTGCTGCCATGGTCCTCCCACAGCAGGTGGCAGCTCCCCTAGGCACCTCCACTTGTCTAGTGCAATGTCCTTGGTGAAGCAGCTACACCAGCAGTTCCTAGCCAATCCTGGGGTGATCCTGCCAGGAGTCTTCCTCCAGCATCTGATGGAGAAGAGGGATGGGTTTATTTGCTTCTTTGTTGATAACCACGGTGGCTCAGGGGAAGCCCATTGGGCACCCTCCATGTCTTCCCAGGTCAGTGTGGCACAGACCCCCAGCACTGCACCAATCCTTCAAATGAGAACAAATTTAAATTTCTTTTCTGTTTAAGTAGCCCATGTCACAGCAGCCCAGTAGTCACTCCTCTTGTGGGAGAAGCTTGAAAGTAACTGTCTTTGGCCTTACTTTATCTGCCGCAGCCATTAAGGCTATGAGTTTGCCCCTTGCCAGGACAGTTATGTCGACTCCATCCTGGTTGAAGCCTCATGTGCTCTGCCACACAAGGCTGTATTGTGGAGCTGCTGAGTCTAAAAGTACTTGACCTGCCCTGGAGTTCTCTGCTCAGCTTCACCTTGGTCTTTCTGCTCCAAGACTGAGATGGAGGACCCTGCGATGGCTGCACAGATGAGGCATGGGTGCAGGCCAGCAGTGGGGGCCTTGTAAAGACACTTCACCATGGAAAGAAACAAAATTCCCCTAATCTTTGCCTATGAACGTAAGCAATGCCTTTGAAAAAAACAATTATTTAAAGTTAAACCCCTGGTAAGGAAAGAATCATAGAAGAATTAAGGTTGGAAAAGATCTCAGAGATCAAGTCCAACTGTCAACCTGATGCCACCCTGCCTGCTAAACCATGCTCCTCAGTGCCACATCTACTTGTTATTTGAACACCTCCAGGGATGGTGACTCCACCACCTCCCTGGGCAATCTGTTCCAATCCCTGACCACGCTTTCTGTGAAGACATTTCTTCCCGATGTCCAATCTAAACCTCCCCTGGTGAGGCTATTTCCTCATTTATTGCTCGTGACTTGGGAGAAGAGACCGACCCCCACCTCTCTACAGCCTCCTTTCATGTAGCTGTAAAAAGCCGAAAGAAACCCACCAGAGGAAAAGGGACTTCATTTGAGGCCTTTGTGCTGTGGATGACTAAGTGCAGCTAAACTGCCCCAGCACCAACTTTCATAGCAATGTCTGGGGAACCTGACACTAAGGCTTAAAATAATTTTACTGAAGTCACCTTCAAACACACAAGATCATTAGCTTTTCGGTTTGTGCTTCAGGACTGACGAGAGCTGTCATCACCCATTCGCTCTAAAGCAATGCTTGGTCTTTTCTTCCCTTAGAATTAGTTGGAATCGCACCTGTCCTAACAAAACGCTACGCAAGGATTCGCCTTTCCCAAACAATACCATTCTGATTTTTAAATCAGCACATGAGACACTTAATTAATTTTGTGGGATAAGAGATCTGTTGCAAATATACAGCAGCACACCCACACATCACCATCTGCCGCAGAGAATTAAATGTACAACTCACAAATGAAATCCTGCAAAGTTGGTGCAAAAAGGTCTGTGCTTGAATTTAAACAAGGCTGTGGAAACCTGCAAACACATTGCAAAAGATCATGAAAACAATAACAAATTTGTCCATCTGTGAGTCACTTCTAGCGGGGTTGGGTTTTTGTTGAGTTTTTTGTGCCAGTCTGTTTGCAGCGATGGTTGCAGCTCACCATGCAAACTGTGTGATGTGTATTGGACTCTCTGCCCAGCCAGAACAAAGTCGCTTGTGGAGTTGCTCCCAACAGGCTCTATTGTATCACACCAGGTCTTCTATGTCTGGGAGGAAAGAAAACAAAGAAAAAAAAAAAAGCAAAAACAAAAATCCCAGAAGAAACCTCTTTTTTTTTTTCTGTAGTTTTCACCTTGACCACAGGGGTTTTTTTAAATAAATAATCAAATCTGGCAATTGTTGTGAATGTTTTATTATTAGAATTATTAACAAACACTGTTCTACTGAAGTGAAGAAAAATAAATATCAACAACTACTGCTGTCATGAAAACTCTGACAAACACAAATAGCTGTGTCCCCCTGACTCCTCCAAAGCCAAGGGTTCATTTTCTTCTAATGCACTAGTTTGAAAGGTACTTCTCACAGAATCATAGAATGGCTAGGGTTGGAAGGGACCTTAAAGATCATCTAGTTCCAACCCCCCTGAATAGGCAGGGACACCATCACTATATCAGGTTACTCAGGGTACCATCCAGCCTGACCTTGAACATTTCCAGGGATGATGCAGCCACAACTTCCTTGAGCAACCTGTTCCAGCATCTCAGCACCCTTACAGGGAAGAACTGTTTCCTAATGTCCAACGTCAGTCTCCCCTCTTCAAGTCTGTAACCCTTTCCCCTTGTCCTCTCACTACACACCCGTGTCAAAAGCCCTACTCAGCTTTCTTGTAGCCCCCTTCAGATGCTGGAAAGCTGCTAGAAGGTCACCTTAGAGCCTGCTCCTCACCAGACTGAACAAACCCAAGTTACTCTGCCTGTCCTCATAGTAGAAGTGCTCCAGGTCTCTGATCATTTTAGTGTCATGTGTTTCTGTTAGGTCTAAAACTGAAAGAGCAACTAAGTCATATCTCCTGATCTTCTGTACTGAGACATAACCATGAATCTTCATAGCCAAGCAAGGCAACAAAGCTTGACCTAAACACACCAGTAAAAGGCACAGTTGCGCATGAGAAGGCTGGGGCAGACAGAACAATCATCTTTGTGCAGCTGCAGCCCCTGCTTTTTCCATGCTTGGCATTAACCCCCAGCACAGCCAAGACTGTTGAATGTTTGCTGACAGCTGCAGGCTTTAAATGAGCCTGGGACCTGCTCCTCACACTCTCACCAGCTGTACACCTCCAGAAAGTTATCTTCTGCAGCATTAGGGTGACTGAAGCCCCACCAGTGATCCCTCCCTGAACTGCATATCTTTTTTTTCTTTTTTATTTTAAAAAGGGTGCCAGGAAAACAGACTGACACTTCCTCTGGTTACTGCTTCATTTTATAAAGAAAAAGCTATAAACACTTCATCTCAAAGTACACATGATGCTACCAAGCCCATCAACATCTGGAATTCTACTTGTGCATCCCTAACACCATGAGGGTACATAGGAAATACGTACAGACCTGGGTTGGTGTTCCTATGCATTTGAGCAGGGTTGGGGGTTTTGTTTGTTTTGTTGGGTGTTTTTTCCCCTAAACATTTTCTGAGATACCTGCATTTTTTTTACAAGTACTTATCCTCTCACACACCTGGAAAGAACTCTCAGTGCATGCACCCCAAGTATAATTTATGCTGAGGGGGATGTTGCATGTTTAACTCAGATAAAATACCTCCATAATTAAGAATTGCAGCATCAGAAGTGCAAGGCGCATGGAAATCTGCAGGAAGGATCCTATCAGCTGAATGGATGCCGCTGAAGACTATTTAAAACCACAACCTAATCAGAAAACAGCGCATATATATGTATTTATATCAATACCACAGAACCCTTTGACATCCCCAGCACTGCTAACACTCTGACTAGAAGCTGACTGCACACGGCTGCCTTGGGTGCACTCTCATGCATAAAAAATTGAGTGTCTTGATTAATCCCTTAAAGTTGCTGAATCATGGGCTTGCAGCCACGCTGGCATAGCCTTGGCTATCGACAGGGAAACCATCAGCATGGGATTTAGATGAATTTCTGTCAGCTGGTTCCTAGACCTGTATGGCCCTTATCTCTGCCAGCATTTTTATGAGAAATAGAATCCCTGTCCTGAAAAATGACCCTTGTCAAAGGGGTGGGAGGCTGTGTATGAGAAGATTGGCCACAGATAGGTGTTACAAGGGAAGCAAGGCTTAAAAGAGTAAGTAGGAAAAGTGTGAGCAAGAAAATGCTTGGGAGCCACCTCCAACAAAGACAGCTAGAGACCTCAGGCTGCCCAGCCACACCAAGCAGCAGCTGAAGGTGGATCCCAGCTTGAGCAAACCATGTCTGAAAATCAGCCACACCTCAAAGGAAAAAACAGGAAAGGATGAGGAATGTGTGACATGGATAGAGAGAGATAGAAAGCACAAGCAGCCAGGCAGTCTAACAGAAAATTGCGTTCTCAAAGTCACGGCAGCATCGGTGCAGCCCCAGCAGGTGAATGGGAGCATTTCTGGGTTTTAGGCATAAACTACCTTGCCATGAGTTTTTAAAAGTAGGAGATACTGGAAGGTAAATACTTTTGCTTAGCACATAAAGAGTAATCTGTCCAGAAAAGCAGGATACATGTATTGGGGATATGTTTAATTTGACATTCACTGGGGAAGGTCTATGCATGGCTCACCCTGCTCAATGTCCTGCAAAGCTTCATGTCTTCTGAGGATAGCTGCGGGCTTCAGGAGAAGGAGCTTCCTTTCCTTATCAGCCCATGTCTGGAGAAAAATAAAGAAGCACTCAGAAACGATTCCCTGTGCCCCCCTGCAGGGCCCCAGAGCAGCAGCCATGGGAATGGAGTTCAAACCCTTCTATCCAAAGATGTTACCCTTTGCTTGGATCTTTAGGTGAGACAAACAGACACTGCTCCTCTGCAGGATGCTGGCCCAGCTGCCTTTCTGCTAGGAAATGAACAACTGTTTGGTTAAAGAAAAATCTAAAATCAGATGAAGCCCTGGTGAGAACTGAAGAGCTAGAGCCTTTAGCTGCTGCCTTCCTCACCAACTTTCTCCCACCACCCCACACTCCCCAGGGGAGCAAAGGCCGTGGGGGACCAGTTCAGGCAGGACAGGGGTCCCTGGAAGAGACTGTTCCTGAGTTTGTTGGTGCTTTCTGGCCCAGAAGAGCATAAAAGAGAGAGCTATGATGACACATTTGCCAAATCCTTCCTGCCAGGCAGCTGGTCAAAGCTTTTGCTTTGCTTTTTCAGAGAGTGAGCAAAGTGTCCTTGAATGAGAGTCTAGAATAAAAGGAAAAGGAGGGCAAGCAGCCTTTGTGCCAAACCTCTTATATTTCCTCCACAGTGTGCCTCTGCTGCTCTTGTGAATGATCATATTAACATATATTAGAGGAGTTCATGTGCCCATAATGGAAGGAATTGTCAAACTACAGTAGCTTATCTATTAAAATAGCCAGAGAAATAATATCATATCAGCCAAATTATAAAGAGGATGCCGAACAGGTTGCTTGCTGTCTAAAGCCTGGAAGCTTGGGCTACACATATAGATATTTCAACATGAACTGACTCCATGGGTATTTTCAATATTAAAAGATAAAATACTGTTACATGCCATGTTGTAAACTAAGTTTGTGCAATGGAACAGATTTTTACAGCTAAGTTAAAATCTCTTGAGAATAAGAGGTTTATAATGGAAATGCTGACAGACTCTTAACTATAGCACTGGGATCTCTCTCGCTATTATGACCAGATAAACCAACAAGGTAATTCAATGTATTGTTCCAGCTCCGAGACACTACACACTCCTTCTGGTCCCAGGTGCTGAGGGAAAGTTAAATATAAAACTTAATGAAACTGCAGTGACTGACTACAGGACTGTATGGTTGCCCTGGTGCCAGGGAAGGGTAAATTTTTCTCCTGGGAAGGGCTTTGAAAGGCAGGTAGTGACTGGCTTGTTCAAGTGCAAGCAGTGGCTGGAGCCTCCTGAAATTCTCCTCGGCTGAAGACAAATGGGTGGATAAAGGCACCGAGCTGTAAGAGTCAAACCCAGCCTCTGCACAGCTATCGGACCAAGAACGGATAGCCATGCAAAGCCCTTCAATGCACCCAGCACACCTCCACACGCCCAGTGCTGAGGGCATGAGCAGTGCTCCCTGGGGCTGGGGTGTGTGGCCATCCTCTCAAAATTGCCCCTAAAATCTTCAGTTTGGGAACTCAAGCACTGGTGAATCAGAAAAGAAAAGCTAGAGGGACTTAGATTTCGGGATAGAAGTTCTTCAGGACATGGCTGGTGAGGCACTGGAACAGGATGTCCAGAGACACACTGTGGATGCCCCCTTTTTTGGCGATGTTTCAAGGCTAGGTTGGATGGTGTTCTGGGCCACCTGGTCTAGTTGAGTGGTGTCCCTGCCAATGGCAGGGGGGGTTGGAGTAGACAATCTTTAAAGTCCCTTCCAACCTGAGCCATTCTATGATTCCATGCTTTCTGTTTCCAGAGCCTTTCCCCTGGCCACAGAGGCAGGAGGCAGTTTGTGATAGGCCAACATGGAGGTTCTCCAGCTTGTGTTCAAACAGATGACAAAGCTGTCAGCAGCAGAAGTGCAGTTCATGCCATGGTTTAACACCCAGGAAACTTTGCTACTCCTTTTCGTACCACATACAAAATGGCTGAGGCTTCTAGGAGGTACAGACACTGCCTCTACCTGCACACAAATTCCTGAGCAAACTTCCTGAGGTTGGTGGGCTGGTAGCTCTGCCTACTGTCAAGACCGTCTGACATTTCCAGTTACAAGGCTCTACTTTCAGCTGCTTATAACGGTCATATTTGGACCAGTAACTTGTCATTTTCCATCCTGGGCATCTGCATCAGGCTGAGTTTTTGTGGAAAGCTTCAGCCAAAACAATATAGCTATTCCCAAGGGCAAAGGGAGGGAACAACTCACTGTGTTGTAATGGTAAAAGAGCAAAAGAACTGACATCCTCTTCTTTAAGATGCACTATGGCTCTTCACAGTTTCGAGGGACAGGGGATTAGAAATTTAGTCAGCTTGTGACCTTTGTATTAAGGATGTGCCTTCTCACTACTGCTGTGAAAACCTGTGCAAGTGTGGCTGAGAGAAAGCATTTGCATAAAATCCTGTCAGTCTTCCTCAGCAAAGAGGTTTTTCAGTGGGAATCGTAAAAACTCCAAGGATCCTGTTCTGCTGGGCTCTTCTTTCCCCTTGGCACATGCAGAACAGGGTAGCCCCATCCCACCAGGGACTGAGCAGAAGTGCAGGTGTAGGAAGTCTAGTACTGAACAAAGCAGTTGGAGCATCAGGAAAAGAACACAAATAGGGGAAACTGGGGCTAGCCAGGCAAAGAGACAGGCAAGAAAAGGCAGAACAGGAACAAGGATGAGGTGCAGAGGACTGGGCAGAATGATTTGCACCCATCAGAGCTGCCGGCTTTCCAGGACTGGGAATGGGATCCAGATTCCTGAGTCTCGCCATCTGAAGGCTGCCAGGAAGAGCTGTGAGATTCCACCGTGTGGCAGGTTTTACAGCTCCTAGCTCAGCACGGCTCCTCCTGGGTTCACAGCCCACCAGCAGGAGCTGCAGCTGGAAGAGCTCTGTGCTCTGGAAATGAGATGCCAAAATGAGCAGCATACATTTAGCAACCCTATGTGAGATGTCTGGGTTAAACCACCTTCCCAGGCTCACAGAGCAGGCTTTTGGCAGAACCCAGGTCCTCAGGGCACCATTCAGATGGCTGAACCAGGACAGCAGCCCATGTCCAGCTACATTCATCACAGCCCTCTTAACTTCTATAGCACATGAAGCAGGGACCTGCAGAAAACAGCACCCCTCACCAGCCTGTCCTCATAATCTACCCTGAAGACCAGACTCTCCTATTCTCTGTGGCAGAAGGAGCATACAACAAGAAGTCCATAGCACGATTTGCAAGCACAGGCGGTGCAGGCAGCTCCTGTTCAGGGGTTCCCTAAATTTTGAGTATGGGAGTTCGCAATCCTTCCTTATGTCCTTTGAATACAGAGATCAAGGAGAGAGAAAATGGAGGGTGTTTTCCCTCATGAAAGTTCTCTTTGAAGGTGCCTCCTGCCTTCTCAGAGAGCTGATGTTTACTACTGCAATACATTTATTCTGAAACTCAGTTCATCCGCTGTAAGAAATTACTCAGACCATTAATTTTGGAAGCCAATGCTGAGAGATCATGAATGTTAAGAATTCTAATCATGTTGGGTCTGGGAAATTTAACGAATAAAAGAGACTTTGCATAAAGCATCTCGAGCTGTAATATTTTAATGCTATTGGCATTAATTAAAATATCTGGAATTTTTAAAGGAAGCCCTTTATTTTTTTATATTTTTTTTCTTCTTCCGATAAATTTTTTATTTCTTTTTTTTTTTTTTTTTACTTCTACCTTTACAGCAGGAGCAATTTTTTGCTAAAGCCACAGAAAGAAATAATGTCCTTTGTGGCAAATCATCTCATTTATAATCATGTTCCGGCAGGAACAACCTTTCACTAGAGTTTTGTTTATGCTTCAAAAATGTCTCTCTAATGACTTCTTCTTCCCCAGCCCCTCAACCCCCTCTCCCAGCCCCTAGCCCCCCACTATTGCTTTCCCAAGCTCTGCAGGGCTTGGTTTGTCTTCTGTGCGAATCTGGGAAGATAAAAGTCCAGATGATGGGGCACTGTAGAGCTGGCTGGACTCGGTTCCTGGTTAATGATAAAGTCCATCTCAGGAGGTGGCGATGCCTTCCTTTAGAGCGCACAATAAAAAACAGAGACTGACCTTTGGATTCACACACCACCATCTGCTGCTGCTACTTGTAGCTTTGTGCAGAACACCAGGGCTCTGGGGCAGTCCTGGGTGCTAAGAGACAGCAGTAGCACTGCCTTTCCTCCCACACTGACCAACCCAGCAAATGCTGTGCAGTTCTGGAGCCTCCAGCACAAGAAGGACACAGAGCTGTTGGAGCGTGTCCAGAGGAGTCCATGAAAATGATCAGAGGGCTGGAGCACCTCTCTTATGAAGATGGGCTGAGAGAGTTGGGATTGTTTGCCCTGAAGAGGAGAAGACTCCTTATAGTGACCTTCCAATCCCCAAAATGGGCTGTCAGAAGGCTGGGAAAGAACTGTTCACAAGGGCAGGGAGTGATAGGATGAAGGGTCATGGTTTTAAGCTGGAAAAGGGAAGATTTACACTGGACATGAGCAAAAAGTTCTTTAATCTAAGGGTGGTGGATCACTGGAACAGGCTGCCTAGAGACGTGATAGAGGCCCCATCCCTGGAGCCATTCAAAGGCAGGCTGGATGGGACCCTGGGCAATCTGGTCTGGTGAGTGATGTCCCTGCTTGTTGTAGAGGGATTGAACTAGATGACCTCTGAAGGTTCCTTTCCTACACAAATGATGCTATGCCTTGCACACTCAATGGAAGCATTGGCTCTTCTAGGGGACATCAGTGCACTGTGGGGCAGACAGATCATGACTGTCTCTAATGCTTATGCTGTGGCCAGTGGTAGCAATGCTGAATGCAAAGGTTTTAGCATGGCTGTGTGGTCTTGTGAGATTCCCCTGACTTGAGAGTTCAAATGAACTCGGAGACATAAAATGCTCTTTTTGGCTCCAATTCTACGGTGGCAGGTTTTTATTTGGATTTCTTTTTAATATACAAATATACATTCCCTTGCTATTTGTTACTAATGGTACCCCACTGTATCTGCTCCCAGTCACGCTTCTTAGAGCATCTAATTAAAGAAGGACCAAAGGAACTGTTGGGTGCTGCACAGCCACTTGGCTTGCCTGGGGAAACGGAGCCTCAGAAGGAACCAGCACCCAGTCAAGGCAAGGTCAGGAGCCTTGAAACGCCCACCGGCACAGTGAAGGAGCTGCTGTGCCTTCAGAAGCACTTAAACAGGTATTTTCTCTTGAAAAGGCCAACACTGTAGCCTCCTGAAAAGCAAAAACAGTATTTAGCCATGGATCAGGGAAAGCAGAGTTTCCACACGGACAGCAAACATCAAAAAGAGGAGGTAGCTTTTTATTTCCACCAAATTGGTCACAGCGTCCCCTATCTCAGGGGGCCTTGGCACAACGCAAAGCCTCTCCTGTCAGGCTGCTGCACACCGGTGCATTGCAGAAAAGAGGCAGGTCACTGCTTGCTAGCAGTGTTTTCTCCTCCACGGCAAATATGCCGATTCAGCAGGATGCCTGGCTCTCTTGTGCTTATTTCAGTGCTGGGCACAGCCAGGTGTCACACAGGTGAGGCTGCACATAGACATACAGGAGGCCCAGAGGGCTTTTATCTCTTTTCTCCATGTGGCTGAGAGAGTACTCAAAGGCACCTGCTGATTTTGTGTGTTCGGTGCCACAGAGAAGAAAATCAATGTGGGAACTACAGATGGCTTCAGTGTTACAGGGTAATCGGGGCTGCTTTCTGATGGGAACAGAACTGAATTACTCTTAATGGCTTAACTTCACTGACCATTCTATTTTGTTTCATTATTCAGAGGCAACCACTGAAGAACCTTTTTTATGAACATGCCCGGTTCTCTCAGGTGAAAGGAAGTGAGAACAATTTCTGCATCATTTCAGACACTTGTTTTAGTGACTTCACAGTTTCAGGAAGCTTTTCTTCTCTCTGGTACTGAGCTCTCTTTAGCTATTTTTTTAACCACGCCTGGGGATCCAGTATAATTTTCTTGTTTATTCTGCACTCCAGTGCTATGAGCCATCCTCAAGTGTTTGTGTCGTCGCCTTCGAGACTGCACCCCTACCCAGGAAAACAGCGAGGGACAAACTTTCTGCTCTCTGCAGGTTTTTCTCCCAATAAGCCTGAAAATGATGCTTGTTTGGCTCATATTCTTAGCCTGCCACAGGCTCCCCACTGAGACCCCCTACCCTGTCAATTGCTGACTAATCGTGCCTGCATCAAAAGTAATCCAAACTGGGGAGCTACTCGGCAGCAGCAGAAGGATCCATTAAAACAGATTATGTCTTCTGCTCCATTTTGGTCCTTATCCTGAAGAATCAGCCTGCCTGGGCACTACCCCAGTGCAATGTACCCAGCACTCTGCGAAGTCACTCATGGGTACAGCAAAGAGCCTGGGTAGGTCTGTGCACCAAGGGACTAGCTGAAGGTGATGCTGGTGATGCTAACTTGGAGGCTACTCCAGGGAGCTGATGCAATTGACATTTTTTTTAGCTTTCTTATCCTTGGCACGCAGGCAGCAAAGCAGCTCTGCAGTGGATTTGACTGAGGCTCCAAGGGGAGCAAACCCCTGGTGTTCTCAGAGGAAAAAAATAAAAAACAATTGTAAAATAATTTTATAATCCTTTAAAATATAGTAGTGATGTAGAGTAAATTCATCCTCAGAACTCAGTGGCTGGCTGGCATCAGGAAAGACCCCAGCCAGAGTTGAGGATCAGGGTTCGTGCAGGATACAGATCAAGCGCTTGGTATTTCCACATCTTCCCTTAGAGCACCGCGGTTACAAGAATCCAACCTCTCCTGGGCATTTTGTTGTATCTTTGAAGACACCATCTCATGCACAGCACCTTGCATTTGGCACTGACTTTCTAGAGGCATCATGCTTCTGTCTCTCCACTAGCTACAGCAGGTACAGACTCTGCTGCTCCAGCCGCCTTAGTGCCATACCATAACTGCCGTTTCACCCCTGCCCATTTCTTTCCAGTAAAAGCTAACTGTGCTCTGCTCTTCAGTGCCTCTGTGTGCACCAGCGTGTCTCAGATATCTAAGTTTTTCTTAGGCACAGGAAGCCAATCTGATGGTGATGATCACAACCCTCATTCCAAACTGCTGTGTGAAACAGAACCTAAACTGCCCTTGTTACATCTATGAGCTTAATGCAGCCACCTCCAGCTGAGCCATGGCTGCTGCTGCTCATGATGCACGAGCTGCTCCACGGAGTGTCAGACAGGGCCTGTAGGTGAGACACTGAGGGATGCTGATAAAATAGAGTTAACCTGGATTGGATAGTAAATCAGTTACCCCTCCTGCTCTGCAAAGCACGATACACAGCAAATGCCACGTGGCTAGACCTTCTCTCTCCTCCTCATTTAATTGTGTGACATTAAAGCTTCCGCCTAAGCCAGTAGGACAGGCCTGTGCAGAATGTACCTATTTACCTTGGAGGTTTTTAAACCGACTGAATTCAAATAGGTTATGTAAAGCAGCAAAATCTACACAATTTAAATTGGCCTGACTTCTGAAAGCTGCAGGTTCCAGGACCTGAAAGAAGGCCTGCAGCTAGACCAAGGATCCGAGGGAGGCCCTTTTGGCACACAAAGATCAAGCACTGACTGAAATTCAAACGTACTGTTACGCCTAGTTTTTATCTCATTCTGGTTTCGCTCAGAATACTGTTGCCCTAGAAATAAAATTTCCCCACATATCTGCAGCAGCTCTACAATGGCCATTTAGCAGAGCAGTAAAGCAGAGCACCAGGTACACGACAGCTCTCTTTTGTGTCACACACAACATGCCTTCTCATTCCAGAGAGCTGCTGCCATTTGCTCCAACCGGGTTCCTTTGCTTTCTTGAAGCAGTTACATGACTTAAGGATTTGGTCTTTTCTTCTAATAGGGATTGTGTATAGAGACAGGACACAAGCAGAAAGCACTGCACCTTACAACCCTGTCCAGCTCAGGACACCACTGAGAGAACCCATGCAGCTCTGCAAAATGAATTTTTATTATTTTCCCAGCTTAACATGGGAGCATTAATATTTCATTACTTGATTTCACTATGATTTTGGTCCTGTTACTGTCTCAACCAATTTATTGCTTGAGAAGGTTATTTTTAATCTTCAGCTGTAACTGAGAATATACCCTCAGAAAACCTTTCCCAATGTGGAATGTCTCTGCTCCTTCATTATAATTGAGGTGATGCTGTATCCAGCAGCTCTTTATGAGAGCAAAATATATACATCACCTTTAAGAAAGGAGAGAGGCTTATCTCCCAGTTTCAAACTCAGTCTTTGTTCTCTACTTTTCTTAATTACACAATTATTTTTAATTATAGAATTTCAGATATTAAGAATGGGGAGAATTAGTTAACAAGACATGATCTCATACAGAAAGGCAGAGTTTAGCACTGGGTACCCACTCCAATTGGCCTTTTGGCTACTACAGCACTGATGCTCCAGCAATTTACCTCTGAAAAATAAAGATGGGAATTTGGGTTCTCCTTCAAGCAGGGTTGAGGGCATAAAGGAATAGGCTACTCTAGGCCAGATTTGTTCCTTTCTAGGCTTGTGATTTAGAATGCTGTGTCTTGGGTATCAGAGCCAGTCATGTCAGCCAGAGGATGGGACGGCTCAAAGGCTGCCTGGAGAGTCTGATCTTACCCCACCTCCCACCCGTCTCGCTCAGGCACAACAATAGCGTTTAGCACACAGGATGTTCATTAAAAGGAACATAAAAGCTCTCAAAAGTCGTCTATCAAAATCTGCTTCACAGCTATAAAACATGCCTCAATGTCAAACATAAGTAAATAGTGCTAATTATTCATCCCCTTACTAGTGTGAAAAGCACTCTCAGAGCCCAGTTCCCTCCAGCCAGGTGTAGGCAATGACACTGCATCTCCCATTAATTCAAACCTGAATGGTACAGGACAAGATTGGCCTTTTTGGTCCCTTATTCTACCCGGTAGAGTCTGATCTCTTTTCCTGGTGGGCAATTCTCTTCTCGAAGTGCAGAGTTATCTTCCCAACTGTTAAAATGGTTGGGTCTCCTGTTAAGATGAGAGAGGGTTGCAGGCAATTTTCTACCAACCTCTGACATGAAGCATAACTGCCCCTTCACCATCTGTGTCCCAAAGATGTGATATCTCAAAGGTACAGAGAGAGGCACAGTGCGCTGGCCCAATCCCATGGCAAGCAGACAATTTGCCTATTTGTCACCTAGGACATGAAGTCAAAATGTTCCCCTAATGTTTGCAGGTCTCCAGAGGGATGCTTCTCTCCCAAGCCAGCCAAAGTCTGTCCTCAATTCTCCCTGGACAATAGTTCACACAATCCTTCATCATAGAATCATGGAATGTGTTGGGTTGGAAGGGACCTCCAAAGGTCATCTAGTCAAACCTCCTACAACAAGCAGGGACATCTCTAACTGGAAAGATTGCCCAGAGATCCATCAGGCCTGAACTTGAAGGTCTCCATAGATGGGAACTCCACCAGCTCTCTAGGCAGACTGTTCCAGTGATCGAACACCCTCACATGAAAGAACATTTTCCTGATATTCTAACCTAAATCCACCTTTTTCCAGCTTAAAACTATGACCCCTCTTCCTATTGTTCCTTGCCCTTGTGAACAGTTCTTCCACAGCCTTCTGGACTTTCAGGGATTGGAAGGTGTCTGTAAGTTACCTTGTCCCTCTCCAAACATTTTCATGATGCAAACTCAACATGACTTGTTCCAACATCATGATGGTCTCTCTGTACACTATCTTGTCCTCCTCCACTTCCAACCTGCATGTGAGCTCAAAGGATAGTCTTGTGTCTCCCCATTTAACAGTTTATCTAAAAATTGTCTGTTCTTCCCCTCCATCACATCACCACAGCTCTAGTCACAACAGCACCCTAACCCAAGGGCAGCCGGAAAAAGTCACTGTGGTACCTAACGCCAAAAAAGCCCCAAGTTCCAGTGCAGAGTATTTAATGATAGTCACACATAAACAGCACTCCAGCAGACCTCAGCACACTTAGAGTACCTGCATTTTGAGGGCTTTTACTGCTCGAGTGCTGCTTCTAAAACCCCTTCTCTGGTAGAAAAGCTATGATTATAGCTCTTCCAATTTGGGGACTTAAAACCAATTCATAGCAGAACCAAAGGGCCTAAAGTTTTCACTCTGACATTTTATGTTGCTCAAAGCTCTCCCAGCCTGCTGGCGAGTGGCCCCAAAGGGGATAGGTACAAATGAGTGCATCAGTGTTGGTAAAAATGTGTTTTGGGGAGAAACCAAGAGGTGGGCTCATATTTATCCCTTTAACAGAATCCATAAGTGGCACTAATCCAAATCAAATGGTCTAACTCTGACACTTGCTGCATCAAACAACTTATAAAAGCCTTCCTCAGTTCTAAATATTGGGCGTATTCTTCACAGGGAAGATGAGCAGCAGAGCGGAATTTCCAGTGAAAATGTTTTCTCCTGTAATCTTTCCTGATCTGAGAATTGTAACGAGTGCATGGAAATTACAAGCTGCTATAAAAATTACAGAGACTAAAACTACCGTTTTACCCTGCATTAGAACAATTTTAACATTGTTAGAGGAATACATCTCTGCAATTTCAAAATTATTTGAGTCATGACAGAAAGACTCACAAACTGCAATATTTATCTTCCAGATTTGTCTTAGGATGTTCCCGAAGCCTTGTGAGACGTCATTGTCATACAGCTTTTTGTGGGAACCAGAGAAAGTCACTTGGACAAGTAAGGAGTGTAAATGGGAGCCATTGATTATGGAGGATTTCCTTTTATCTATTCTGTACTCATGGTACAATAAATAAAAAACAGACTTCAGTGGTCACTGTAGGATTGCAACAACTTCAACAGAAAGGCAATTTATAGTTGCATATTTTTAACAATGAGCTTTGGCATGCATTTGATTAAATTCTGCTTTCCAGTGTGCTTAATGAGAATTCTAATTCTCTAGAGCTTTCTCTAGGCATGCCAGGTAAAGAGGAGTCTATCAAGCCATAGCTGTAGTTGTTAGTACAAGGAGCTGGCTCCTTTGAAGAAAAATAAAATTCATAACCATGCATGCATATTTTTTAATATTACCAAGGTACATATTGGCAGAGCAATAAATAGAAGATTTATTACCCGCTCTGTTTCCCCACGTATACAAATGCAAGTCATACTTGTGAGGTACAACTTCTTTCAGGAATATGTTTGAACAGAGTGGCTTGAGCAAACCTTATTTATTTCGGGTGCTCAAAGAAGTTGAGGTTGGTTCAGTATCTAAATTTCAAGAAGTTATCCTTTTACTTTCCCTGCCTGCCTAACGGGAAATGCAAAGGACTTCCTCTGAGAGACACAAAGTCATCTGCTGACTGGAGGCCACCCATTTCTCTAAATAAACAGAGTTAAAAAGCAGAATAACTTTTCCTTACTTTCTCTTTATTGTTATCTTTATGCTTCAACTCTCAGTTTGTGATAATCTTTTACTGCCACAGTCATCTTCCTAGAGTGGCTTGGAAAGTAAGTTTCATCCTTCCTAGTAGGAATTTTGGGGGTGTCTAGCCAGGATAGCTCCTTCCCGTACAAAACTGTAGCCACAACCTTATCTTTGGTAAAAAGAGCATAACCAAATTCTACAAGATACAGTTGCATTTCAGACAGTGCTTTAACCTTGATTGCAGAGCCGAAAGATGACAGAACTTGTCACCACATAATCTTCATAGAGGAAACTCATTGAAACTGATAAATATTGTTCTGATATTGCTCTACATACTGCTCTAATATTGCTCAAGGTGGAGTATTTGATGAATGAGGGTGTTTCCATGCTGTGAGTGCACAAAACAGTTCATGTAGGCAATCCTGAGCTATCTTGCTTTTATGCTGAAAACAACAGGTTTGCTTTGTTCCAGCCTGCTTCATTCTAGCCTCAAAAGTATGAATGAAATCCTGGGCACATTCAGCAGCAGGACTAGGGAGGTGAACATCCCTCTGTACTTAGCACCAGTGATGCCTCATCTAGAGTGTTGTGTTCAGTGTTTGGCACCTCAATACAAGAAGGACATTGAGGTGCAGGGCTGTGTCCAAAGGAGAGCAGTGAAGCTAGTGAAGAGCCTGGAGGGCAGGTCATGTGAAGAACGGCTGAGGGAAATGAGTTATTTACTGTGGACAAAAGGAGACTGAGGGGAGATATTACCGGTCTTTACAACTATCTGAAAGGGGTTGTAGAGAGGTGGGGATCAGTCTCTTCTCCCAGATCACTAGCAGCAGAAGACAAAATGCCTCAGGTTGTACCAGGGCAGGTTTAGACTAGACATTAGCAAAAGATTCTTCACAGAATAAGCAGCCAGGTATTAGAACAGGTTGCCCAGGGAGATGGTGGAATCACCATCGCTAGAAGTGTTAAAAAAACGTGTAGAACATGGCACTAGGAAACATGATGTAGTGGGTATGGTGCAGTTGGGTTGACTGTTGAACTTGATGATCTCTGGGGTCTCTTCCAACCTTGATGATTCTATGATCTCAGTGGCAAAACCCCACTCATATGATTTCCTCTGTGCAGCTGTAGGTGTATCTGCCAGCTCTGTAAAAATTATGCTGATGGTTCATCTCCAAACTGGATCTGGTTTCTACAGGGTTTATTTGTTACTGGGGGCTTAAGTTCATTTTTGGTGTGAAAATATTAACAGAAGCATCTAGGCACATAACAACCTGTACATTACAAATCAGCCAAGGAGTTCAAGCAGTTTGCACCCACCTTTCTGCTGGGCAACCAGAGGCCTGCAGGCAAAGGATCTGCTATTGAAGACAGGAGAAGGGGACACAGGTAGGACTATGAGTAGAGCACAAAGTCATGAAGCTGTACTGCAAAGCTCAGTCAGGAGCTCAGAGCAAGCTCAAGTAAATAGGCTTTTCTTGTTGTCATCACCATTAGTCCAGCCTTAAACTAGAATCACTTTCCCTAAAGGACATAAATGAACATACTAAACTTTCATTTTAATCATTTCAGTCACCACTATCTGAACCAGTGTGGGTATTTTAATACTGACCAATGCTCGATTTCTAATTTTGACACTGGAATTAAAAACCAAACAAATCAGATTTAGAGAACAAGCCAAACAAACGCAAAGTACATGAAGAGAACAGATTAAATATAGCTTATGCTTATGCTGGTTTTCAGAAATAGGTTAATAAACACTGCTTAGATGAAAGGAGCCTCAAGCGTTAAAGAAATCAGAAAGTCTCACTTAAGTGATTTTTTGGCAGGAATCAAATTAACGAATATAATATGGATTGCTGACAAGGTGCTTGATTTTTTTTTAAACATATAAGATGGCTGTATTTATTTATTTATTTATTTATTTATTTATACAAAATTTTGTGTACCTGTTGATTCCAGTAACATTTCTTTTGATAATTTTAAATAGTGGTTTTATTTAAAAGGAAATTATTAAGAAGCCCTGATTCGGAGGAGCAAGTTAGAGTACATGACATTATTCTGTCCTGCTGCATTTCCATTTCCTTTAAAAAACACAAGCCTTCAGTGAAGGACTCCACTGGTACAAACAAATGCAAACATTTCATTTATTTCACAGACAATTTTCCTCTAATTCAATCTGCAAATACCACAAAGTCTTCCTTTGTAAGAGGGTGGAGGATAAAATAAAAAGGGAGACATAAAAGAGACTTAATGAGATCATGGAACTCTTCCTTAAGCAGTACAGCATCTTAATTTCTGCTAAATTCAAGCAACTTCCATCTGGGGGTTGATTCTGTCAGCCTGTATCTATGTCTGCCTGCCTTTATCCATCTCTCTAGGCATTCATCGCTGTGGCTTCAGAGCACCACTGAAGGAAACAGGAGCTCTTGCATGCAGCTGAGCCACAGAAACCAGCCCCTGTTTGACAATGATTTGGTCTGACATTGACAAGCACTTACACCCCGTTCTCTAGCTCTTTTTCTTTGGCCTTAGATACACGTGTTGTCTGGAAAAAAGTTAAAAATAAAACATTTAAAGCTACGCTGTGGTCAGTTTTCATGTTCCTCCACAGTGTGAGGAGGAGAAAGGGGAGTGTGGAGGCAGCGGCATCTCAATGTTCCGCACTGCTCGCATCAAGGTCAGGGATAACTGCTACAAGAGCAAAGTCAGAGCCACCCAGAGAATGTGGCTTGCTATAAAAGATGTTTTCCTCTTAGAAGTAATTACCTGAAAGTCCAGAGGGCCTGAGATATGCTCTGGCATTTCCCTTGCTGATTCAACCAGCAGATTTAGCTGGCCACACCCCAATGCAACCAGCTCCTTGAGCCTCAGGGCTCTTTGAAAATTTTCCATCAGAATTTTCATGGGAAGTGTCTGATTTTCTTGAAAATGCCGGCACGTTTTCATTTCCTTCTACTAGACAAATTAAATATGGAAAATGGAAAAGTTATTAGCAGAAACCCAGAAATCCTAATGGCTTGGGAAGGGGACAGTGTTCGTTTTGTCCATGAGAAGCCCATATTTTCAGCTGGACATTATGGATTGAAATAATGATGCTGTGACTAGTCAAAAGAATAACTGAAGAAACCCACCTCTTATTTACGAGTAGCTCCATTTCAGGTCTTTATGTAGTAAAGACTCTTTATTTCTCCACCTTCAGTTCTCAGGGCCAAAGGGGTGAATGTAGGCCAAATTTCCATTGTCCTAAGATTGGACAATCCCTTTGCCATCCTATCAGCTGAAGCTGCTGATGTGTCATAACCATGCTCTGGATCAGTGGAGCCAGGAGCTCACCTGAGGGGACTTCAGAGTTAAAAGCTGTAATAGAACTTTATTGATGTAGCGCCAGAATGAATGAGGACAGGATGATGGGACAGAGTCCACTGATTGCAGAGCTCAGTTTGCTGCTACCTACCGCCTGCAAATATGCTTCTGAATCCCTCACACATGGTCATCTCCATCACAGCATTAGGTGCAGGGGGTTCTCCCTACTGCTGCTATGGAAGACTTTTCCAGAAACTCATCTCTTTCATTAGAAACTCTCTTCTAAAATAGAGGGTAACTCTTTGATGACTAATTTAAAGTTGTGTTTGTACAATATCATCAGAGCTTAAAAGGATCCTCTTCACTCCTATCATGTTTATGGCTGATTCTCTGCATCCTTTAGTACGCTAAATTGAAAGCCCTATTTCCCCATCAAACCTTTCTCTGCTGCCGCTCTGGGTTGAATTTTTCTTTTCAAATGCCAGTGGCTACAACTGGTCACCACATTCCTGAAGAAGTCTTACTTAAAGCCTTCTAAAGGGCATTACCTTTTTTCTATCCGACTGGAAATGCTTCCTTAGATATAGTGCCAAATATATGCCCAATTCTTCTATATCAGTCCCAGCGACAAGCCTTACTTTATATTTGAAATTGTCATTAGTTTACAGCTACCTGACCTTGCTACTTGAGCTGTTGAATGTAATCCCATTTATATCTCCCCACTCTCTGAGGATATTCTAGTTTTCTGTATGCTCTGAGCCTCCTCGTTATTGACAATCCCAACTACAACCATCAGCACATTTCTCTAGCAAAGTTCTTTTCGTGCTTAGTTGATTAATGAAAATATTAAGTGATATTGTTCACTTAGACTTCACCTTCAGAAACTGCTTTTAGCTCTCCCTAACCTGGTATTTTGTCCTTCAGTATCACCTATTATCACCTGCTTTAGCCAGTTTCTACTCCTTTTACAATTCTGGGTCTAATCTTCATATTTTCTAGTCAAATAATTCTCCATGCAGGTCTGTGGCAGATGCTTCTCTCATGGTCTTTAAGCACCACATCTATTGCCATTTTCTTTGTCTACAAAACTCAGGATATTTGAAGGAAAGATTATCAAGTTAATCTAGTAAATCAGCTTTGGGTAAACCTATTCTGTGTGTTATCCTATTTCCTTCACTTGATATGCTATTACTCTTCTTTCCAAAAGCACTCTGATGCCTTGCCTACTACCGATGCCCTGCTAGTATGGCCACATTTAACTAGATCACAGGTTTTTTCCTATATCAAATAAAGGACTCAACTCTCAAGTTTTTCATACTACTCCTTGGCCAACCTTAAACCCATCCTCTCCCAAGACAACCTCACTCTTGTTTGCCTTGCTGTCACCTGATGTTGATGGCTAAAGAACCATACTGTTTGTTTTATCTTCCTTTGCACACTCTAAATTTGCTTCTATTCTCATTTTATCTCCATGGGTTGGGATCTTAGGCTTCCTGGTGACCACCCTGTTTCCAATCCTAGAAGGCTTAGCCATTTTGAAGTTTCATAAATTCCTCTCAGTAAACATGCCTGCAATGCAACAACATCAGAACATTTATTCCAAAGCACTGCCAACATTTTTTATCTTTTATGAAGTATAACACAATTTCTTTATATTTATTGACTTCAACAGTGTCTTATATTTGAAAAGCATTGCTTCACAGATTAAGTGTGACAGATTTGCCAAAGCCTAACGTGCATGTCTGATGGGAAGCAAACCCTGTAAGCAGTTGCCATTACGGGTTCTGCACAGCCCACCTGCTTTGCACTTTGCATGTGACCATGTAAAGCATGGCTGCAGCTGGAGATGTCCCTCAGTCAAAACAAAGCTTCTGATTTTTCTCTAGCTCTATACAAGTTTGCAAGGCAAAAGGGGGTTTCTCTAATCATCACCTTTGAATGCTCTCTTTGAGATCCGCAGTCAAACTCAGCCTTCATTTCCTCCTCTCTAATCTCTAGCACCAGACTGCATAATTAGCAATTCAGGACCCACTGCAAAGCCCAAAATGTGAGTCTATTTGATGATCAGTCCTTTTAACTGGAATTGTACAAGGGATATGGCCATCCATCTGCTTCTTCATTGTTATTTTGACTTTGTAGTGCTCTGAGCTTAAGAGTAGATTGTGGGGCCTAATGGAGATTTTGTTGGTAGAGGGAAAAACTGTTTCTAAAATATATGCTTGACAAATATTGGAGTTAAATTATGAGGCTCCACATTTGCATAGCACGTTCTCTGAATATAGTCATCTCTAGAACAGAGTTCTGGAGCATTTGTGGATGTACCCAGTTGTTCCAGCCATACATACTAGCCTCCAGTGCAGTCCCATGAATCCCCAGCTTATTTATATTTATTTTACAAGGTAAACTGAAAAATTTCATGTGCTGTCAACCGCAGTAGAGACTTTGTTTCATAGAAAAACAGATGTACTTCCAATGTAATATAAATCTGGTCTATTCCTACTATTGGATATATCAGATACGCTCTAGGATGATGTACAATTTGGCACTCATTCTTCTGGACTATATATGAAAAAAAATCACTTTACTGCATCTGTACTAGAAGGTAAAGCAATTGTCTTAAGCCTACACTTACATGCAGATCTAATACTGAGCTCTACCCTATGTAAAGCCCACAATTAATTGTTGTGACAAAGCAAGGTCTAAGCCTCTATAAAGCACTATGTGAAAGGTAAGTTCCAAACTGTTGTGGCCTGTGGTTTATGGTGTTACAGGCTAGGTTGACCTGTGAACAAGGTTATTTTCCCTGCTAGATTCTATACAGCTACTGGTGTCATGCTTGGGTATAAATACCTTATCCTGGTGTAGCATTTCATATGCAGATCCATGTAGGATAATGGAATACTTGTGCAATTCTATTTCTTACACATAGATGAGGTCGGTACCTTATTGGAAGATAAGTGTCGTACCCTGGTTTCATATTTAGGAATTGAAATATGCAGAATCACTGATTTATCTAATGTCAAGTTTGAGACTAGCTAACCAGTCAAACCCAAGTTCAACATTTCAGACTCACACACATGGATGGCTCACTTCAGCAGGACCTAGTTCTTTCTGTACCTCACCCTAAAATTAACTGAGGTTCTAACCCGCCAGGTAATTCAGATTATGGTTCCTCTGTGCAGTAGGAATTAACTTATTAAGTGTAGCTCCAGTGTGAATTTTAAGTATCTTCCTACCAGTATGTAACCATATCCCAGGTTTGGTAGCACTGCAAAAGCTGTCCTTAAAATGTAGAAAAGATTGTTAATGTCGTATGTCTCTGGTCTTGTGGTATTGATTTGCTGCCCCAGTTAACAGGAAGATGTTACTAAGGTAAATGACTTATTTCTATCCCTTTCTTTATTGAATTCTCCTCCGGGAGAAGAAATGTGGCTCTTCTACACTGAAAATTACCTCGTTTCTGTTAACAAGGTGGCAAAAAATAATGCAGTATCACATGCCTTGACATTTCCTGTAAACCTTTCTGGTTTGCTCATTGTCAGAGAAAGAAGCATTCTTATTCCTATAGCCACAAGGTCATATATAATAAATGGAGGATGTTTTTAAGACACAAAATAATGCTTCGATAATGTAGCTCTTAGCAGTAACTATTTTTCTGTCATGAATTTTGCTTTGATTCTTGTCTTCTGTTTCATTTAGAATTCCCAGCCCTTCATTATTAAATTACAGCCTACAAACTATTAAAATTCACCAATTAGAACTGACAGATACTTTTTCGAAGTGAAGAGCTAAGTGTTGATTTATTACAAAAAATATTCACATCCCTACTGTTCACATCTGCCCAGCTGCTGGTGTAGCTGCTGAAATTGCCAGCCCCTGCTCCCCCATGACTGTGGATACTGTGAGGTGTCAGTGTAAAGATAAATGCAGCTTTAGAACAGACCCAGGAAGGGATTTCCAAATGCAGAGAACTTACACCACTGAGTAAGTAATTTGTATCACCTCCTTTCTAATTGTCTGTAATTCTGCTCATCAGATTCAAGAATGAAAAACTTGAATGGATGCTAAGAAGGACAATTGAGACAGAAGGGTTGAAAAGTGAAAGCACTGTGGAGAAGTAAAGTTACTGCAATGGATGAACAGTTTAACATGGAAACAACCGGGAGAGAAAAAAAAAATTGTGCCGTGGGTGACAGCTGGCACTAAAGCAAAAAGTACAAATAAGATAAATTTAAGCTATAAATCAGAAATTTTCTAATCATAAGAGCAAATCCATTCTACATTTCCAATAAAAGTAGTATGGAAAAAAATCCAACTGCCTGTAAAATGGAGTTTAATATAAATGTACCTGTGGTATGAGCACAAGGAACAATGTCCAGCTTGTTTCCATTGTGCATTAACAACACAACAACCAGGCTTCTACTTGAACTATGTTATCAATAACTGTGTGATTTTATGTGGTTTGTGTATTGCTAGAGCTGAAGGCTTCTTCCAAACACCCCAAAGTAAATGCAATGAGTACAAAAGCAGCTAACACGCTGCTTCATCTAGTCCAACCCCAGAGCAACAAGCAGGGATATCACTCACCAGACCATACTGCCCAGAGCCCCACCCAGCCTGACCTTGAATGATGGATGGGGCCTCTCTAGGCAGCCTGTTCCAGTAATCCACCAGCCTCAGATCCACTCAAACACACTATCTTCACACATAACAAAGAAGGAAGGAAGAGAGCCTTCCAGAGCTACCACAGAACTGAGTTAAGAAATAGAGGTCTTTGTCCACAAAACACGCATCAGCACAAAGAGCCCACAAGTGAAGTCAGCTATCTGAGCAGGAGAGAAATGAAAGAATCGTGAAAAAAGGTTTGATTCTGCACATGACTACAGGTTTGCCGTATGAAAGGAGATGGAAGCAAGAGGTTTAACATCTTGATGTGTTTAGTGGCTCTGTATCTTGAGTAACAGTAGTGCCACCCAAACACAAGAAATCAGCATGGACTTGGACAGACTGGAGAGATGGGCAAACTCTAATAGGATGTGTTTCAACAAGTCTGTGTTGGACTGTGCATTTTGGTTATAACAACCCCAGACAGAACTATAGGCTGGGAATGGAGATCTTGGAGAGTACTCAGGTAGAAAGAGACTTGGGGGTATTGGTGGACAGTAAACTTAGCATGAGTCAACAATGTGCCCAGGCAGCCAAGAGAGCTAATGGCATCCTGGCCTGTGTTAGGAATGATGTGGCCAGCAGGGAGAGGGAGGTTATTCTCCCCCTGTATTCGGCACTGGTTAGACCACACCTGGAGTATTTTGTTCAGTTCTGGGCCCCTCAGTTTAGGAAGGATGTTGAGGTGCTGGAACGAGTCCAGAGAAGAGCAACTAGATTGCTAAAGGGCCTGGAAGGTAAGCTCTATAAGGAGAGGTTGATGGAGCTGGGTCTGTTTAGCCTGGGAAAGAGGAGGCTCAGGGGTGACCTTATCGCTGTCTATAACTACCTAAAAGGTGGTTATGGTCAGGCGAGGGTCAGTCTTTTCTCCCTGGACACTGGAGACAGGACACAGGTCACAGTCTTAAGCTCCATTGTGGGAGGTTTAGACTTGACATTAGAAAGAGGTTTTTTACTGAAAGAGTGATCCAATTTTGGAACGGGCTGCCCACAGAGGTGGTCGGGTCACCATCTCTGGAGGTGTTTAAGGTTAGTCTGGATGAAGTGCTGAGTGGCATGATCTAGATGTCAGATGTTTAGGTTTACTTGGTTGGTTTTAGGTTGGACTGGATGATCTTTAAGGTCTTTTCTAGACTCATCAAAAAACTTAAAATTTAATCTTCTAAATTTACAGTTGATTATTTTGAAATCCTGAGAGTCACCTATAAAGAGCTTCCTAGCTCTAACCTTCCTTATATGACATGTCTTCTAAAATTATCTCAGACCTAGCATCAAGTAATTAAAGGTATTTCATAGAATGTTACACATAGTATATTAAATAATAAGTTATTAATACTTTTAAAAAATTATAAACAAAAGGTGAACCAAAATAATATTCTTTTCAGTGTGACACAGAAAGCTACAACCACCTAAATACTGTGTTCAAAAGAGAAGTGGGAGTGTCACCATAGCTCTCGTTGCATGGGTATGGAAAATGAGAAAGTTCGTCACTGAGACCATGTTGGATTTCATCCATTTCAGTTGTAACAGCAGGATTGTTAGAAGGGTTGGACTGGTGCAACAACCTCATGGTAGTGATCAGCGTCACTTGCTGTTGTCAGTCATGCCAAAAAGTCAAAAAAGCATCAGAAGGTGGATGTTTCTGGCTCCTTGTTCTTGTGATCTTCTTCGTCTCCATACTGATACCAAATTAAAGGAGTCCACCAGTTTTTAGGTCTTTTACTCAAAGCATTTTGCTTTCCCTAGAAAATAATTTCTGTTCTGACCCACTGTTTCCTGTAAGTGGAAAAGCCAGTTTCTAGAGGAGGGTAACTTCTGCAGCCACTTCCATGAAGGAAGTAAAAAGCTTCCTGCTCTGGTATTGCAGTCCACCTTGAATGCATAACAGCTAGAGTCAGAACAACTTTCTAGGTCAGCCAAATCTCAGCAATGCTGTCAGCTGAAAGCTTATTGTTGATGAATTATTTTGAGAAAAGCCAGTAAGACAAAAGAAAATCCATACATAAAAACCTATTTCTCATGCCAGACATGAATTTTGTAACTAAAGGTGACAATCCTCATACTTCACAAAATGTGCACAGAAGTAATAAATCTAGTATTAAATAATAAGTTCAGTATGCCTTTAGCTATACAACAGCTTCAGCTGGCTTTCTTTTCCACATTATAACCAGGCACTGATACATATTCCTTAGATCCATAATGATGGCAAGGAGTAAAATTTAAGAAATACAAGTGGTTCTTTATGGCACTTTTTTTTTGGCCGGAAGAACACTGCATGGGGATTTATCTGCTGTTTCATTGTGACAGGGGTTTCCTATCACTTCAGTCAAATTATCATTCATGTACAGTGTTTATTTTTAATTTAAAATTAAAACACTGAATAATTAAGTACCATAGAGAATACTAATGCGTGGAACAAAGTGGGACAAATAGACGCTGCCTACAAGATTTCTATGATCCTCTCCCCATTAACATAAGCAGGAGTTCTACTGGGTATTTACATATTAGATTTGGCAAGCAATAATAATACAATGAGAAGTCATCTCTGGATTCATATTTTTCCTTTCAAATAAGACAAGTTCCTGAACTTGTCAAACATAAATGCAAAATTATGAAAAACAATCTTAACCAGAAACTCTTGTTATTAAAATGCATGGTGACTAATTATGGATCTGATGCTATTCTGCATAAAGAAGACATGCTTGGCTGAACAGAAATATTTAAAAATCATTAATATACATGTGTTTATTTTACTGAGTCTAAATTGGAAGTGGTAGATTATTCTTATTGTCTAGCGAATTAGGAAGTGTGACAGTACCACTGTACAGTGCTGATGTATGATATCTTTCTACTTATTAATTTCTGTCAAATTAAAACTAAAACACTACTGGAAGCCTTGAACAGCCATAATATGAAAATCAAATGTGAATTGCTATTAGAAAAGCCATAGTACCTTAGATTGCTCCAGGCAAACACGCAGAGGTACAATACTAAACACTGTCTTTGTATAAGACAGGAAAGAGAAAGATCTCTTATGGGACGTGCTGCCAGTTGAAGCTGAAGCCCTGTCAAAACTGCAGTTCTTCTGTGGGAATGTCATGAAATTGAAAATCTTTGTGCAGCTGAGGTTTCTCTTTCCTTCAGTTTTCCACTTAAAACAAAAACCTAAGTGAACTTCAGTTCACTGCAGATTTGCCAATGCATCATTTCACTCTAAGGACAGATTAATAATTTCTGAACTTATTTCAACTGAATTTCATGACCAAGATATCCTGTAATTTTACACCTCCCCACAATGACCTTTATCCTGTACTTATTTTACAAAATACCACTGCTAACATTTTTTCCATTCCAACAAGCTTCAGGATACATATATCTTGATATTACTTCGGAATGATTATGGTGTGGAACACTCTGTAAATAATCAATGACATGTAGCTCATTCACTGTAAAATTCTGAAGAGTGTTGTACTGAAGACTGTTCCTCTTTAATGTATTTTTACAAGTCAAATTTAACCTTTATGGAAGCTACAAGCTCTTTTTTGATGAATCACTAAATCAGCCATACTAATCTTACTCACAAATATATATTGTAACAATAGCGATGTACCTGCTGCACAGCATGGCCTCCCCACAGAAAGTCCTGTGACAGAACAACTCATCTCTATAGCCTGAGCAACCCAATAGTTCTTCCATAATTTCTCTAAAAGCAGGCTCTGGCACCTCTGTTCATAGCATCCTCTGCACCTTTCTGCTCAATTATCCTCAGAGGCAAAGCAGCAAATGCTGCTCAAAGTTTTACAAAGTTTATATCCCACTGCCAGAACACACAGTGCACCCAAATGATACCTGATGCAACCAGAGGCATCAAGTAGTTAAACAAATTCCCCCGAGTCTTCTCTTCTAGAGAATATTAAAACACATTGATATGCTGCCTGCATAGAGATACCTTATCTGGAAGTGTGTTATTACATTGCTAGGAAAAGATTTCAGTGTTCAGACTGCTGCACACACCTGATTTTAAAGAGAAGCAGTTACTACTTCTGAGTTTGTGTTGTGGAGCATTGCTGGAGACAATCAGGACAATTAGGACCATTAGCTCTTCTAGAAGGTGAAATATATTCTTAATTACACTGATAATCCAAGGGCCAGCAAGGTGAGGTAACATCTACTGTCTGCATAAGCACTTTTGCTTTGAAGTCTTCTCTGTGCCGGCACACCATGCTGCTCCAGAGAACACGAGCAGTGAGTTCCTACAGAAAACATTATTTGATTCATTAACTCCTGGTTTAACACCTCTTCTGGCAAGGCATTTATGGCTCTAGACCTGGCTTCTCTTTGTAAAGCAGGCCTTGTACCCTATTCTCTGCTCCTTTGTGCTGTCAGTGTTGGGGGTGTGAACTTGTACCTGTGGCATGCACTGCTCCTCACCAAGGTTTCTGTTGCCATAGGCTCTCCTGGCAGGGGAAAATCACTCTTGAATTGCTCTTGCTGTTCTTCTGCTGAGGTGTTTTATTGCTTTTGTAGATATTGATCTGCTTTTGGAGTTGTTGGAATCAAACATCTTTTTCCATAAAAACATCCAAGAGAGGAATTTCTGCAGGAATTAAAAACCTCCAACACTCTTTTCTGAGAAACTTCCCCTAAGCCATGCTTTTCAGAGGCAAAGGAATGATTCATATGGAACGTGCTTCCAATAAAGACTGAAACAGGCAATAGTTCCTTACTATAAAACCTACAGAAGGAATATTCAGAGAACTAAAGCGTTATCTTTACACCCTGAAGGCTCTAGGTTATCTCCTGGGCTGGTATCTCCCATCTGCTGTCTGAAAGTAAAGTTCTGCTAGAGTACAGGTGAGGCAGAGAGCATAGTGATTTTGTTGTTTTGGTGAAGTTAAATATAACATCAGATTTCTCTGAAAACCACTCACTATTTTCAAATTTTCAGTTTATTTTAACAGAAGTCTCAATGCAGTAGGAAACACAGACCCCCTTGAAGAAAAGGAGGCTGAGGGTTTCAGGTAGTTGTGGAGAGCTGGGTGTTGGTCTCTTCAAATGGCTCCAGAGGAAATTTAGGATAGACATTATGAAAAACTTCTTCATGCAAAGGGTCATTAGGTCTTGGAATAGGCTGCCCAGCGAGGGACTTGAATCGACATCTCTAGACGTGTTTACAAGTCCTGTAGATGTGGAGCTTAGGGACAGGGTTTAGATGTGGCCTTGGTACAGTTGGGTTAATGGATGGACTCAGTGATCTTAAAGGTCTTTTCCAACCTAAACAATTATATGACTTTGTGATCCCATTGAAAAATGGATGATGCAATCACATTATCCCAGCCCTCAGGATTTGGGTAAATAATTGTACAAACCCTCTGTTTCCTTTCCGCCCTCTCCAGTTATTCTTTAACCTGCATTTCCCTGCCATTGCTAGCTGAGAAAATTAAGTATGTTATTTGTGTTGTGGTACTACATGAGAGCTCATCTCATAAATGGACCCCGCTGTGTTATGTCTTATATAAACCTCGCAGTAACACAACATTATTTCTACCCATGAACACAATAAAAATTCTAACAATCGATCTCACATTGATTTACTTCTTCATCTCAACATTTCCCATCACTTAAGATTGACTAGAATATAAACACACAAAAGCAGAAGGAAAGATTTTTAATAGGTTAGATCTCTATGAATTAGCGTAGCTTAGAGGTCAATAGAGCTGCGCTGATTTACAGCAGCTGAGTATGCATCGCCCGTGGCATACTGGCCCCATATGAATATTTGGGAAGAAAAATTACTACCAAAAAAATAAAGATCAGCAATATTTTTAGAATGTTTTATATGAACCCCCAATAGCAGCAGCTCAATAAATATTTTGAACCTCTACTGTAAGAACATAATGAATTGTGAAAATGGTGGTGTTCTTTTGATGTAGTAAGTTGAGAGCTCTTAGTGAATCAACTTTATAATGAATTCTTTCAGATACTGATGAAAATAGGTCACTTACTAAGGAACTTGGCTTGATTTTGAAATTAATGCGGTAATTTAAAACTACTTTGGTAAAAAAAAGTTTAATGACAGCAGAAACCTGAAAAGGATAAAAGATGGTGGCTCCATGAATAACGCATTTGCTGCTTCTGCTGTCCAGGTTTAGCTAATGGCTAACAAGAGTGCTGTTTTCCAGGACTATTAGTTATTGTCACATAACAAATTGTTCAAGTCCAGCTTCTCATATGGTGGACAAACATTAAAAGACTGCTCACAAGTAAATCTTGGCTGCATTGAAACTGGTGGCAGAGCTTCATTATTTTCTATGGTCTCAGCTTTCTTCTAAACTTCCTAAAACTTATGTTTTATGAAGTGAACCTGGTTCACTTTTTGAAGCAAAGTCCAGCAGAATTATGTTCCTATTGCATCTCACAGAGGTGACAACCCAATAGGTTCTGAAACTGGTTGAAGAGCTCCATTATTTTCTAAGGTCTCAGCTTTCTTCTAAACTTCCTAAAACTACCTTCAGTGACAAAAATCATGAACAACAGAAACTGAAGTAAGCTGTGAACCACTAGCAGCCTTGCCATCTCATTCTGAAGTCACACAAAATGGCAGCCTTCACACATTATGCCTAAAATTATCATCATTAAGGGCACATTCCTGATAAAATACAAGAGATGAGGACAAGCCAAGGATTACTTTCAGAAGCCTGGATTTGGTCATCAGTGAAAATCTGTCCACATGACCAGCTACAGTCTAATCTTATTTTCTCAAAGCATTAGGAAATGATTCTTTATCTAATCGTATTTACATCATGTGCATCCAAGTCATTCTCTTACTCTCTTTTTAATCCTTAAATCCCAGCTAAATGGATTATGCCAGTACAATTTGTGTTTGGAAATCCTACCTCTGATTGCCTTCTGGGCAAAAATAAATACCATCATATGTATTCAGTCTAAACACTGGAGTCAGATCCTCATCTCAGCTAAATGAGCATTGCTGGGTCAGATGTACACTGAGTTGCATCCGTTTTTTAAGTTTACATCTACTGAAATATTGACTAATATTGCAGGCAGAGAGAAGTTTAGGATCCTCAGATATTTTCTACCACCTGAATGTGGTTAAGTATCATATTACATCAATTGATCCATAATTATTAAATATCTGTAACTCCTAAATATGCATGAAAAACAGCTCCCTATGACACTATGCTGGTAACAGTGTAAAGGAGCATAGTAAGAGCTTAAATGAACAGCACAAACGTTCACAACACATTTCCTATATCTTAATGCAACCAAATTATCCAAACAACCTGAACTATTTCAAGGGAAAAGGCACTTCTTTTTCCTTAAAATCAAAGTAGTAGTTCAGAATACATTGTCTAATTCCCTTACACATCTTCTGGGAATTCTGACCAACGTATTTAGCCCTTTAAACTCTCCTCCCTATCACTTCAGCTGCACTTGTTCCTAAGGATTCCTGAGAAATCTGGGTGTCAAATTTTTCTTACCAATAACTGTAGAAGACAAACGAGTTTAATGAAGTGTGGCTGCTCCAGAAACCACCTCTGTCCTTCCCTCCAGCATATTTGAAACCAGTCAGGGCTAATGACCAAATCTCAGGATATCTCAGTCATTACCAACTTAAATCTAGTTGCTGCATAAAAGCATTGCTCTTGCTTCCAGTAAAAGGAGATTAAGAAGGCCTTGTCAGTTGAGACCTTTATTTTGTTATATGATCTATATGACCAGAATATCCAGTGCATTCAGCACTTACAGAGAACCTGTCATCATTGAGAAACTGAGGCAAAGATAACTTACATGACTTGCCCTGAAACTGAACTCAATTGGACTCAAATTGAACTCAAATTTCCCAAGTCTCAACCTGACAACCTAACTTCCGGAATCATCTGTCACTAAAATAATAAGAAGTCTGGAATACAGTGCTATGCTCTACCCATCCTCCCCTATATTTACTGAGCATGATATTTGATTCTGTTGCTTTAGCCTGTTATTAAAGAGGTACAAGACACTGATCCAGAGTGTCTTGATTTCTTATAAGGTTCATAATTTTAAAGCTGTCTAAATATAAGCTTGCAAGAAGTCCTAGAAAAATTATATGACAAAATATTTGGGGGGGGGGNAAAATAGGATGAATCCCTGAACGGAATTTTCTTTCAAATTACTCATGGATTGGCTGTTTGGAGTAGAGGTTGTTGGTTTGTTATGAGAATATTTTTCTTTTTATTTTTTTCTTTTACATTTTTTAGGGAAAAGATTATTTTCTATCTCTGAGAAAATCAGACCAGCAATTTAGTCAGAATACTTAACATTCACTGTATCCTTACTGTGCTAACTTCAGACTGGCTCTTTTAAGAATTTCCACTCTATATATATTAAATATTGCAAAAAACCACCAGAATAGGGCTGATCATTGAAACTCTGAAGGATACACCTGTTTATAGGGTAGTTTTAGTAGGACTAATAGAAAGGCAATGGACATAGCAAAATTATTGAATATAAAGCAGAGGAGAAAAAGACAAAATTCAATTAAATGATCAAGGTTTTCAAGAAGAAACTCACTGATTATTGCCAGTACCATCACTTCCAATACAATATATCCTTGTCTTTTTTCTCTTCACAGAAAACTAATGAGCACACAGTAAATAATACTGCTAGTAACAAAGAGATGCACTGAAACTGAAAACAGATGAGCTGGTATTGAAGCAGTTAACAAGAGAGAGGAAAAATCTGTGGTTCTGACTGATCCAGCTAACAGACTCTGAGCAAAGGCTGGTAAGATGCTAGTATACATGAAGAAAGAGGTATATCTGTAACAAAGCCAATAAAATTACATTTTTACTTTATAAGACCCTGTGGGGGTAGACCAAATTTGGAATATAATACCCAATTTTGGGCATGAGAATGGAAGACAGATGTAAATAAAATGGAGAAAGTACAGCAGAGGGCAACCAAAATGATTAATGTACTGGAGAAAGCTAACACAGTAGCTGAGAGAATGATGAAATGGGACTTATTTAGCCTCAAGAAAAGGTGATTAGGAGGTGAACAGACTGAAATATTTAAACTACCTATGGGTTATTATAAAATTAAGCTTGAAGATCAATTCAACTTTCTTGACAGACCAGAAATAAGGGATGCAGGATTAAATACATTGTTCTCACAGGTCATTGTGGTAACAAGTTAGTTGCATGAGATGCATGCATTTGGAAACTGCAGTAAAGTCTTTGTGCTACAATACAGAAGTTCACAGGGGCTTTGAAACACCTCATATAACCTATGGATACTGAAACTTTGATCATCTACAGCACCAGCAGCAAAGTCACTCACTAGCAGGTGTCTTCCAGGTGAGTAGAGACTTCTCTACTTGGATCATATCCACTTGGAGGTGGGTCTGCCTGCTTTTTTTCATACCTGCATAGGGACTAAATATCTAGTTCCCAAATGGACTAGCTACTTCCCTGCTCACAGAACTGATTTATGAGGTAACGAGTTGGATGAGGTAACAGTATTTGGATGTCATTTTCTGAACCTGAGGGTGGGATTCACCTCACCTAGCTTTAACCATCTAAGATAAGGCAAGGAGCCAGCTTTAACTTACTTCAGCTGCCACTGCAGTCACTGGAGAGAGGAAAGGATATGCCAGCACAGTGATTCATGCTCATTGTGAGGTCTGTGCTTAAGACAAGTAAAATTAATTGCTCTCTGGAGGTGCCTTTCTCTTCCCATTGTCTCTACTGGCAGCCTCACATCTAACTAGGCTTGAATCCCAGTGGTTGGTATTGTTTTGGAGATGATTATCATGTTGTCTCCAAGTAGCGAATACTAGAGTCCATGAGCACACAGAAAAAGCAAAAACTACAGGGAAGTGGGAGCCAGAGTTTAGACCAGGTAGATGACATTGAAGAAAAGATTTAAGTCTCCAGGATAAAGTGAGAGAGATGATGAGGAAAGGTAAAGAGTTCAAGCCCGCTTGTAGTCATTCAGGAGCCAGAGAGTTAAGCAAAAATTTTTGATGAGCGAAGAGTTTGGTTTGTCACTGATGGATGAAGGCTCTGAATCTGTATTGAGACAGTCCTGACATGGTAGTTAAACAGTGCAGGCCAAGAAAAATAAACTGTACCTGAACAAAGAAGGGAAGAGGATACAGTGGCTATTAACAGTGAAATATGACGGGTTTAATTAGCAAATGCTAACTGTGGGACTGGATATACAGCGGAATGGAAACATCAAATCTCGTGTGAAAGCAGGTGATAGCAAAATACTATTAATCTCCAAAGGTATAACGAGGAAAACAAAGTAAGGGGAAATGGAAAAGCTGATTGTACCTTCCAGCAAGAAAATGTTATTATCAATTAAAAAATTAGGTGGAGTCTATCTTTTCTGCACTGAATCAAATTGTATACAGTAGGTATACCACTTCAATTGTATTTTTGCATGAAGAACCCCCAAACTAAAAAATATTAATTCTCCAAAATAGTATAGGCCTGAGTAAATTATGGAAATCCAGCCAAAACCCTCTAGAAAAGTGATGGATTTTCAGTAGTGGCATAGGCAGGGTAGAAAAGGAGAAGGGAAACCGGGAGGAAAGAACTAGACAAAGAGTAGTACTTATAAATAGAAGTTTAGAATAGAGGATAAATAAATATATAAATAGATCTGCATACTACAAAATGTTTCAAACAGATTGATCAAGTTGTCCATTTTTTAATCTGCTTTGGCATTTATTGGAAAGAAATAATAGAAACAACATATTTTTATGTTGAAGTGACTACCCTTCAGAACGTACTGGGTTGTCACCTGTGTGACACGCAAGAGGATCATAATTCTCCTGGAGTTTGCTTCAAAATATGAACCAGGTTGAACAATAGAAGACAAGTTATTGCACAATTAGAATTCAGTGATCATATCGTTAGATTTGAAGTATTAGTGAGGAGAAGGTGGTAGCATCATGTATTGCTCTTATTATGGTCAGATTTTAAAGCACATATAACATTTTTTAAGTGTCTTGAATAAAGTAGATGACAGCAAATAGGTTATAGTGTGCTGATAAATATTTAAGAACAGACAAAGATGGAACTGAAGGGTTTTGAAGGTGAATACCATTTTGCTGAAGCATAAAATCACAGATAAACAGGAGTAGCCACAAATACTGGAGAAAACATTAGTGCCTGCGCCATACCAAATCTATGGATTTAATTCTTAATTAATTTTTAATTAATTAATGATTGGAAACATAAGGTGCACGTGGAGAGAAATTGCAGATATTGGAACAATTTGCATTAAAAAATAAATTAAGACAGTTAATGAGAAAAGTCAAAACAGCCCCATTACAACCCTACCCCATTCTTTGTGATTACATTTGTCCTTCCATAAGCACAAAGAAGATATGAGACTGAACAAATCCTAAAGCATTCAGTATCAGTTTCTCTAATACTGCTACCTAACCACAACTCTGAAGATGTTCTGCACTAAATGGAAGATATAAGGTGACAGCAGTAAAGTTTTCAATTTTTTTTAATGGTTTTGAAAAACCTTGCTTCTGAGCCTGCACCATGCTCCGCATAGCGGAATTGATAGAAATAGATGACTGGCCACAGTGGTCCACAGAATCACAGAATTATTGAGGCTGGAAAAGAGAAAAGACCTCTGAGATCATCCAGCCTAGCCCATGACCTAACATCACCCCCATCACCACCACCTAGACCAAGGCACTAAGAGACATATCCCCCAGTTCCAGGATAATTAACTGAACCTTCACCATCAGCTGCTGGCTGAGGTGGTTAGAGACAGGACTGGACAACATAAACCCATACGTGAGTCAGTCTTGGGATTTCCTGGTTTTGTCGTTTGTATATGTTCTTTAGAAGACAATAAAGGGCAATTTAAAGAGGAATGAAAGAATCCATCTGTATGTAAGTACTAAAATTTCACCTAAGTTTGCATTTGTACAAAGTATATACAGATAAGAAACACTTAGGGGTTGTTTTACCAACATAACTGTTAAGAACTCAAATACATATGAAGATTGACTCCTCTCCTTACTTTTGCCTCTTGTGACAGAAGGAGGAGGATGGAGGATGACTTGTCTTCCATTAATAGCTCCAGAAAAAATGGCAGCATGTTTCTGCTCGCACTCTGACAGGGAAGGACTTGACTGTTTGACAAAATAGTGGTTGCTAAATGTGCTCTGAGTAAAGCTAGGGTCGGTCTTATAAAGTTGGCAGTCCAAGTGCAAGATAGAAAATGAGCTCTTGGCAATATCATGTAAGGAGAGGCTGAAATTTATTTAACGTATTTAATCAAAAATTTAGTCTGAATGTGTTAGCTATGTGTAAAGAGACAAGGCTAACGAAGAAGCTCCTGAAATACAGACTCGTGGTTGGGTTGCCTCTAGGAGTGTCTCTCTTGTCTTTCAAACACTGACAAAAGGTGGCTTCAGCCATAGTTTTCTGTTCCTCAGCCCAGCTGCCTCATGGTTTCTGAAGAAGCATGCAAGGGAGGGTCAAGAACAACACATGAAATGCTGCTGTGGCTTACGATGTTGTGCATATTCATTCACAAAGACAGTGATAAAGAGAGTAATGAAGGGCTCTTGGGTCCATGGTCTGAGTGTGCTTTATTTGTGCATCAGGCTGTTATATATCTGTGGTTCATAGGCCTTGCCCATGAACTAATAACAACTACTGGACTCAAAGGTCCTGTGTTGGGTCCAGCACAACATGCTGTGCCTGGTTAGAGTATAAAATGAGGTTTGAGGATTCTCCTCCCTGCTATGCCATTAACCCATAGTGCAACAGGAAGCTGATCAGCCAAAGGCTCCGTTCCTGACTTACCTATGAGGATAGTGAAGCGTTAGACTTGGATAACCATCATCACTGCAGCCTAGCTTTGATATCTCAGGTAAGCAAACAGAGCTGCACTGCAGAGTGTTACCAAGTTTACATGCAGCAAGGAAAAATTTGTGTTGTTAGAAGGCCCTAACCTTTTCCTCCTGCCTTCCCTTTCACTCAGAATGCCCTAAGCACATGCTGAGCAAATAGCACCATGACTGCAGCAGGGAAGGCCGGTGGGTACCAAAGTGTGAGTTTGTCAGTTTAATAAGCTGCAGCTCTTGCAAAAATGGCTGCAGTCTCTAAACTTAACCCCTGAGAACTTCAATTACTTTATCTACCAATCTTTTGGATTACTAACACCCTCCGAGGGAAAAGCTGTTGTCTTGGATTAGCTAAAGCAGCTACAATGCCACCTTCCTTAGAGACGGAGGATGACTTAGCCATCTTATTCTTAGAAAATCTGTATAATCCAAAGATTAATCCAGAAGGCCCTGATCCCTTGGCAGCAAAAGGCCATTCCTCACAAACTGCTCTTGCTATAGCAAAGCTAGCTCTTCACTCTCTCTTTCAGCCTAGAGAAAAAGAGCTGTAATTGTCCTAATAAAAGCATTTCAGCGTCACGGATAGCAACTGTCATAATACAATTTCTTGCCTAGATAAAATTTATCCAGTGAGTGAAATGGTTCTTACAGTCCTTACTCTGAAAAGAGTTAATTGCTCTCAGTTAAACGAAAGTGCTGAGGGAACTAGATGAACAGCTTTCTCTTGGATCTCCTACAGGTATCTTTGGATGCAAAACACTCAATAGTGTATGCGTGTTGACTTTAAAATCATTGTGGGATACAAAATAATGCACATTGCCTCTCTGAGCTGCTTCATTAGCCTGATTTACCTCCAAGGTTCCTGTTTCAGGCAAGTCTGCTAGTCTTGCATACAAAAGGATCAGCCATGGTACTGTGCAGCGTGAGCCAAGTCTTTTGTCCTCTCAGTAAGAGGGAATAAAGAAGAGGACAAAACAAAAACAAACCTTCCCTGCAAAAGTAGTCTGTCAAATTAGCAGGGCACTTCAAACACAAAGATCTCCAAATTCTCAGTTTTGTTCTATTTTAGAGATGGAGGAGAAAAAACCTGGTTTAGCAACAAAACACAGTCCTTGACATGGCACTTGTAAAATAACTAATCGATCAATCTCTCTCTCTCCCACTCTGTCCATCTTTTAAGAGAAAAGATTAAATGTTATTTGAAAGGAACTGTCCAAGAAAGCCCAGCTGTGTGACAAAGCAGAAGCCAGCTCTAAAGCAAACACTAAAAGCTGGAAATGTCCCTGCTCCTCTGAACAAGGCGCTGAGGCAGGTGAAGTCCTGGAGCTCGGGGTGGGAGCTTTCCAGGTTGCTCAGAAGGTCACTGAAAATGAAGTCACACCAGTTATCTCACCTGCTCTTACTAGTGGTTGTGGGACATTTTAGAGTGTGACCTTTTGAAACGTACATGAAATACTATAGATCATCTCCTCTCCTGAGGACATCGGTAGCACGAATCCAAAGGCGGCCTCATGGTTGGCAGAGACTGTGTGGGGCTTTGTGTGTACATGTATTTGTATACAGACACTGACTTGTTTGCTGCTTCTTCCAAATTACTGCCCTCTGCGTCTTCCCCGTTTTACATGCACTGCAGTTAAACCACTTTTTCCAATAAATATGGAAACTTGATGACTTGAAAAATCCTTCCATGTCAGTTCTGCAGTTCATATTCATGCTGAGATTGTATCTAATTTTGAAAATCTTCACACTTGTGCCCTGCCATCATGTGTAATCTTTTATGCATGGCTACCTCCACTGCTGCTGAAGCAGTTGCTATGCGACAGATGAACCTGCTCCGTGGGGCCCTGACATTAGTAAAAGCAAATTGACCACAGGAGCACTAATCTAGCATGAAAAGCAGTTGGTGCCGTGCATTTCCTAGAGAAGGATTACCTAATCAACAAGCAAAACCTCCTTTTAAACGTGAGCTGAATTACCTGGGTCTGGATTTCCCTGTTTCACACCTTTTTGCTATACCGAATCATCCTGAAGAGTGAAGACTGTGAGGATGCATTACTCAAGAGGAACAGGGACCCACCTCACATCAGATTCTTCAGCTTTTACCCTGGCTTGCTTGTAAATTTGTCATGTGGGCTGATAGTTGCTGTAGCTTGTTTCTCCAAGGTTACCAACCACTGGTAATGAAGACAAATAAAGACAAAAGATGGCCAGACAACAGCAAATGTCACCCTGTTATCACCTCACCGAGAAGCCGTATGAACTCGAAATGTCAAAAAAGGGTTAAATGTGAAAATGGTCACCTAATCCACATGGAAACTGGAGTATAAAGACTTCTGCTCAAAAAAACACCACAGTATGTTTCTTGGAGAAAGTGATCTCAGGGGAATTGCGCTTTGCCAGCTGGATCACTACTAACATCATTATTAGTGATTTAACCCTGCAAGTACTGGGCAATTTTCTTTGAATCCATCACCAAACATATGATGATATTAGAGAAAATGAGCTCTGACTCACACAAAGGTTCAGCTGACCTGTATCCTGGATGTTTCTGAGGAGGAAAATGCTTATCATCTACTGTTTTCTCCTAGAGGCAGAAAGGCCTTTTAACTCTTACCGTGTCACAGGTGGACAGCAAAAAAACCTAGGAAAAGTGAATTCAAAGGCCAGTTTTGAAGTGGCAGAGGTTTTATAATAGGAAGCATTTTCGTAAGTATTTTAGGTAGTCTGATGTCGGAGGCTTTGCCCAGACACAGGTGCCTGCAACTTCACTACATCCCAGTGAGATGCAATTTATACCATAAAAGACAAGTTTCCTCTACCCTCCTGGTTTCTGTTGTCATGTAGCAGAAGGAAATCTGACAGTCCAGTGTGTACTGCTATGTATGTTGGGATTCTTTACAACAACAGCATCTCGAGCCTAAGACATTAGAGTACCACATCCCAGATTAAAGCTGTATCATGGCTACACTTTGGCTACAGCCCAAGTCTGTGTCAAGGGCTCAGCCTGCTCAGTTCTAGGTGTAGCTAAGATGGCTCAAATTTCTATGAGATTTTTGGAACAGAGCAGGATGATGACATCTTCATGGGGATAATACTGAAAACTGATGCATCATGAGGCTTGTAAGAGGATCTCAGATAGGAAAGCAGAAATTATCCTTCACAAGATCTTTTAACACTTCATTTGTCTCAGCTTCTGAACATAATAACAACTAAACCAGAACTTTCTATCCTTAAAATAATCATTTCACTTCGCTCATCAAATAGGTTTTATTTCTAGCATTGCTGCTGTTTATGACTAAAGGCACACGGCATGAGTGTTACTGACTATTTGCTGAGTGATGCGAAGGGACTTGGTGCTACAACTTCCATTAACCTTAATAGAATCCACACAGCTAAATCCCCATCCTGAATATTTAACCTCCAGTAGCACTGTCTCTTCTAGTCTGTATAAATTGCTTTGAAGAGCAAAATATACAAATACTTATATGCTACCTTTGGCATAGGGCTAAAGCATATTCACTGATCTTGGACTTGCTGGTCTCAGATAGGACTGACTCCCTGCCAGCCTAACCACTGTCCCAAGCACATCGGCACAGCAATGACTCACCATCTAATTCCCACCTTACACATGCACATCGAGTACTTCATATCAGCTGAGCTGCTGTTCTTTACAGTGTTACACTAACAGCCTTTTGTGTTGGATTCTCCATTAAGGAGCTGTTCCCTTCTTATAAAAATCTATAAATGAAATGTATAGAGTTTTATTGGACTTTATAGAATGTTATAAAGCTTTATAGAACATGTGGATTGTTCCTTACTTATAGAACTTCTACACAGATTCATCACAAATGCACCAAGATCAGTGAGACCAGTGAGAACTCAGTAGGTGGGAGTTCAATTCATATCCGTACAGGAGGTATTCAGCTCATACTGAAGCAGTATTCTAGAGAAGATCTTAGGGCATCAGCAGACACCAGCCAGTGGCAATGCATGCATTGGCTAAGTTCAGCAAAGCTTTTAGAATTTCAGAGTGTATATTTTTGCCATGCACATTGAGTGCAAAGCAAACTCTGTGCCACAGAACTGCAGTCTGGTGATCGGAATTTGGTCTACAAAACACACTGTAGCTTATGGAAAATCTGCATTTCCCATGCCCAGGCTTCACAGAGGTCATCATGAGCTGTAAATCAGTTGCTAACTTGGAGTTCTCACCCAGAAATGATGGCACAGCTGTAGTTGGTAATAGCGTAGTTGCCTAAAAGGCACAGATGTGTGGGGCCCTTATTTACCCTCTCAAGTGCCAGCTGGTGTAAAGCAGCCACTGGCTTCAATCAGCCCCTCAGAACTAGAACACAAGAAACATGGGTTCTTTTTCCAGCTTTGTCTCCTGACTGCTCTGCAATCAGAGCTGTGTTATCCTTCATGAATATTTCTTTGAGATCTATGACACTGATATTTTTTCTGGGCTGCACTGAGATACACACTTACAAAACACAACCAAAACAATCTAGGTGTTTTTTGTATTTAGTAAAAAAAAATAAATGATATGTTAGACCTTATTATCTAAACCAGGAGACCCTGTGAATTGTTGGTCCCAAGGGATCCACAGAGCATTCTGGAACTATCCAGGGATATAGATTTACCCAGAAAATGCGACCTCTTTAGCGCAACTCTTCCACGTGGACTACTTTATCCAGCAAATGTAAGGTCCAGAAGGTCAGTAGATTCATGCAGCTCCAGTTAATGGCCTGCATATCCTTCAACTTACTAAGAAACAGGTTCCAGACTTAATGTAAAGCCACTGCAAAACTGTTCCTCTCCAGTTAGGGCTTCTTTTATTTTTCATGACCAGTTTAAGTACATTTATTCCTGCCCCTGGTTTAACTCTAGAACTATCTTCTCTGTCTCCCTTCTTAACAACCCCTTCCCATAGCAAGAGTGCACACAATTCAGTATAAAACTTTGAACAGAGACAAATTGTATCCATGCAATGCTGACTTGAGTAGGTTCAGCAATCTTTCAGGATGTGCTACTCACCAAGGAGAGGAACGGTGCATGCTGGCCTCCACAGGAGCCAACTTCAGCACCAGAGAGTTGCTTCAGCGCAGCATTTCACCTGAGCAGAGAAGTACCACTGTATTTTATGGCACTTCAGTTGAGGTTCAGGGCTACACTGATGCTGCTTTTTCCACATCTAAGTGCACCATCTGGATGTACTAGCTTGGGCAGGTGCTAGCTCAAGGCTTTCTTTGCTGTACTTGAATGCACAGAATAGAGATGTCCCCAGTTGTCAGGCTGGCTCTCCAGTTTCCTCTTATTACCCCACTGCTCTTTCCAGCACCTGTTTCAGCTTGACTTTGTTTTCCTTGAAGGTAAGTTGTGAGAATCACACAGATGAGATTGCTCAAAAACTCAACAGTGTTTTCTACAATGGTCTTAATACTTCCCTCTTTCTCCTGGAAATAATGGGTCTTGCAATCACATATGGGGCTTCTGCCCATTCGTGTTCATTTAATCCCTCCTATTGTTCATCAGAGCTTTTTCTCTGCCCTAACAGCCACTTCTTCTTTTGGAGCAGTGACACAAATGATCATTTAGCTGGGCAATGCTCAAACCCTCAAGGGCTACAATTAGGTTTCGGGGTTCCATGTGGGAGGACTGCACCAGAATGCTATAATCCTTTCTTTATTCTTTAATGATCATTATACTCTCAATGTATTAATAAAATTCATTTCCTAACCTTCTGGATGTGCAAGATAGAAGTAATTAAAACAGAAATTAAGAACTCTTGTTGTATGTAATAACAACAAGGGTCCAGATTCAGCTTTCAGCGAAGCTTAGATAGCTTGATCCTGTGCCCAAAAAACTCACTGGAAAACATCTCGCTGACTGAGCTGGGCAAGGTCAGGCTCACCGTGAAGTAGCTGAGAGTTTCATATTCATATCTGTAGGCAAAAACTTCTCCAGCTCTCAACATGAGAGCTACTTTCTTTTGCTCCAGGGACTAGCACTGTTCATGAATGATTTCACCTGGACCCTGTGAGTTACCTGGCTCTCACTCTGTTCTCACTGTGAGGTGGGAATGCAAATTTTGAGAAGGCATCCCAAGGTTTATGCAATTTCTTTCATTTTCTTCTTTTTTTAAATACAAACAATACCTTGCGTGAATTTTACACTAAAATAATTCTTATTTCAGCATTTGTGACCTTCTCTTGTATTTTTTTGCCTCTGTTTGTTTAGTCTCTATCCCTTACTACAGAGCCTACCGAGGACTGTGAGCGACAGAACAGAAATGTATGAACACCGAACTCAGAACCAGGAAGAGAGGAGGACGTAAAAAATTTTAAGCCCAAACTTATATGTTTCCTGTGATGAAAACTAATTATAAACTCATAATACATTACCATAATTGTTTATATCTGTGTTTTAAGGAATTTGCTCTCTTCTGAATCTAATAAACAAAGGAACTGAAGCTTGACTGCTACAACAGTTTTTAATCTGTTTGGAAATTAGTCCAAACAATGAAGAAATGCTTTCCAGTACCACAAGAAAATGTTACAGTAAGGAAAGAAAATGGAAGGGAAAGGGAAACCCTTTTAAAAATACAAGGAAACAAACAAAACAGATTAACTGAGGATAATAAGGGGCAGAATGTGCCTGCCTCACCTAGAGTGCAAGATGGGAAACAAGAGATACAAAACACCGCTCTTGGCTCTCTGCCCCCATATATCATGGTCAGACATCTTATGTTGCTCCCCAAGGAAGCTGGGAGCCAGGGGTACATGTACACACGCTAAGAAGGGATGGCATGTTACAGACTGGGTACTGCAATCCTCTCTCCGCACAAATACTTGTGAGCTCCATGCTATCCTTGAGCTTCAGCAGCAAACGAGTGTGGTACATTCTTGGGGAACTAGATGTGATATGTCTGTCAAATGCCTCCATCTCTGTGGTTCTGTCCCTCTCAGCAAAGCTGTCTTCAAGCATCTACTCATACCTCTTCAGCTGAGGCAGGGCAAAACACCGAATAGATAATAATTGCTTAAGAGCAGCCAACGCAGACAGAGGTTTAGTAGAGCTATGTTTAGTATCATCACAGATTCTGCCTATTTTTACCATAAAAGACAAATTAGTCTTTCTCTCATCTCTCACACCTCTGCAGCCTTCACCTCATCACATTGTGCAATTACTTGTAGAGATGCCCAAGATTAAACAAGTTTTTGGCGAAGAATGCAAGGTACTTAGTTTTCTATCAGACAGAGAGGATGGAGGAGGATGTGGAGAGGATGTACAAGGTTAATATTATCAGGCCACCCAATAGGGACAGTAGTGGCACTAAGGCAAATGTTTACTCTAAAATCAACAGCACTTTTGAAATTAATCTTGATCCAACTTTTTAACGGCATTCTCAGGAGACCTCCATTTGCTTCTTGGTCAGAATACTTTTGCGCCACTTAAGGTCTGCTAATTTCTGGAGTTTAGGTTCAGCAAAGATTCCCAGACCTAAACGAGCAGAGAGTAAATAAATGGTGCTTTTATCCTACTCATGACCTTCCAGATGCAGCAATGGGGAGGAGAAAACCAGTTGTCAGCGTTGTTACCTGTGTTATACCTGCACTGTGCATGGAAACACAACTTTTAAAGCACCAAGGCATGCGTGGCTTTCAGCATGAGTAAACCCACTAATTTCATGGTACATCTAATCTGCCTAAAGCTGAGTGCCACTCATCCCATGCATGGATGCTACAGCTCTTGGTCCAACATTTAGCATCCACTAAATTTTGCACACAGTACCGCTGCACTGTAATATTCCAGGGACTCAGAAGTGCTCCAGAAACACTCTGAACAGAAGCTGTATCTCTGACTCAGAAACAAATCCGCTGACATTTTGCCTGTAGAAGACAGCTATAAATACCCTTTTAATCATGATTTAATAATCTTTTGCAAGGGTGAAACAGCGAGTGTCCAAACTTTAGTGTAGAGTGAATATGCAAAGAAACCCAGTTGGTTTGCCCAGCTGAGAAGCTGCATTGATGAAAGCAGAGGTCAGCTACTATCTGTGAGGCAAGGAACAGAGGTGAGAAGTCCTTACACCTCTCAAACAATGTCAAGTAGTTCTCTCCCTCTTTTCACTGTGAGGATGAAAGTAGCTTTTGTGGCTTTCTGGAAAAACAAAAATAAAATTTGCTAGAAGACATTCTGTTTCTAATCCTGCTTGAGTGCATCTCCCACATGGTCCTGAAATTCCTGCAGCAACAGGTGTTTGTTGTAGTGCAGTATGGAATCTCAAACACTTCTATAATAGCAACTCCTGTGATGTCACATTACACTTAAAGTTGTGCTAGAAGTGTTTGCTTTCTTTCTGATTTTGTTTCAAGGTTTGAAAAGGCAGCTTCCAGTAGATGGATTTTGGATTTTTTAAATACTCCACTCCTAAATAGTAGAGCATCATGTGCCTCTCAGATGGAGATCACACTTTGGCTGGATGCTTAGCTGAGCTGCTTTTCTTGGGAAAAGATCACAGCTGGGATGTGAACAGCTTCTAGATTTTTATTTCGTTTCTAAAAGAGAGCAGTCCAGCACAGCCTGTTAACCCTTCAGGCAGGAATTGCATCTTACTGACTTGAGCCAAGCAAAATGTTAGCCCTCATTAATGAGTTGTGAAAGGAGTTCATAACTGGATAAGAGTATTTGAAGACCAAAGGTTGACAATATTCTTGGGTATAATGGCATTATTTCAGAAGAACCTGTCTAAGCAGCCTATACAAGAGGAATTTGACCCCTATTGAGCTCACCACCAGCTTTCCCACTGCCAGAGCACACTTTACAGAACCACATATTGTTAGGGATTGGAAGGGACCTCAAAAGATCATCCAGTCCAATCCCCTCACCAGAGCAGGATCGCATAGATCAAGTCGCACGGAAACATGTCCAGGCAGATTTTAAACATCTCCAGAGAAGGAGACTCCACAACCTCCCTGGGCAGCCCCTTCCAGTGCTCTGTCACCCTCACTGTGAAGAAGTTTCTTCTCATATTTACGTGGAACTTCCTATGATCCAGCTGACACCCATCACCCCTTGTCCTGTCATTGGATGCCACTGAGAAGAGCCTGGCTCCTTCCTCCTGACACTCACCTTTTCACATTAAACATTAATGGGGTCACCCCTCAGGCTTCTTTTATCCAAGCTAGAGACACCCAGTTCCCTCAGCCTTTCCTCATCAGGGAGATGCTCCACTCCCTTCATCCTCTTTGTAGCTCTGCGTTGGACTCTTTCAAGCAGTTCTGTGTCCTTCTGGAACTGAAGGGCCCAGAAGTGGACACAATATTCCAGATATGGTCTCACCAGGGCAGAATAGAGGGGTAGGTGAACCTCTCTTAATCGACTAAGCACCCCTCTTCTAAATCCACCCCAGGATGCCATTGGGGCACAAGGGCCCACTGCTGGCTCACAGTCATACAGCTGGCCTCCAGGACCCCCAGGTCCTTTTCTCCTGCACTGCTCTCCAGCAGATCAGTCTGCAACTTGTGCTGGTACCTGGGGTTGTTCTTGTCCAGATGCCAGACTCTACATTTACCTTTGTTGTACCTCATTCAGTTCCTTCTTGCCCAACTCTCCAGCCTGTCCAGGTCCCACTGAATGGCAGCCCAGCCCTCTGGGGCGTCAGCCACTCCTCCCAGCTTTTTGTCATCAGAAAACTTGGTGATAGGGCATTCTATTACCTCATCCAAGTCATTAATGAATAGATTGAAGAGGACTGGTCCCCGTACTGATCCTTGGGGGACCCCACTAGATACAGGCCTCCAACTAGACTCTATCCCACTGACCACTACTTTCTAGCTTCTGTCCTGCAGCCAGTTCGCAATCCACCTCACTACCTGATTGTCCAGACCACATCTCCTCAGTTTGGCTGCGAGGATGCTGTGGGAGACTGTGGCAAATGCTCTACTGAAGTCAAGATAGACCACATCCACTGCTCTGCCATCATCTATCCACCCAGTTACGCCCACAGTTTCCCACCTGTTATCCAGACAAGAATTTCTTCTTCAGATGCCTTGGAACCATTGACTGTTGGAAAACACAGAGTTTATCACACCAAATAAAATACTTAAATAGAATAAAATAAACCATGAGCATAAGAGACCAAACCTTGCTTCTTGAAAAGTGCTATGGATTTTTTTGTTCCTGCTAGGACAAGTACATTAGAACTAATCACTATGCTGCTGCCTCAAAGAACATGATTTCAGCTGCTTCCTGCTCAATACAGTGAACATCCAAATCACAGTAGAAAAAAATTCAATCGTGTATCTCCATTTTTCTAGATTCCTTCCAAGTGTTCTGCGTAGCTGCTCACACCATTTATTCTGCCTGCCTTAACAAACTCTTTCTTGTTGCTACACCAGGAAGCGCTTGCGTGAGGATGTGAACAGAGTGGCAATTCCTTGTCTGTGGGATGGAGTAATCTTTTGACCCCTTTCACTCTCTCAGTTCTTGTATTCTTCTCATCAAAAGTTTGTACACTGAAATCATCATACACAAACTCAGTGGTTTGGCATTTGAATCATATTTATATATCAGCTTTTTTCTT
>VZRI01003427.1:179552-290396 GCA_013397515.1 Upupa epops
GCCCAGCTCTCCAGCCTGTCCATGTCCTGCTGAATGGCAGCCTAGCCCTCTGGGGTGTTGGTGACACTACCCAACTCTGTGTCATCAGCAAACTTGCTGACAGTGCACCCTAATCCCTCATCCAAGTCATTAATGAATAGGTTGAGGAGGACTGGTCCCAGCACTGATCCTTGGGGGACCCCACTAGATACAGGCTTCCAACTAGACTCTATCTCATTAACCACCACTCTCTGGTTTCTGTCCTGCAGCCAGTTCGCAATCCACCTCACTACCCAATCATCCAGTCCACATCTCCTCAGTTTGGCTGCGAGGATGCTATGTGAGACTGTGTCAAATGCCCTACTGAAGTCAAGATAGTCAAGAAGTCAAGATGATGGCACTGCTCTTTCATCATTTATCCAGCCAGTTATACCCTCATAAAAGGGGAAGCATGACTTCCCCTTGGTGAAGCCATAGTGACTGTCCCTAATGACCTTCTTGTCCCTGATGTGCCTAGAGAATGAACTGATGTAAATAGATGTGGAGCTGATATGGATGTAAATCAACACACACACTGTAGGGAGTATAATCTAGCCCAGAGTCTCCTGTTCAGTAACCACAACTTGTACCATTAGCTGGTCCAAGCAAGCAGGCCAGTCTTAACAGTTCCTCCTCAGAGGATTCATCTACCAGACTTATCCCCAGACCCTTGTATGCAATAGTGTTCAAGAGTTTAAATACAGGACCCTTTACACCTCTACTTCAGCGATGGAGTCAGAAAGGTGAGTAGTGAATGTACTTCTGTATCTTTAAATTAAAAAAATTAAATTCTAGATCTTTAAATTAAAAAATTTAAAATCTGCTGATACTTATTAATGCCTAGAGATTACAGATAGCAAAGATTCCATTAACTGACGGGAAAGTAGCAAAAACACACACAGGCTTACCTTTGCTGATGCTAGAATTATGATAAGGGATTCTACTGGAGAACCTGCTGAAAAGCCTTCTGGTGCAGGTGGTAAATAAAAGCTTCAAAGATTGCAAAGAAGAAAATCCGAAATAGGAAAACAGAGGCACTGTCCCTGTGATGGCTTTTACAAAGACATTCACCTGAATAATGCTCTATTGACAAAACAGTGGGTGCAATTTGGAATTCTTAAATGACACAAACACTCTGAAAATTTCAGTGAAACACTTAGCAGCTTAAGAACAGCACTTGAACTTAAGACTGTGGTCCCACCAACAGAACTGTTTTCTGTACAACCTACAACCTTGCTTTCAGGAATAATGGGTTTTGCTCTATGGCACTTACCAGCAATGTTTAACAGAGCTGAGCCAGTGAAGAAGAAGGAGATGACACAGTTTATTGAAGGTTCTTATTTCATAGAAAAGAAAGGCAGGAATTTACAGACTGAACCAGATATTTCCAAGAAATTCAAATGAGACAAAGGTAAAAGTCATTTTAATGAATCAGAATCATATCAGTGTGACTATCATAATATACATAAACGAGAAAGATGATTGCCCTTCAACATAAGTTTGAGCCTTCAAAAGTGATAGGAATTTGTAAGACCCTTAAGACATTGTTTTCACCTTATGGACTTTAAATGTTCCTCCTAAGGATTTCCATGTTAAGGGAAGCCTGTCTCCAACTTTGATTGCTAAATTATTGTGGGTATTACTGGCTAACCTAATGGGATATTTTGTTTCTGGTTAAGCTGGTCATTCTTCTTCCCAAAATCTGTAGTCAAGATTTCTACCCAGTAAACTCCTATTTGCCTCTGCACCAGCAGCACCATGCAAGTGTCTGCATTTGCTGCTGATTTTTACAACTCCCTACTGGTGTAAATACTCATGGGAACTGACACACACACACTCCTCTTTAGATAAGTCTTTCCAAATAATAAAACACAGTTCTGCCTGCAGTTCTGCCGGCATAACATCTGAAACAGTGCAGATTACTTAAATGTAATTGCCCACTTTGGCAACCTTATCTACTACATAGCTTCGTCCAACCTAGTGCAACACAGAATCTTACTGCACATACTTCTGTCTCTGATCACTCACTGTAGTCACAGAATCACAGAATTATTGAGGCTGGAAAAGACCTCTGAGATCATCCAGTACAGCCCGTGACCAAACATCACCACATCAGCTAGAACAGGGCACTAAGTGCCACAGCCAGTCTGTCATTAAACACCTCCAGAGATAGAGACTCCACCACCTCTCTGGGCAGTCCATTCCAATGTCTGATCACCCCTTCCATGAGGAAGTGATTCCTAACATCCAACCTAACCCTCTCCTGGCGCAGCTTCTGGCTCTGCCCTCTTGTCCTGTCACCAGTTGCTTGGGAGAAGAGCCTGACACCCACCTGTCTACAATTTCCCTTCAGATAGTTATAGAAAGAGATAAGGTCCCCCCTGAGCCTCCTCTTCTCCAGGCTGAACAACTCCGGCTCCCTCAGCCTCTCCTCATAAGTCCTCATAGTCAGGAACTCTTAAGAAAATGGTCAAAGTTGGTAAAAGCTCATTAAGTAGGTGACTCATCAAAGATCTGGTCTGTCTCCAAATAAACTGTTATTAGCTTGGGCTAAATTGAAACACTGCCACATTGCTCTATATTTTTATTAAGCCTGAAACGAATTTGGAGACAATATAGGAAATATAGTTTATTAAATCTGTACTGAAGTCCCAAACCAAGAACTATTTTACAGTTTCCAAGAGATGTGAAAAGCCTCATTTGTCGCTGTCTTAAACCAAAGCCTAAGACATGCTCCAAATCAGGCCCAGGGTAGATGTTACACGCAGAAACCCAGAACTCTTTGCTATTTAGATCTACATTCAATACTCACACCTATGGTGGCCAACTCTCTGAAGATCAGGGCTTGTGGAAGTATCTTGAAAATTATGACTCTAACTGGATAAAGTCAAGAACTTGTTTGCATGACAAGATTGCTTACTCTGTAGACTACAACTACTTTAATTCCTGTTGCTTCAGTCAGGAACAGTTCATAAAGGACCTGGAATATCACCTCCTGAACCTACATGTCAAAAGAGCTTCCTAGCAGGAAGAGAAATACTCATGTATAGTTACCTATTAACTGATGTGATGTGCAGTAAGGGGAGGAGGAAATGTATATTCAACTGTGTGACTGGTATTTCAAAGCACCACATAATTGGCTTTGTTTAGTTATTTTAATTTTGTTTTTATTGGCAAGATGCTGTATGAAAAGATCTACTAATTAGATAGGAAGTTCCCCTGAAGATATCTATCAACTGCTTCTATTAATACAAGCAACTGTAAGTAGGTAGGAAAGAAAAACATTCAGCAATGACTTTCTTAATTAAATTGAGGTCTGGATGCAAAATACTTTTCCCCCCCATCAACAAATGCTCAGTCATATTTCCCAGAACATGGGCTAAAAAAGGGTTTTTTCAGAGTCAAAGATAATCCTAAAGCTGAGGAGTACATCAGACTTGTAATTTCCATCTACTTTAGTTCTCATAATTTTAACCCAGCAGCACTGAGTATAGTATCGCTCCATTTTGAAGGACACTGTCACTACTAGTAAAACAGTTGCAGGCATTACAGATGTGTAGAATAGCGGTGTAGAGCTGGTTTCACTCTTGCGTTCCTTGTCCTTTCTTAGTACAGAGTAATAGTACAGAGCACAGAAGGATCACCAACCTCCACATCTGACTTCTCCCAGACAGAAAACTAAGGTGTGGGGTTTATTTTTTTTCTTCCCTGACCTCATAAATTAAAAAAATCTTTTCTGATACTCAGGCCAGCCAGACAGCAATTTGTCATATTGCCATCCAGGTTTCTATTCTGAAGGCCAGGCTGTCGGTCAATTGAGGTTAAATGGTGGAGGAATGCATTAACAGTCTCAAAGGAAAAATTTAGATTTGATGGATTTCAGCAATACATAGCCATAACTTGAAGATGGTATCCTCTGGTCCTAATGATGCTGCAAGGTAGTAGGGGAGTAAGCAGGGCAATAGCATACGACTTAACAGACAATTGCTCAATATTTAGAGCCTAGGCAGCCCAGAACGGGCACAACCCCTTCACTGCATTGGCTGGAGCTGGAATAATCCTCAGTGGCCCCTTTATGCAGAGCCTACATAGACATCTTGCATTGCATTAACTTCATGATTACAGTTCACACTGTAACATCCCTGTAAGTTCAGGTGGAATATTCACCTGTATGTACTTGACATAGAAACAGGTCTGGGCTTGCAGAGGGCAGGCAGTATGGAGGGCTCCCTGGCAAGAGAAGAGGGAATGTGGATAAGCACCTAAGCAGCAGAAGTGATCTTGTATTCCAAGACTCCATACAGCCTAACATACAGCCTGTCCTTCAAATTTGGCCCTGGAGCCCTGCAAGGCAGGTAGAATGCCAGCTGCCATGGGAAGGGAAGGACGAGAGCTGGGTACAGGAGAGTGGCAAGGCAAGGTCTATGAAAGGACAATCTGTCTCTTCTCATAGAATTGTAGACTGGTTTGGGTTGGAAGGGACCTTAAATATCATGTAGTTCCAAGCCCCTCTGCCATGGGTAGGGACACCTCTCACCAGACCGCATTGATCAAGGCCCCATCCAGCCTGGCCTTGAACACTTCCAGGGAGGGAGCAGCCATAGCCTCCCTGGGCAACCTGTTCCAGTGCCTCAGCACCCTCACTGTAAAGAACTTCCTCTAATATCTAACCTAAATTTACCTTCTTCTAGTGTAAAGCCATTTCTCCCTACAAACCTGGTACTGAGAGGGGAAAGTGAATGTCCAAGTCTGAAAAGGAATGTAACTGTCATTGCTGATGTACACCTATAAAATGCAGATAGAAGTAAAAGGACAGCTGAACAGAGAATTTGCTAAACAGACACAGCACACACTGCTCTGTGTGGCATTTCTCTTCGCGTTTACAAAATAACTAGATCTCATGCTTACTTTCCTTGCCTTCTCGATATCTAAATTCATATTCTTTACCACCTGCGTGTGCAGAATGGAATAAATAATGATTACCACTGTGATAGAGAGCGACTGCTAAAATCCCAGTAAGTCATCAAATGGTTGTTGCGTACAAAGATAATGCAGTCAATAGTGGGTTTTTTTCAGCAGGGTTAGGCAGCAACACTACATGTGCATGTTTTATTAGTTACAAAAATGGGTATTTCAGTATAAGCACCACATGTAGATCAAACTGACAGACTCCTTGGGGATTAAGCCCCATCACCTTCTGAATGCAAGACAAGCATAAAACCACTGCAGCAACGGGGAAAAAAAAATCAGCTTGAAAATAATTAAACAGCAAGGCAGCCACCCATAATGATATTCAGCAGAACACATTAGGGACAGTTTGCTGGGAATGCACAAGAGCACTCCAGTTGTTTAATTAACATTGAAACGGCGGTTCCACAAGAACTAAAAATCCTGTTAATTTATGTGTCTCTTAATGATGCTCATTTAAATACTGTCAACTTTTCTCCAGTTTAATATTCATGATTTCTAGTCATTAAAACACCAGGCTCAGCTCATGGATTCACTGAGAAACAGAAATTGTTTGATGATGATGTCAGTTCTTAAAAAGTTTTTTTTCCCCTTAAAGTGTAAAACTCTCAGTGCTCATCACTAGGGTCATTGTTGTCTGGTCTATAAATAACATATTTTATCATTCATGTGCTACAATAAACTCCAAAGTTCTCTCTCACCTTCAAAGGCGAGCCTTGCTTGCATAGTCAGGAGTTATTTATGTAAAGGTAGTTATCTTTTTATGGCAGAGCATCTCACCTGGTTAATGTAATGGCTTTTATATATTGGTATGCCAGGCTCAAGTCCCACTTTAGATTATAAAAACTATTTTAATCCAGGCTAGGAAACATAATGTTGAAAATAATTTTAGTGCTAAAAAGACACTTGCAGCTGGATATTAAAAAGATACTGCCGATGTAGGCAGAAGTCGAATTTTGCCCTCCCCAGTATGAGCATACATAGGGACTGAAGGAATGCTTGTGTCCATGAAACTTTTGTTTACCCTGTCCTTTCTGCAGGTTGGTAAGTTTAAACAGACTCTGATGCTATCAGGTGAAGAAATTATAATGCTGTCTCCTGTCACTAGGACTTGTACTGAAAAATATCATATATTGATTTTACACTGCCAAATAAAACCTCTAAACCTTTTACATATATGAACACCCACATACAAATGATAGATATATAAATATCTACCAATATATGTATATATATGCAGTTATTCTTTCACCTTTATCACAATAATGTAGATTTCAAGGTGAAGCTGAATAATTTCAACAAGGCAGGGAGTAGAATGTTTGGGGTAGTACAAGTATGGACAACTAAAGACAGACATTTAAATGACCTTTCTTTGCAGGCACGTTTCTTCCTATTTTTTTTCTTCTAAGCGCCAGACAATAGCATCTTCTTAATTTCATCTTTTGTTGATGCTTTTTTTTCCTAGGCAAGACATATTATTACTTTTATTCTTCTTCTTAATACCCAAAGGCTCTGTTAAGGGAGATTTCCAAGCAATTGGAAGTCTCTTTTATCAGATTTTTTTTTTTTTTTGACTAAGTGGATTGCAAAAAATATTTAAAAAGGGCATGGGCATAGACTTGAAAAGGTTAGACACAGAGGGCAACTGAAATTTTATTGGCTCACCAATTCCCACTGCATAATTTTTAAGACTTTGTTAAGCTCCCTGTCTTAGGGTTTTTTTGTTATTCCTGTCAGATTTCCAGTACGCATCGAAATGCAACAGTGCCATATAATTTTTCTGAAAGACAGTTTGTTTGGCATTTCAGACAGACATCCAACACAACAAAACGTACTTTATTATACAGAGAGAAAAATACTCTGTGAACCAGGCAGCACAGAACTTACACTATCTGCTTAGTACCAATACCAATATTTATCACCTACTTCTGTTCATTTCATTCTCTACATTTGATTCTTTCCCTGTACTTTTATATTTACAATCTGCACTTCACAACTAAATAGCTGAATGCAGTGTACCTCTGAAAAAAAAGTCATAACTAGACATAATCTTAATTACCAAAATGCCATCCTATATCTGCAGTGCTTGCATGCAGTAACTGTTGATATTTTCTTACAGAAGTGTTTCAATTAAGCAAGTAATCTGTATTAACTTATTGGGCACACATTTTAATGTAATATACCTTATTTCCAGTGCCATTCATCCCTGAAGAGTTCTATTTATTTTAGCAGTCTAAATATTCTTTTTTTTCAACAAAATATTCTTTTTCTCACTGTTCCTCACCAGGACCTAGTTGTTAAATGCACTTTCTTAGGACCATAATTTTGGAATATGGCTTGATACACAATTCTCCTACTGTGGCAGGGGGACTGGACTAGATGATTTTTCAAGGTCCCTTCCCATCCCTAATGATTCTATGATTCTATGAAATATATGCCCATTTACTGTAATCCATAATAGCCTCTCCAGTAAAAATGCATCCTAGCTGCAGACTGATCTATGAATGATCTATGCAATTTCAATGTCCTGATTTTTTTCAACACCAGTATCAGAGAAAAAAAAAACAACCCATACTTATTAATGTCTTCATTTTCCTTAGAAAAACAGTTGGAATAACTGAAGAAAGATGCAGGTCTTAAGGCAAAATGTATTAATTCTGTCTATGGCAACATCCATCTGTTTACAACACTGCAGATGAAGTTGATAACATAAACCTAACATAAACTTATACAACTCTTCTGTTTTGGCATTTATACCTACACAGTCAACCTTTTGGACATAGCTTTCAGTAGGCACTTATCCCCTTTTGAAACTTGAGCTTTGCCTGCAAACTGGTTCCTAAATGAAGGCTTCCATTACATTAAATTGGTATTTTGTGTAGCCAGCATGAAGCAATCAGCATGTAATGTCTATTCCCAGTACATTTATTTACTAAACTTATTCAGTGTCCCTAATCTTTGACACCAATGGTTCAATAATTAAACAATTATAACGAACTCTCTTGTTCCTTGCTTTTGAAGCACTTGAACCCAATGCATGGGGAAAGTCATTTCAAATGCTAATTCTGAAAGCATTTTTCATATTTCTCCAACATCCTGATTAAACATGGGGATTCTACCATGAAAAGCATTTTCCCCCTGTCTGTATATTGAAAATAAACCTCTTTTTCAGACTCTATGATGTGATAAATATCACAGAGGAGTTTTCTTGCACTTACCAAACGGACTTCCTTTTTCTAAAGCACACTTAGGTTTGCATCAGTGTAAGCTTTCTCATCTCTAAGTCCACAAGGACTTGGAAAATACTGCTTTCTATTGACTCAGAAGATCGTTTGATTTGCTTCACCCTTGTTTGGAAGGAGTTTCAAAACTGTGCAGAAAGTTGCGTTAAGTAGGTGTCTGCTTTCCAACCAAACAACAATCCTCCTGAAGAGGGAAGATACTTGGGTCCCAAACATTTCAGAGGCACATCCAGAGAGTGCATGACTATTCCCTATTTTTAATGTTAAAATTGTCACAGAATCACAGAAAAACCTTTGAGATCATCTAGCCCAGCCCATGACCTAACATCACCACCACCACCACCTAGACTGGGGCACTAATTCTACGTATTTGTGCCTATGCCGTGTTCTTCCTAAACCCACCATGCAAGCTAATATATATCCCTTTGTAATTGCTTAAGACCTCTCTCCTAGGATTCTGGAGATAAATTGTGTCAGGTATTGCCCAGCAGAGGATTACTGTGTGAATTCCTGTTTTATTCACACTTCCTTTCAGTGCTATTTAATCTCCATCTTTTATTGGGACATGAGCTTCACTTTTATGAATACCGCTGCGTAGTCAGAGGCACTTTTGCTCTAATTCTAAAATTCAGACTTTCCCACAATAGATATCAGAACAAAATAACCTGCTGTATGTGTTCTGAGAGATTCAGAGAAATAATGTGTATTCCCTTAAAATGTAGAAATCTTCCAACATCCATCAGCTGTGGGGTTTTGTAGACTGAATCCAACATTTCAGCTTTGTCAGCATAGCTTTTGGGATACTTACATAACCTACATCCGGCAGAAGTAGTCAACTATTATCTGTGAAGGCAGAGCTGTTGCTATCAGACACTAAAAGCGGCAAGATCAGTAAAAATTTCATGTGGATAAACATCACTGCCACAGTTATCTTCCTCTGGATCCGGTTGGATCCATTTACAGTCCTGCACTACTTGTGCAGACATTAATGAACACATAGATATTAATAGCACCAAAATACTCCTCCTTCAGAGAGCTCCCTGTGGTGTCATTATTTGTTTTCCTTCAGGTGAGTTTCCTGATGAATCACTTATCACATTCCCCTTCTTTATTGCTATTTGGTTCATGGTTTGGTGTGGGGGGTTGGTTTATTTCTTGTCACTAGTTTAATAGCTTGCTTCTGTTCCATCCTAAAACCATGGCGTGCCTATTTCTTTTTTTACCTTTCCCATACTTACATCAATACTAATCTTTATGTTTTATTGGTATCACTGCCTTACCCTCGTGGAGCTCTTTGTATCTCCACATCTGCTAATTAAACTTCTGATTACATTCAATGCTGTCCAGGTCCTGACTGAGACAGAGTTGTTTTTCTTCAGAGTAGCTGGTATGGAGCTGTTTGGAATTTACGCACAGGGATGCTTTCATTAGTGTTGAGCAGGGCCTCCACAACATTAAAGCCTTTTCTGCTCCTCACTTCAACAGCGAACAGGGACGGGACACGCCTGGGACAGCTAACCCCATCGGATCAGAGGAATATTTTTAAAAATAATGTAAAGCTGGGGGAAGAAGATGGGAGGAGGGCATGTTTGGAGTGATGGCATTTGTCTTCCAAAGTAACCACTGCACATGATGCAGCCCAGCAAGCCTGGGGGTGACCAAACACCTGCTGAGGATGGGAATTGGTGGATAAATTCCTGTTTTGTTTTGCTAGCACAGGCAGCTTTTGCTTTACCTCAGAAGGGGCCTGGGTCAACCCATGGTTTTTTTCACTTTCTACTCTTCCAAGCGTCTTCCCCATCCTGCCACAAGGGAAGTGAACAAGAGGTTGGATGTAGCTTTGATGCTAGCTGGGGGTAAACCACAACTAACATGATACCAAATAATAGCACAGTTTCAAACTAAATGTTGGAACGATGCTACATTTATTTTCCTACTATATTTTCTGCTAACCATGTTAGTAATTGCAAACTTTCTGAATGTGAACTCATGCAGTTGTTACTTATTACTTGTTGGCCACTTGGTTTTTAATCTCTATCTGTAATTTTAGCACAAAACTCATTATATACATTTTTTTGCCATCAAGGCAGTATTTTTTCACAGTACAAGCACTGTTTTTTATTGCATTCAAAAGGCATCCCAATTCCCTTTCTCTTACTGCTAATGAGCCCTCAGGTGAAATACACTTAACTTGAGTCTAATCAGTGCCTATTTGTTCTTGCTTCCAGCAATGAGGTCAGGAACTTTTGGACTTCCCCTGGCACACAGAAAGCATAGGTTTGACTTACCTGATACATATTTAGGGTTGCTGAGAACTCTGGAGCATAGTCCTCCTATGGAGATGTTTGCAGATTTGTGTTAATAAAGTCCCCTTGGTTATGCTCCACTGTTTTCCCTTTTGATGTCCAGAAAACTAATCACTTCAATAATATAACTCTGCTATGCCCAGATGGCTTTATTGCTTTTTATTTTACTATGCCAATGCAAAGCTTTAGGTATCTGCACATCAAGCGGCAAATGAGTAATGTGTAAGACACACACACACCCACACCCACACTTTCAAACCCTAATACTGTCCCTACACCTGTGTTTTTCCATTGTGACCATTAGGTCATAGACTTCCTATAGCTTGTTCTTGCTCTGTCCCCATGACTCTTGCCTAATTGGTTTTACGTTGGCCCACTTTCAACTGGAGATGTAGAAGGTATCCCTTGCTACCACTGTAAAATAGCCAATTTGCTGATAGGAAGAACATTTTTATTGAAGGTTGGAGGTGGGTGTTTGACTCTCCTCAGCTGGAGCAAAATTTAACCTGAATTCCATCCGCCTAAGAACATTCTCATCATAAGCCTTTTGCTGCTTTGTCATATTCCATCCCATGACCCTTGTGAATTTTAAATGCAGGAAGTACTACCATCTTTGGATCTTTGTTCACAGAGTTCACTGCCTGAAAAACTCAAAGAACATCCTAAATACAAAAGAGGCAGGGTTTTTTGAATGTTTCCACTGGTACTGCATAGGTTAGGTTCCCACCCACGACTGTATTTGTTGTTTTGGTTCTCTTTAGCATATGAACAGAAAATTCAAGCACCTACCTTTTCCCTTTGAACTGTATTTCCAGAGAAGCTGATTTCAAGCAGAGCAACAGTGAACACAAAGAGTCATCGTCCATTTTGGGACTTATAAGTCCGGAGTATTGTTTTCCCGAAATCACAAATCTGCTTCCAGACACCCTAAGAACCATCTATTTCCTACCCCAGACATACCACTGGTTCAAATGAAGCATGTTCCTGCCTAATTCACCTGGGAACACCTAGGCTTGTAGAAGGAATGGTAAGAAGAGTGCTAGAAATTTAATTTTCTTTCACAAAATATCCAGAAAGAAGGCTCCTTTTTTCTTTAAAATAGTGATTAAATAGCCATATCTCCTTCCTCTGAAACTATTATGGAGGGGGCATTTAAAGACAATGAGGCAAAATCTTAATCCATCATAGCATAAAATAATGACATATCATTTGGCCTTGGCAGAGAATGGTGCTACAGTACAGCGATTAAAGTACCCGTTTATAAAAATTAATTCAATTACTGCATGACTAAACCTTTAAGTCAAAATTCAGCAATGTGCTTAAGCACATGCTGAAATCACACAGTTTGCAACCAAAGGGGGGGATGCACACGTTGCTCTTGTATGCAGTTCAACATCTTGTGATTCGTGGCATGTTCAGTATCGTTTGGTTTAGTGGGTCAGAAACACAGGGAAAGGTAGAGTATGCAAAACCTGAAAAGATAGAGTATGTAGTAGATTGGCAGTTACCTTGTTTGGGGATAGATTTTTCCCTTGAATTTAGACCTGGAATTATAGGCTAGAAGCTGAGGGAAGCACAGGTTTTCATCTTCTGGACCAGTAGCGAACTTCACTAGGATTTACATGCAAGGATGAACGATTATTTGACCAGCAAAGACTTAACAGACTTCACGTACTGCCCCACACTGAGTTGAACTGGACCTTCATCCTGTTGAACACATGGTGTGTTCATCCCCTCACAATGCTAAGCATCTTTTGACACAATAAAACCTGGTTTAGAAGGTATCTATAACTATTTGTACAAAATGTCATGCAAAAAGTCTCAGAACAGCCTCTGCCACACTGGGTGAGGAACCGGACTCTCACATTTTCAAAAGATATGCTGCTCCTGCTGACAGCCAGTCAATGCCAAGAAACTGCCTGTCAAAAAATATTTCTGTGCAGATAAAGTGAGGATTCAGAGATCAGATTTTATAAGCTTTTTGCCATCTCTCTCCCTCCCTTCATGAAGCAGCACTGTTCTTTTAGAAAGAAAGATTTGAGTGAAAGCTACTGCCTTGCAGCAGAGCACCTGGATAGTCGTAATCTAAAATATTCCCCTGGTATCAAGGCATGGACAGACACAGGAGGACTGTCAGAGAATCTAAATAACCATTTCAGACAAGGATCTGCAAATTACCTAAAAACAGTAATACTTCCTAGAGGAAGATCAACAGTGTACCAATTTACAAACACATTTCAGTTATTTATTTAGAAAAATTAAAGCAAAATGTTTGCCCTTCTAATTGACCACAGGGAACAAAATATTTTGTGAATGTAAATTACAACTGTGATTAAAATATAAGATGCAGTTTCTTAATATTCAGAGTGATGCCTGCTACAAGCAGCATTAACATAAATTCATATTTTTTTCTTATCTCTCCAAAACCACACTTCTATTAAAATGAGAAGTTTGTTATTTGTGATGATCTTGGTGCGAGTTGGAGTCTGTGCCCCTGTAAAGAATATGAGCTGTCATGTTTTCTTTATCCCATATTTGCCAGGTTGCCTTGTGGTTCATTTATTTGTTAAATGTATTAACCTACTCCAGCCATTATGCACTTTATAAACAACCATGAGCTAATTGGTATTCATGTGTAGGGAGCATTTTCTCATAGTAGTGAAGTGTTGCTGGAAAGTTTATAACCAAACGATAGTTCAGTGTGCTTGTTATTTAAGTTCAAATACTAAAAAAGGCCAAGTCAAAAAATAGTAAGAAATACTAAGCAGATGTTCATAAAGCATTTTGTTCTGTTCTCATATAAGACAAGCAAAAGAACATGAGAGCAAAGCATTGCTGATCAAACCAGTCATTCAGGAACTATATCATCTCGTCTCTAGCTATATGAATGCAAACAGCTTAACCCTTCCTTGAACCCCCTGCAACTCCTCAAAACAGCTTATAAGCAACTCCTATTCACAAATAACACTGTCTAGTTCACTTAAAACTTGACTGCAGCTCAGTTTCCTCTTCCCTGAAAGGCTGGGGAGAATCAGAATCAGACCAGTTCTGACTCTGAACAGATCCATACAAATCCAAAACACCAACCAAGACTCAAGCTCTCAACAAGAACTTTCTCATTACAGTGTTTTCACATGAACGTGTTTTCAAGCAGCAGTTCATAGTCGTCCTTGCCCAAGCCTGTGATTTGACCAGCACAGCCAGTGAGTTAGATACTGAGACATCAAATTTAAATTATTTTATGAATATACTTCTTGCCTGGGGTCTGGCAGCATCAGCAGGCAGCCAGAGCTATCAGTGGCAAGCAGTCTCACTTCAGAACAATGTCTGCACTCAAGCCCCTGAAGTCTCTTTATTTTGGTGCTGTCAGTGTCCTGGTAAGCTGATCATAATAACACTGTCCAGCATCAACTTCTCAACTCCAGTGCCACCAATGAAGCTTTATTCTTTCTTGCACAAAAAACCAAACCCTGTGACCCCCTTCTAACATGGTCAATACAGCATTGTGCAGTGGCTAGTGGCAACTGCCCTCCTTCCCCTTGGCTCAATCATTTTAGCAAAGATAAAGGTGCCTGAAACACCAGGATAGAGTCCAGTGACTTCTTGAACCACTTCCCATTAGCTTGGAGAGGCCTTTCATTACAGGGCAGCTCACCCTTCTTTGCTGTGCCAAGTGATGAGTTTCCCGAGTGTATCCACATTGACATGTACTCTTACCTGTAGAAAGCAGAAACACAGAATAGAGTCTGTTGGCTGAGATCAGTTGTATTCTTTGTCAGCTGGCTTTAGCAGCTAGAAATTTCTGCTGAAGGCTTTTGAACAAATATTCAAATAGTCAACAAGTTTTCTGGCATATAAATTTAATATAACCTTGAGGTTATAAAGAAAACCTTACACATGTGTTTACTCCTGCTTTACAGACAGCTTCACCAAAGTTTGGGAAAGCAAAATTGTCCCCTTACTTTGGTTAACGTGAATCATTAACATAGAATCATTAGGGATCAGAAGGGGCCTCGAAAGATCATCCAGTCCAATCCCCCTACCACAGAAGGATCAACTAGACCACATCACACACGAACACATCCAGGCGGGTCTTTAACGTATCCAGAGAAGGAGACATCACAACCGCCCCAGGTAGTCTGTTCCAATGCTCCACTACCCTCACTGTGAAGAAGTTCCCTCCGATATTTATATGGAACCTCCTATGTTCCAGCTTGCAATCATTGCCCCTTGTCCTATCACCAGATGACCCTGAGAAGAGCCTGGTTCCATCCCCCTGGCATGCACCCACGACACATTCCCACACACCAACGCGGTCACCCCTCAGCCTCCTCCTCTCCAAGCTAAAGAGACCCAGCTCCCCCAGCCCTCCCTCACAAGGGAGGTGTTCCACCTCCTTCAACATGCAGTGATAGATGTTGTATTTTGTACTCTGTCCTTCATGAGCTACAGGCAAAGGTTATTTAGATTACCATGGTGTCTCACGTCCATAATCGTGGACTAATAATACATTTTATTTTTGCCATATGAAAAGCATCTCAGAGCTTAGAGGTTCTGTTCTACAAATACTGAATCTTCCACAGAAAAGCAAAGAAGTATTTCAGGTTAAATTTGATATCTTTGTTTCCACATCAGATCAATTATGCATAACATGCTGGTCTTAAAAATAAGATATTAATGTATTAGCTATCTTCTTTATGCTTTGGCTTTAAAACAGAGTCGATCAGACAAGCTCACCTTTGTTTGTACATGGGTTCCAGTCAATACTGCTTGCAGGTTTTCAAAAACCCAAATTACGCCTGACATGTCCTTTATTTTAAGGGAATCTTTCCACATCTGGTTGATTTGGCAGAGATTTAAACAAAAGCCAACAATCACAGTAAAGTGACTTTCATTTTGGGTCTGTAAGTACCTTATTAAAACTGATGTTGCCTGTAGAGTTTAAGCAAAGGTGAATGCCTTTGAAATCCAGAGAGTACCAAATTTCTAGTCCCTGTTCTGAGCCCAGGAAGGAGAATGTATTTCACCATTTTCCTAGACTTGCAAGAAAATCCTACAAAATCGGATCGGTGTCACTCTGTGCTACAGACTTAATTACTTCTTAATTAATCACCACTAACAGAAGTAAGGATGTTTCTCCATGTGGCAGGCCCTGCATTGCAGAAACAAAAACTGGAAAGGGACTGGAATAAGACATGGGTAGATTGTACAGGTCCTACACATCCAGAAAACCCCTGCTTTTGACCAAGATGAAGTATTTCATTTGTAACCAATACCAACAGAGCCAGCTGATTCACAAGTGACCACAAGTTTTGCAGCTGTAATCCATTAACTGGAGGAACTCTGACCTAGAGCCTCAAAAGTGTTGAGCCGCCTGACTCCCACAAACCGGGGGCATCTAAATACCTACAAGAGTGATGGCCTTGTCACCTCCTAATAAGAGTAAGGCTCATAAGGCTGCTACAGGTTAAGAACAACCACAAGTTGCAAAAACCAGTCAGCTAATTAACTGCTGCTTTTTGCAGATACATTAGTACTCCTCACACCTTTGCTCCCTGCTCCACTCTGTTGATAGTTTCCATCATGAATGTACTCACACTAAGGCTGCATCAGCAAAGGGCAGTTTGCAGAAGGGTCTTGGATTGTAGATGCATTCAGGAACATACTCTGTGTGTCTCTCTCACATGTACCGGATGGCCCACTCCATCCCAGTATATAACTGTTGTGGTCTGCAATGTAGTTCCATGGCTTCCCAAATGAGCCAGAGCAGAGACCAAGGCATTTCACCAGAGGCTGTGCCTGTGCTTTGCATGCCTGGGATTTGTCTGGTGTGACTTTAGAAAGTCACCCATTCCTTCATTTAGGGAGCACCTAATTTATCTTCGTAGTTCTCCTTCGCCTCGAGTTAAAAGACAGACACATTCATAATGCATGGCTCTGTGGTGTGTGCTCCATGACAGCTACAGTTTATGAACCAGGCACCAAAACTCCTTGATAAAAGCAGTTCCCAAGAGCTGAGTCCACGGCCATTGAAACGTAACATCCCTCTCCCTCATCCTATAAATTACAGTGGTGAGGGTGGTCTTTTCTAACCTCCCCATCCCACAAGATACACTGCTGGCAAACCTGTCAGCACCTGCTTATTGAGAAATTATGCACAAATATCTGTCCCCAGTCCCTCAACTCTTACCCTCCAGAACATCATTTTGGGTTTAAATATATACTTAAGGCAGATTTAGAAAACATTTGATCACCTTCAGCATCAGAGACAAATTTAACTGGCAACTACATTGCAAACTACATCCATGAGTCTGCCTCGTGTAACCAAGGTTAATAAATGCAAGGCTTGGGTTAGTTCCTTCAGTGCATGTTTTCCAACTTCCTGGCAGAGCATGTTTTCCAACAAGTCACCTTGTTTTTCTGATTGCTGTCATTACAGGCTCAGGAAAGAGCACAAGTCACTTTTTTCAATGCATCCACTTCCTGGCACTGGTTTCAGACTATCCAGAGAAGCAATCCTCCTGTGTGAGCAGTGCCCCCAAAACACAGCTCAGCAGCCCAGGAATATGCATCAAAAATAAACCTCCTCACTGCCACCTCAGAGGTGCTTTGGGATGGAGATGGAGCACCCACCTACCCAGTACAGGTGTGCTAATGGGATCATCGTAGGTGGATGATCTATGCTCTCCACTGACTCTGTGTTCCATTCTGGTCTGCTTGGAGGTTACAGCTGTGATTAAACTTTGAACAGGGTATTTTTCCCAGTGGATCACAATGACTGAAATCAATAGAAGGTTTTACAGTAATGCAGTAATGGTCCATATAATGAGGCTCAGGTTGGAAAATTCTTGGTGAAGACCTGTACCTGAGATATTCTGTACTCTGGTTTAGAAAAAAAGCAAGCAGAGGAGAGAAGGAGATATCACATTTAAGCTTTCATAGCTCAATACAAAACGTTTCTCTTAGCTTACACATGGCCTTACTGGCAGTGACTATGGAATTTATCAATAATGTCATTCATGGAGACGAAGGCTGTAAGTAACCCACCTAAGAAGGCGACTTGGGGAAAAAGAGGAATGTGAAACCCTTTTGGGTATAAGAGATGTCCTTCTAGATTATGTACGTGACACTCCAGTGTTAAAATTAGGGGCTCTATTCAAAATGCATTTCTCTCAGATCTTCCCTCGTCTCTTTGCAAAGGCTTTCAGAGAAAGGTTTTATTTTTTCCTTTATAATACCCTGAGGAAACACCTCTCATGTTGGGTCAGCATCTTGAGCTGTCTACAGCATTTTCAAGACTAGCTTCCAAGGTTTTGCCCTGTGAGAAAATCAGTAGAAAGGAAGGCATGATGTGAAGACACATTAGCTGGCCACAATCTCCCTGCGCGGCTGCTATGAGTGCACACAGTGGTTCCAGCACTGCTTGGCTGGCTCCAACAGAGCAGCAGGAAAAGCAACTACACTGTGAGTGATGCACCATGATCTAACTCCCCTGGCCAAATTAATGCAATTACTGTATTAATTTATAATTGCTATCCAAATGTAGTGCCTCAGAGACATAATTCCTGCCCTGTTTTCCCTGGATGTTTCGATACTGATGACCCATACCAGTCCAAGCTCCTGCTTGATGCCCAACAGACACAACATGTTATGCCCAAGCATTAGTGTACAGCTCCATGATGAGATGTAAAATTGGTTCTAGAACATCCCTATTCCCTTGACTAGGGATACAGACTGAGCCACAATGTTTTCCCACAGACTTTTGGAAACTAACACAGGCGAGGTCTTTCTCACCTTTGTTCACTCATTTTACTTTAGCAAAAACTCCTGAGGAGTTCTTGTAATGACTCCACCCCACAGAACCATCCATGATTTGGTACCCAGCTCTGAGTGATCTGTCAAAGGAATGAAAACCAAGCAAAACAAACACTTTGTGATCTGTCTCATCCGTTAAACAGCTCTGCACAAGGATGGAAGGTTTCCTTCCTGATGTCCAGACTAATCAGCTTGTGCCTTGTATCAATAAGCTGGGGTTTGATTACACTAATCATTATTTCGGTGCATGTAACTCCAGACTACTAGTGATACCCAGTGACTTGGGCACACTGGGAATTCAGTCAAACATTTATACTAAGGGGGACTATTTACTTCAGCCCCTAGAGGTACCACTTAAAAAAAAATCCCTGAATATCACTGAAATTAATATTAAGAGTTTATACCCTCATGTATTTTTGAGGATTTATATATGTTGAGATATCATTTTTCCTACCACTTATCCTCTTACATACTCCCACAATATCTCATCTGTGGCATTTTCCCAGATGGGGCCCACAGCAACGTTCTTGTAGCTTTTGGCTCACTTCACATTCTCACTTAACAGAATCTTTGATTTGACGAGGTCTTCTCTGCTACAACACCCAGCTTCACAGAGCACCAGACACTTGCCTTTAGCTACCATGTGTCCCTGTTTTGCTACAGGACATCGCCTGTGTACAGCACACCCCGAAAGCATCCATGGGCCTCTTTCTTCTCTGTTCCAATGTCTCCTGAGCAAAAGGAAGCGGTGGGTGAACCCACGCAAGACACCACTAGAGAAACAGCAGAAATTTGGCATTCGGCATCTGTGTAGGCAACAAGACAAAGTGGAAGGCAGAGGATAACTGAAATCTTTGCTGCTTCCCTAGCATAATTTTCCTGTTTTCAAAGGCATTCCACATGGAATGATGGGGCTGACAGCCTGTGCACTGTTTTCAATGGGCTCTGCCTTAGATTTCTATTTCTGGATGTGAAGACCTAATTTTCAGAGGAAGATAATTTTTGAAACTGAGCCTATATCCCTGTCACTGCTCTTGATTTATATGCAATTTGTCATACAATTAAAATGTGCGTATTATCATCAGAAGACCAAAACATCTCTTTTTGTCTTCTTCATGTTTGCTTTCCCACTACATGGGTTTTCATAGAATCATAGAATCATTAGGGATCAGAAGGGACCTTGAAAGATCATCCAGTCCAATCCTCCTGCCACAGCAGGATCACCTAGACCATGTCGTACATGAACACATCCAAGCGGGTCTTGAACATCTCCAGAGAAGGAGACTCCACAACGCCTGTGGGCAGCCTGGTCCAATGCTCTGTTACCCTCACTGTGAAGAAGTTCTTCTAATATTTATAGAGAACCTCCTACGTGAACATGGCACTGAACAAAGCCTTCTTACCACTCCAAACTGAATAGGGTTTCCTTCAGTCAACCTGCAACTGTTCACATGTGGCACATTTCATCTGACTTCACCTTTATGTACTCCAGCACAGCTTCATATTTTCTTCTTCAGTTTCTTCCACCCATTATGAACTACCTTTCTTCCTTAACAGCCTCTTATTTTTTACAGGTTCTTCTATCTAAGCCATTTTCTTATTTATCTTTGAGTAGAGCACTAGTCATGCAGTCTATGACATTCAGGTTTGTTACAGGTATCTCACAAGCTCTCAACACTCCTTATATCGCTCAAGTGAGCTAACAGGGCAAAGCACCTGCCAATTATTTCCCTCAGCTAAGGCAGCTTTCCCAAGTCAATCAGTGAGTTCCCATCCAGATTAGCAATCATCCTGTCCTTCTCTCAACCTGCCGAATCCCGTTGCACTTTGGGAGGACCAGATTGAAATGTAGGTACCATTGACCATCTCTTCACACAATTGTTTGCACTCAGGTGTGCCATGAGGTTCTCTTCACTTGCTACACATGTGTCAGGAACCTGAGTAATAAGGCTTATCCAGAACACATTCGCAGTGGAGATAACAAACCATCTGCCACTCTCTGCAAATGAACTACCAAAAAATGACCAAAATTGGCAAATTTGTATTCTACATAGACCCCAGTTACCCCTCTGTACCAAACAACATTGGGGTGGTTTGGGGTTTTTTAATTAAAAAAGCAGAAATAGCGATTTGGCATTAGGAGAATGAGCTAAAATTTTAGAGAATCACAAATAATTTTCTGCATATTAGAATATGTTCCTTCTATACTGGATCCAACTGATTTTTCTAGGAAATGTCAACATACAAGTGATTGCCATGTGTTCCCTGAAAATTGATACTATACTTAGGAACATAAGAATTATAAAAAAAATAAATCTGCTAATTAATGAAGAGCTTCCACTGCCAATTAGTACAGCTGAGTTCTTTACCTTCAAAAATCTTCTAGGATTCTTCTCTTTTTTTTAAATCTAATAATAATAATTCTAAATAATATTAGAATTTTGCAGTGTAAGTAAACGTGGAATTCTCAGATACGCAAAGCAGTCGCAGACTTTATCTTAAAGGAAACAGCATTTCATGCAGTTTATTCAAGACAAAGCTGGCTTCTCCATCCTGAAATTTTTTCTGCAAGTCTATCTTCCATCTGTGCCTTGGCTTCATCCTACAAATCATAGGCAGTACAAGGCACCGAACTTCAAAACTGCAATTTTTTCTTATTTAGATGCTACTTGTCTAATAAATAGACTTTGCCTGTCCTTCAGTGATAGTATGTGCAGTGTCAGAACAGAAATGGATCACAGAGGACACTATCTAGACAGTGGCCTATCAATGCATCACTTTTCTGGCATGTATTTAGAGTGTTTACAGGGTACTTCACTGAACATCTAGTTCAGACATCACTTCTTATGAGGTGAAGATGCTGCCTCGAAGAGTGACAACCAAGACTCCCAAAGCCAAGGTCATGGCTGCAAGTGACTGTCCTGCAATGACTATGTTTCGGCAGATCTATACTATAGCCCCTACAGGTCACATATTGTCAAAATTAAATCTCCTGTCATCTCTTTATTTCATTAAAAATCACTGAAGAAACTGTTGCCTAGACGCTGTTTTCCAAATGTGGCTATTCTTAATGACGGGCAAAAGCACCTTACATCTTTGTATCTCTGGTTAGGGTGGGATTTGTGTATCCACTGGAAGATGTTTTAAATCCTTCTGCATTTCCACTAAATGAGCTGTTGCAGAGGAGGCTGCCATACGCTCTTCTAGAGATACTTATTTTTCGGTGGGTGACTGAAGTAGAAAGGTCAAATCCCGATGGTACGTAGCTGGACCACATGAAACCAGGCTCCCAAGAACCTCAATAGATATTTGCATAAAGCAAAATTCTCTCATGGACAAACAAAGCCCTTTGAAATATGTGCTACAACACTTGTGTTCACCTTCTGCATAAGCACAGAGCACTGCTGCTGTAACAGGAATACAGTTCTCCAAAAATCAAACATGCTGGCCCTGTGCCACTTCATTATGTTTCAAATATCTCTGCTAAAAAGTAAGATTATGCTGTTGGTTAGTGCCACATGTGGGATAACGCAGTTGCCTGTTCAGTATCTATGGAAGAATATTCTGTGTAGTAAATCTGGTGACAGATGTTAACCTTTTGGGATGCCCACTAACACAGTACCATGCACCACACTGTACTAAGAAAACATCAACAGGCTCATGCACTGATTACTGCCTAACACGGCTTTGTCAAACACTTAATGAAGCACATATTGGGTCTGCTGATCTGACTGTCAATTTATTCTAAATTAATCCACATGCCAAAGGGTTTAGGTGCCAAAAGCTGGAAAAGCTTTCAAATTGACTTTTTTTCAGTCCTGACCATGATAGCTGCACATCAATATGCCATCTGAACAGGAGCTGCCTGAAAACTCACTATACAAGGCAGTTCAAGATTAGGCATTCCTGTGGCATACTCTGAAATCACTCCTTGGCTTGACCACAACACACAGAAACTGCAAGCCTACTAGATCCCTTCTCGTATTACAGAGCAGAGGTATTAATTTTGTGTTGCAGGCATAACCTGCCATCGGAGTGGGGAAATGGTAGATATGTTATTTATTTGAGTTTCTTTTGCTTTTGTCTGCTTTGCACAGCCCACATGCAGCTGAACTAGCAAAGCTGGAGAGAGAGTAAGCGCCTCAGAACAAATGTCATGAAGGAAAAAATGTGTTTCATTGGCAGCAGATCTGTTTTAGGACCTTCTCATTCCACTCCTGATCTCGCACTGTTCTAGCTGCTCAGTTGTGTGGCACAACAAACCTGCTTGCCCAACTCTGCTTGATCTGAGGAGAGGGGGAGAGAGAAAGGAAGGGCATGAATGAACAAAGGCTACCAGAAATACGTGAGGCCATTTAACAGTCCTAGCATTGAGCACAGATGTTCTGCATGCATGTATGAAGTGCTGCTGCTGGACTTTCTATCACTGCTCCTGGCTTCTCATACCATTTCTGCTGTAAGCAAAGGCAAGGCACTTATCCCAGCCACTGGCTCTTCCTTTCTCATCGATCAAGTGAAACAAGGTCAGCCACCCCAATCTGGCCTTTAAAGCAAAACTGGCCATCACTCAGAGCCTCCAGAATCATAGGACAAAGGTTCTTTAAAGTCTTCTTTGATGCAATGAGGAAAGTATTTGTATATCCTGGGTTCAGCATGAAACCAGGACTTCCAAACACTCTAACTGATGCCAGCTGCTCCACAATTAAGAATGCTGTTAGAGAGCCTTGGCCTAACCAGACATTACACAGTTGTAGGTGAAAGAACTTCTCTCTGTGCAATGCACCATGTCTGGTCACTGAACAGAGTCGTCTAGAAGGAGTTTTCAGTGACTGAACAGCAGAGAAGCTAATATTGCATACATTGAGCCCAGTGCACATAGAAATCCTTCTAGAAATGGAATAAATACCTGCTCAGATGTGAAACTACAGCTGCATGTTTACCAGTAGCATAAAGCTATTCTAAATCCCCCTTAAAGTACGTCAGGGAAAGAGTAGCTTTAGGGCTGCTCACCAGAATGAACTTGATGATCCAGACTCCTAAATACATGGATACACAAAAAATAAAAAGCTTGAAAATTCACATAAAAAAAAATAAATCCAAAAAGGACTTCTAGGAGAAACCTGCCAAAGCTACTTAAAGATTCATCTCAACGGAGTGACATCAGGAAAATTCCAAAGTTGGGCTGAAACATCATCTTTCACTTATCCTCTTGTACCTGTGCATTGAAGATAATAGTGCCTTCTCTCAGACGAGATTCCAAACAGTGGGTAACCTTCTGTAACAAGTGTGCTGCAATAATGAAGTACAGCAGGGGTGAATTGAAGATGACATTTCCGCCTTTAACTGAATTTACCACATTTCTTCAATTTACACCAGACCCTTATGTTAAAAATAACAATAAATAAAACTTCTCTTTCTCTGACAGCATGCCAAGCTGGACCTTCAGAGATGGTTATTTGGACATAGACACACACACAGAGACATGCAGATACACACATTAATCAGTTACTCTATGGCAAAATTATCTGAGCAACCACTGGTTAAATATTTCTATTCAGAAAGACTTGCAAGAACTGTTCTTTTCCACATAGGACCCTTCCTCGACCAAGGAACCCCGGCAGCAAATATGCAAAACAAAACATTTGGATTGGACAGACACTGCACCATTAAGAAGAGTCAATGATTTTGTACATCAAGCAAGCAATCACACGTTGCTTCACTTACACATACCGGAGGGGTGTGTGTGTGTGTGTGATTTTTTGCATTTTGAATGCATTATTTTCCAAATAGCTCTGTTCAACAAATGTACAGAAAAGATTACCTGAATTTTACATGAACTCTGATATAGTTATGAGATCAACCTTCGCAAAGCACAGAATAACAACAAAAGGCCAAACAGAAAGAATGCTTCAGGAAAAAGAGCTCATTTTTTACAGAAATGGTTCAGTGCTGCTAACGTGTTCGTACAGTACACACCTTGGATGCACATCAGCTGTTATTGGGTAGCATAAGCTGTATCCATCTGTACCTTTCATTAAAATAGAATGCCACAGCATAATTGTATTTGGATTTTTTTTTTAAATTTTTTCATTTATTTTCGTTCAAGGGATGCCAGCAAAACTTTCTTTCTCTCTTGGAATACACACAATATGTGAAGTCTGCATTTACAACTAAAAACTGGGTGCAAAGCATCAAAGCACAGCATGGAAATTAAGCCTGATAAAAACAGAGCAGGAGAAAACTGAATCATCAAATGGGTCTCACTTGGTACCTCTGCCACTCCAGGCATCTCCCAATTACAAAAATGGTTAGGAGAGCCATGCTTGCTTCAGAAAAATATACATATCAAATACTCCCACATTAAAACTATATGCATGTCTCATTCCAAAGCAAACACAGATAATTCTGTCTTCTCCTTGCCATACAGGCTTCTCTAGAAAGGCTGTAAGTGAACAGTTCAGAATAAAGCTCTCTACTTCAGGTAGTGCCTCGTTACTAAAAGAATTGCCTTGATGTCTTAGCCTTGATGACCGGGGAGTAACAGGCAGGCAATGCTTCACATTTTGAGTTTCAGTCACTCTTGGAGCTGGCTCAGTTACAAAATAATTCTGATTCTCAGCAAGTTTAACACATTTCCATGCAAGAAATAATTTACTCTGTTGCACCCCCTAGTGGGATTACTTAATAGTAATCAGGTCCTACCGGTTCTATTTTACTATTCATAGTACACTTGTTAACTACTGAGAGACACAAAAGGATGTACTTAGGTCTCCAAATTAATTTACTTCAAGGTTAACTGACATTTCTCTTTTTTGTTGGTGGTTTCCAATAAAGAATAGTAAGGCGTGTAGCATTCTGTGGTACCTACGCATCTCAATCATGAATCTGATGTTCTGCTTCTTGATACAGCATACTTCCAGCTTAAACCCAGAGTAAAAAGACTGTCCACTCCAATAAAAAATTGCTCTTCTTTTTTTAAGGTCAAGACTTGTTGTGTAATATGGAGGCCTCTAAAGGAAGGAGGAGGAAATGTGGGGTTTGTGCATTATTAATGCACATCTGAGATGTGTTCAGTAAGTTTTTACAAATTGGCAAATGGCACAAAGTCACTATATTATTAACATCATCCTTTGACTTTGTGCCAGTGTTGTTCCTACCTGAAAGAACAAAAAATCAGACCCATAATAAATGAAGCAAAAGGTAAAGGAACAGAATTACCAGGACTCAAATCCGGCAAAGATTTAATTTACTCACCTTTGGCTGCTGGGCTGATCGTGTTCGTGTTGCAAAGCAGTATTTGTCAGCCTCACTAGCAGGAGCCACACACAGCTCACAGATTCAGTGTGACCACTGGTAACACTTCACACAACCAACCCATGGACATGAAGCATTCAAGAAAACAGACCTAAGTGTTGTGTTCATAGCTACACCTTGACAGGACATAGCTCTGGTATCAACAGCTGAGAGCTTCTTCCTTGCTCCATCTTCTTGGCAGATACAGAAATAGAGAAGCATAAACATGTCCTCAAAGCCCCAGATCTGGCCATTCTCCCAGAATTGGAGTGGAGGAGCCCAGACCACCTTCCCTGGCCCTGTTATCTAGGCCCACCTGCCCCTGGCTTAGATAACACATTAAGGACAAACTAGAGAGCTGATGTAGATGACTCGCTAGAAACAGGCACCTCAGGGCCACTGGAAAGGCATGTCCCCCTTCCCTCATGCTGGAATTTCTGTTCAGTCATGCTAAAGGTCTCACCCTCTACAGTTTTTCCAAACACATATAAAGATGTATAAGTGATCCCAAATTGCCTATCTCACCACATTATGATTTAAAATATTAAGGTGCTTCCAGCATGTCCTGACATCAGATGGCAAGAACTAGCAAACAAAGAGGTCTAGCTTATCTTTTGTGCTTAGATGTATTTTATAACAGAGTATAAAGGAAATCAATATTCTCATCATAAATCTTGCTTACTCTCCTTATAGGGGTGATGGCTGACTTCCATGTGAAAATGTCAAAATAAAAGCACTTTGCTCTCCAAGAGACTTTGGTTCAATCAAGCATAATACAGCACAAACAACACTAATGTAAATAGATGCACTGAGAATGCAAACAGCCACAGGAAACAACACTGGTACAGCACTCGTACTTCCACTGGGAATATCCATCTAAAGCCTAAGCAGATATAGGACCATCTTCTGGCTGCTGCTCACCAGAACGAGCACAGGCTGATGGGCAGTGACTTTCTCTCACTCATTAACATTCAAAATGGTTCCTTTCTATTTTCTTGCTTTCCCTTAGATGGTTGACCAAAGCATAAACAAAAAAGACCACTTGTATCAGTCAGAGAAAGCTGACTCTGGCTCCGAGCCTGTGCAAGTATAATAATAAGCCAATCTTTAAAGCATTATCAAAGTAAGCTGCCCTGGAATCCACACATTCTTCAGAAGACATGAATCTGCTCTGGCAAACCCTCGTGACGCAGCTATTGCTCTTCTGCTTTGCTGTGGCTGACAGAGATTACATCAAATCCATTATGGCCAAAGAGAACACAAACAACTTGTGCAGTTTGCACTATAAACGTGTTAATGAAACTACATCGATGTGCTTCAGGTTAAAAAAGAAACAACGATAACAAATAAGCCGAGAAGGTCGTTACCATCTCACATTAATGAATTACCAATAAATTACTTGGAGGAAATTGCTTTACTGTGAAAGCCGGATGCTGGAAAGAACAATATTATGTATATATAAAACTAAATTCTAGCCATTCTGTCTGACAGACAATAAATCCAGAAAGTATGTATTTCCAATCATGGACATTTGCAATTCACAGTAATTTTATCAGAGTGTGTATCTGAGAAGAGAAGAAAATGCAAGCAAAGATTTTGCAGGGAAGTGCTGAGAGGTAGCAGGATGAAAAAAAAAAAATAAAATTGCTTCTAGTAACCTGGCTGTAAAAAGCTAAAACACAGTGTCATCAATATCCATGACATCTCTGAACAGAGTCATCACAATGCTAAAACAATCATATTTCATTTCCTCCGTTAAGGTAATCCCCACAATCTGGCACCTCTGTTTCTTGTTGTAACGTTGTCAGTAGGTGAAATTCACAGGACCAGGAGCACATGTCCTACTTAAGCCTGTATTTACTCAGGATGTGTACTATCATCTGTTACACATAAACCGTTCAGTATTAACAAAATACACAGGTATTTCCTTAAACATTATTAAATCTTAGAGGCATTTAGTGATTTCAGTGATGCACGTGTAGACGTGAAACATTACAATATCATCAATTTTAATTCAATTTTCCATACAGAGGGATTTCTTTCGGCATTCCTCATTTCCTTACTCTCATGCGGATATTAGCACCTGTATAAACCAAGTGTAAAACGCGATCAAATCACAATTCCCCAATCCCATCAGCAGTGGTATTTTGCACCCACTTGGCACAGATGCAATTTATTATATGACATTAAACAGAGTGGAGAATCAGGCCTGTGGTAGCTAAAACAACAGCACGCTCTTTCACCTACAGACATCATCACTGAATCTAGGCACGGATGGAAACAACATTGTGTGCTCATCTTAATTTTCCTGGGTTCCTGTAACTATTACCAAGTAGTCAATGTGGCTGGAACCCCCCATTTAGGAGCAACCAAAGACTAACAAAGTTGTGATAAATCAGGCTGGAAATACAGAGGCATGTCTGTGTCAGGAAGATGTCACAGTGCACAGCTAGTATAGCTCTCTTAGTTTTGAAAACATGAAATATATGCAAAACGTAATGGAAAAATATTCCAGAAATCACGAGGTTGTAACTACATAACTGCCTAAGGAAACACCATCACCCCAAGTTCTAATGCCTTTTGATATTGCTAATTCCGAGCCGAGTTTCTAACTCTGAATAAGACACTTCATAAAAAGGCTCCCTACGTAAGATGAACATAGTCTGTAATGTAGAAACTGCACCACGAAAGAATAAATTATCAGCAAGTCAATTGGGTGTAAACAGAATGGTCTTATGTGCTGGGTTCTTCCTGTCAGCAGCTCAGCACTGAGAGCTGATCACGGGCCTTGCTTGATTCAATCAAATAAGACCCTTTGTATTATATAGTGTTCTTTATCCTGTGACTGGAACTATTATAATTTGAGCTGAAGCAGTTATCTTTACTACCTTGTGAATACAATCTGAAAGAGTTACAGAAAATGCTGATATACTTAAGATGACCTTCTTTGGTTCGGTGGTGTTACAGGCATACTTTTTTTCTCTCTTTTTTTTTTTGTGTTACTAGGAAGGAGAAAATTATGTTGGGCTAAAATGAATACTAATGAAACTCCTTAGTTAGCTTCCTTTGTGATAAGAATAAAAAATTGGAGCTATGTTCCTCTAGAATCTCAAGCAATTTTTGCCCTTTATTCTGATAGAAAGATTACTGACAGTGGAGAAGGAGAGCAAAGTAATTTCATAAAATATCTGCATTTTTAAGAATGCTTTTGTTGCAAAAATGTTGGTGTGCAATTTCTTCAATCTACTTTTAAGGCTGTAAAGAAAAAGTACCTATTTGTTCTGCACTGCAACAATGCCAGCTGCATTCAATCAACTAAAAAGCTGCAAGCCATAAACCTTCCTCCACAGCTATAGAAGAAAAAAAGGCAGGGCCATAAAAATTCATCAGGATAATGTAGAGATGAGGCGCGTTTGAATCACCATCCCTGCAATCAACCAATCACTCATCCTGTGGCATTTACAGCACATCTCATTCCCCTGTTCCTTAAGGACAATTGATTTTCCTGATTCCATTAGCATAACGGCAAGGAAAATGACTGCAGTGCAATATTTCTGGAAACTTCCAACAAGTATGCTGTGTGCTGGAGTGTGACCATAATAATAAGCTACCTAGCTAGCAACTGCGTGTGCTGCTGCTGCTGCTGCTGCTATGGCATCGCATCCGAGGGAAAAGGACACAGACTAAGCAATTTTGGGTTCACGCACAGGGGAAAAAAACCCTCTGTTTTCACAGAATATAAACCAAAAACTCACTTAAGCAAATAAACATAATTTCAAGGCGGGCTGATCAGTAGGCAACATCTAGAAGCCTTGAGCATTATTGTGTTATGGTTAATAATTCCATTTTCTGAAACATTAGTAATACTTCTGCATTCCTCGATGGCTTTAACACTCCTGGTTTTGCTTAGGTTTAAAACAGAAGAAAATGAAACTTTAATACCGCCGTTTTCTTATAAATATACAAGAAGAATGCATCAGTGGATTCCCCGAAGAATTTACAACCATTCACAGCATTATACAGTCATCAGCTCTAAGCAGGGGTCTCCACATTTTTCAGTTTTCTCTTTAAGTTCAATGATAATATCCGCACTAGCTTAAATTATTCAAGATGATGAAACTTTATTGGTGAACATGCACTGCCTAAATTTAAAACTGTACATTATTATCTTGCCTTGTAAATGTACTTTAAGGATGTGTTAAGCTTTTTGAAGTGTAATTCAGAAACTACTGTATCTCAAACAACATAAAATACTTTTCATCTTGTGAAGGATCCTTTAGACTTCTAAGGTCCTATCTGTTGTACATTTTTAAGTCCCTTTATAGTTTCAAACCCAGTGGGTTACGCATATTAAATTCAATCCCTAAATTGAATTCAAAGTTGATACGAGCCTGCCTGCAGAACTAAGGAAAGTCTTCCTATTATAAGTATCAAAAGTCAATACTTTTAACCCCTCACTGACATGATTTTTCTTCTTATCACTTCATTTGCAGAAATTCCAGGATTACTCCATACCTAGGAAAAAAAAAACCATACCTAAACTTCAGCTGCATCCTATGACAGTACTGTCAACATGACTATCAGATTCTTACAAGAATGGTTACTCTTGTGGTTCTTTACTGATCTTATTTTGCATCCCTATTCATAAACATGGATCCTTTCTTCCCAAGCATGGGAGAAACATAGAAAAATCACAACAAACTTAAATATTACATGCAGAAAAGGATTGTAATGGATATAAACAGAAGATGGAGAGGTTTCGGTCCACAAGACCAAAACTCTTGCTGGTAGGAATTACTTGGGACATTTTAAAGTGGTGGGTGGATGCAAAGGGACAATGTTGGGACTAAGCATATCCACTTCAGTGCTGAAGTGGTAGCTGAATTTTCACTGGAAGATGGTAACATTGAAGGATAACTTCAGTCACAGGATCACACAGAAAACACCATGACTACCCGGAACTGTGAACAGGAGAAGGAAATGCAGCCAGTAAAAGCAACATCACACAGCACATTGCAACAGCTCACTGTTCACCAGGATCAGAACACAAGAACCTCACAGTCCCACATCATGCCTTGGTAGGACGGAACCATAGCAGTGAGAAATGCCTTATAGGAATACACTTGTAAATCAACATCAGCACAAAGTGACCCACAGAAATGCTGCCTCTGCACAGAAACACCCCATTATCCATGTGCCAGGCAGGGTGTGCCATTCCAGATGCCTACGGGCCAAGTCACAGAACAAGTCTTAAGCAAACAGGAAAGGGATCTGGCACTGGCCACATCTCAGGACTGGACCCTTGTCCCTGTGATACTGATGACAGCTGCTACTGAACAGAGGTAAACCTTGTGCTCTACTTCAGTCCCTGCCCAAAACTTCATAAAAATCAATGTGGACTAACAAATAACCCTCTGAAGCTCAACATGCTGTTTCCTACCTGATTGGCTTCCACACTCTGAGTAACAGAACAGGTAAAGTAAGCACATTTTTTGATATGCTTGGAACAATTAGCTTTAAGGAAAGACATTAGTTGCCAATTCTGTCTTACTAAATTAGAAATTCCCTTGATACGCTGGCCAAGTCACTATGCTGAATAACTATTCTTGATAAGAATGATCCCTAGGTGTAGTTTTTCCCAGGAGTCTCAAGGAACCACAGTACAGGAATCACAATGAGAGAAAGGAACAATCCCAAATATTACTGAGTGTCTGGCCTCCTGTGGACCCTGATGCTGTTTTCTTAAAAAGTCTATGTCTCCAAAACCCAAGTGTTGCTGTGATTTTGCTCTGCTAGATTAGCCTGTTTTGACCCTGAGTGTATGGGTTTACACCTGAGCTTCATGTTTTCCCTATTGCTGCAGGTCTGTCAAGAATGAAAGAAATTTGCAAGCTGAATGCAGATGTCAAATAAACTTTTCAACACAAGTAAAATAGTCCAAGGGAGAGGTCATGAGCTCCTATTCCCAGCAGCTCCAAGTTTACACCCCTGGCTGACATGTAATTAACATACAGATTTAGGCAAATGACCTAGCTGCTCTCTGTCTCAATATTCTAGCATACAACAAGGATAATAATACACTGCTGCTTTTAGAAGCTGTATCAATGATTACTTGATATCTGAGCAGCAGTGTAACACAATGGTCAGTCTCTTTAAGAAACTATCTAGGGCAGAATGAGCAGGTTCGTCCATTTAAGTGTCTTTGACACTGTCTTCTGAAAAGTAAGATCCTAAAGAGCACATATTTATCACCACTGAAACAGTCATTCCAGCCTCTGCTAAACAGAGAACATTGAAATACCTACCTGGGTTAAAGAGAGACTTAAAACCATGGAGTCTGATTCTCTGTTACCTTGCATGAATATCAGTAGCATATGATGCTCCCAGTGACCATCAGCACAGGCCTTCCTTGGCCGTGCCAGCAATCACAGCAACAGAAAACCCCACAGCTAGGATAACAAGAGGTCAGCCACTACAAAAGCATGGTCACAGAAAATCAAATTAGTACAGCACCTCTACATGCACAAGCAGATGCAGCCAGCTAAAGAGGATGAGGATGTTTGTGTTATCTAGTTGTAAAAGTTTGTTGGCAGCCTGCATAAAGGCTGTTACACAAAAGTCAACACCATGCTCTCTCTAGAGTGGAGCAGAGCACTAGGCAAATGGCTTAAAGCCACCCTTGCAACGTCCTCTAGATTTGTGATGTGCAGTTGTTGATCGGCGCTCAGGATCAGGGCCACAAGCAAAAGGCAAATTCACTGCTCTAAAGTTTTGACATGCCAAGTGCAAATGTTATTCAGAATAAAATCAAGTCAACATAAAGAGGAAAGAGTATTTTGTGGGGTTTTGTAGTTGATCAGGAACTCAGCTTTATAGCTCCTCTGAAAAAGAGCACTATCAGCAAAGGCACCCTATGGTGTAAGGGCATCAGCTCTAAACTAACTCAGAGGGAAATGCAAATCTATTAAGTCAACACCAGTTGTCTCTGACCTATTTAGTCTTTATCTGCCCACAAGCTTATTCTGGTTTACTTAAAGCAGTTTATCTAGGATGAGCTAAGCCCCTGTTACTAATTGGCAAGCACCTTCTTCCACATTGGCCTAAATGTCTTAAACTCAGCTAAAAAAGCTTGGTTTAGAAAGATCAAAGTGTCTACACAGCTATCCCCATTGCTTTAATTAAGGCCTTTTTAAATTGAATCTTAAATGAATCTACATTAATTGAATCCTTTAATTAAGGTGCATGCTTCAGCCAAAGATACTGTTTATTTGCGTGTTGACTAAAGTCCTGCTTAACCGGCATGATCCAGAAAAAATCCATTGGGCAAAAGATACCTCACATCACAAATTATTTTTTTTCTGTTTTGCTTGCAGGCATCAGAACCATAAAGCCTCCAGGTCCACTGAAGTGTGCTGAACCTTGATCCTAGAAGTGCTGTCACACAGAGTGAAAATGAAGTACATGAGAGCATGAATAATATATATCACATTGCACTACATAGCTCCGTGGCATGCAAATGTCAGGAACTGGATCGTCAGCACAATATTCAGTCCAGTTCACAGGCTGAATATAGCAGTAGGTACTGCTGCTTATTATTTAATTCAATATCAAAAATGTCCCTCAAGCAAGCCAACAGTTAAGGTCAAAATAGCAAGAAATACCCACTACCTTCAGGAGAAAAACCAGGGCAGTCCAAGCTGGGCCAAGCCCTGGCTCCAATCTAAAGCCATCTGTCTCACCAAGACTGATGCTGAGCAGACTTAACTTCTTTCTTTCTGACTCCTTATTCATGGTTCCCATAAGCCACTGCTAACAGCTCCACAAACCTTGTGGCTACACACCAGCCACTCCTAGAGCCTTTCACACCCCTCAGCAACTGCTCTCCTGCCCACTAGAGGGATCAGGGGGAGAAAATAAGCAGCAGAGCAGAAATTTTCAGGAGAAAATATGGGAGAGGGGGCAAGTGAGGTTTCTCATTTTTGACGCTGCCTATTCCTCTGATCTAATGACTTCTGACTCCTGGCATGTCTTGCTTCTCATTCCAGCTCTCCCTCTAAACATGACTTATACCTCACTCTCAGGAGTACTCCCAGGCTACAGGGAAAGATGACTTTAGAAACAAGCGTAACACCCCGCATACTGAAAGTTCCAAAATTTTATAGCCACTCAAGTCACAACGTGATAAAGGAAGGAAAAAGTTCCCACATTTGAGGTCTTGCCCCTACAAGCTTAACGCTGTCTCTAGTTGCAAGAAAAGGTCTTTGTCACCTCAGTCTCTCTGTGAACAGCTGCTCCTATTTCTTCTTTTCTTGGGCACACTCCTAAAAGACAGGTCCATGTGCACGATGATCATCTACAGCTCTAGCATCTACCACCTCCTTTCAGCTGGAGAACCAGATCCTATAATCAGGGACAAGTTCTGCCTGGTACCCTGCAAGAGCCAAAGGAATCCAGAAAGAAAAGCCAATGAGTGTCCCTTGTACACATGGGGTATGGTTCCTAAAGGAGCAGGGCAAACTCAGCAGGCTCCAATCCTCCACTAGGTGCCATATATGACAGTAAGACTTATAGGGTCAGGGTAGGAAAAAGAGAAGAGTAGAAACACACTGTAGAGGGGACCAAAGTCCATCACTTCCTGTCTTCTCTTAGGCAAAACTTCTCCATTTAGAAGAAGGTGACTATCCCTGGAGAATAGACACATTCTTCAAGAAAAGGTCCTCTGTTTTCCATTAGTAATGTGCATTTTAACAGCTCTAAATTGCTCTGCACATTAGTCAGGTGCATAATTAATAAATAATAATAATTACTTAATGCTGGTTCCATCTGGCATCTGCTGGAGAGCTGAACCCTCAGTGTGGTTTGGTAATGCTCTCAGCACTTACCAGTCAGACACCACCAGGCCATTCTAGGGCTGGTGGGAAGAGACAGTGTGGGCAGCACAGGGGAGGGGTCTGTTGTTCTGAAGGCTGCTAGATTTATTTAGTATCACATAAAAGCCCTTAGAAAAAAATCTTCCTCCTTTCTCTTAACCGCCTGCCAAGAAATTACTTGGGGGAATGGGGAAAATGCTCTTTAAAAGGCTATTAAATGTTATTGTTAAAAGAAAAAGGTGCCCATAATGTAATGCCTTCCCCAGAGCAGTTCTTTCCTCTCCCCAGGACAGTATCTCCACTTTCTGTTTGTTTTGCACTACCCAACTGAAGCTGACACTGCAGCACCTGATGAATTGGTGCTTGATGTCATTGCCAATGCTAATAGTTCTACAAAAGGAGACTATTTGGTTTTATAATTGCAGCAGCAGCTACATCAAGCACTCAAAAAAACAAAACCAACATTAACCCTTTCATTATCTTGGAGGAAGATAACTCCATTTTTCCTTCAAGTATTGGGGTGGGAGACTTGGTTAAATAACACCAAAATCCTGTTCATTTATCACTGTGTGTACAAGGAGGGTGATCACATCACCTCTAGGCAAAGGTTGACCCTGTGCAGATGGAAGACTGGAAGAATGGTTGTTTATACCGTTCAGGGCACCCAAGGTCATGAGCATTATAGGCTACTACAGACCAAAACTTCAAAGCAAGCTTCCAGTAGTATTTTTAATCATTGCCTCTCTCCATCATCATGTCTGGGGAAATCTGAGTCTGGTCTAAGGTATGTAATTCCTGGCCAAGTCGACAGCGTAAGCTATACATCAAGGTTATTATTCAAACCAGTGAGAGAGCAAGACTGGAATAGGTAACATTTGGCCAGCTGTGGCACCTGCAGAGGCATGCATACAGGACACACATACCCATACAAAGGCTAGTAAGGGGGGGGGTTATTCCTCCTAGTCTCAGAACTCAGTGCCTGTCTTTCATCAATTGGTGAGCTGGCATCAGCACCAACACTTGACTCAAATTGGATCTGAATTTACTACATTGGTTTTAAGCAGAACAGAAACTATAGCAAAAACCACAAACCCACAGAAGGCCCTAATTTCTGCTTTGACAACAAAAGCAGATCTTTTTCAGCACCGATGTTGCTGTCTTCCTGACAGAAAAGTAAGAAGGAACTGATTTTTCAATTATTTGGTTTTGAAAGTCTAGTAATGTTTAAGTCAGCTCTTGCTGTACATACAGCCCCCAGGTGACATCACAGCTTTGAGGTTTGATGTTGAACATGAAGTTATTACGGTGGGTGGGGAAGAGGGAAGCAGTCATTTTAGGAATCAGACCGACAGCCAATGCTCTGAATGGCAGCTACCAGCAGCTGTCCTGGCTTTGAACTGTAACAGTTTTATTTAAAGAAGTTAGAACAGGAGTACAAACTCCTCAACACACTTTAAGCTTTTTTAATAAAAATTCAAAGCAAGGAGTTGTCATAGCCCTGAGTAAAAGCAATCTAAACAGCTACAGTTGGCTACAAGTCTGGAAAAAGGAAATTTTCTTCTCAAATTTCCAGCAGCAGTGAGAAGAAAATGAGAAAAAGGAAATGGGGGAAAAAAAAAGCCTACCAGAAAACCTGAAGTGGGCACAGTGTCAAGAAGAATAGAAGAGGAACTAGATCAGTTTGTTGCTGTTAAAGGACGCACACAGTTACCAGCACACTGAGTGGCACTTGTATATACAGTAGCACTGCTAACATCAGTACACTCAAGTGAACAAATTCTGGCAGCCCTTGAACCCTTCAAGGGTGTAAACGGATTGTCACAATTCCAGAGCCGCTAGAGAAACCACATAGACATCCTCTAACAACACGGCCAGTGGGCAGTCAGCTAACAGCAGAAATTCCACCCTGATCTCAAATATCCATCTGGCTATCTCCTTTCCCACCCCTCACAGTGCAGAGCAGCTTGAGAAAGCTGTGCTCTGTGTGTGGCAGATGTCTGTAGGACTGGATAGAATTACCTGTTCTGGGAGTGGGGATATGAGGATGTGGAGGTTGAGTGGCTACATCTTCACTGTGAAAAACACTGTATGTTAAAAAAAGAGAAATAATGAAACCCCAGGGTTATCTCCTTAGCAACTCTTATTTTTTATTTGAAAAAACTTAATCGGGAATTTTTATTACTCCCAAATAGTGTTTTAAAATAAAAACCAATCCCTTCCAAACTGCCTTGGGCGTACACTGCTGAAACTTGCAGATGGAAGTCATTCTTGCAGACAGTGCTTCCTAATCCTGGCAGGAGTGGGAGTGGGGGCAAGGAAACCTCCAGGGTAAAATAATGGGAGCGGAGGTCCTGTAGGACAAGAAGATGATGAATTCCAAGGGAGCAAGAAGAGCAAAACATGAGAGGAAGAGATTCTGGGTTAAGGAACCATAACAGCAATGGAGGGGAAAGTCTTATGGGAAAACAGAATACCAGGAGAGGTGAGGCATAGCAGAGGAAAGCAGAGTGGCAGAGCCATAGGGCCAAATCTGCAGATAGCTCTTGAAACACTAGAACCAGAACTTCAGTAAAAGTGGAATAATGTAAGCACAATGAATCTGAGGGAACATTACAATATGAAGCTTACCATCAGGGAAACTGTCTTTAAAAAGCTTTTCCATCTATAAGAGCTGCAGTGTCCTCACAAGCTAGTTCAGAGTCACTTTGGGTGTTGAGAGTCACAGTCTACTGTGTCTAGCTACCCTTGGGGGCCTATGTATAATATTTACCAGATTTCTGTACTGTGTCCACACTTGGCATCTGGGCCACCACAAGCCAGAGCTAAATTGGGCAATTGCTCCTGGATCAGAGCAACAAAGATTCTATTTCATTACCTATTTTCATTTACAGTTTTCTCAAACTATTTTCCTTAGAGCTGTTGCTTGCTAAGGTTTGTCTCTATATAAGGGTCATTCATTTGGAAGTTACCTTACAGCAACTTTCCAATACCTGAAAGAGTCCTATAAGAAGACCGTGGAAGAACTATTCAATAGGGCATTTAAAAATAGGACAAGGGGTCATGGTTTTAAGCTGGAAAAGGGTAGATTTAGGGTAGACATCAGGAAAGGGTTCTTTAATGTGAGGGTGGTGGATCACTGGAACAGGCTGCCCAGAGAGATGGTTGAGGTCCCATCTCCGGTCAGACTTCAAGCACTCAAGGTCAGGCTTGATGAGGCTCTGGGCAATCTAGTTTAGTGAGCGATATCCCCGCTTGTTGTAGGGGGCTTGGACTAGACCACCTTTGGGGGTCCCTTCCAACTCTATGATTCTATGATATCAGCCAGAGTGACAGAGGTCATCATTTTGAAACAGCTCTAAAGTAGCTGACATGAACCCTGCTCAGCAGTCTAGGCTGTGGTACAGCCCTGATCATCCACAAACTCCTGAATGAAGATCTGTAGCAACAACACAGGCACAGAGTTTGCAATTGAGCAAATACTATGGCAGTCACAAGGGCAGGTTCACTACAGGGAAGAGTTAACTTCACCCATGGAGCCCTGCTCTTGACCTTTGAGACTGCTGGTTCTGCCTCTGCCTTGACTGTGAGTTCAAGTCAAAAATTACATGTGCAGCAATCTTTTGTCCTTGTGTTTTTGTGCAGTGTTAAACAATGGGTCCAAACGGGAAATCCTCTGTCAGTACCGCATGTAAGAATATAGAAATGGTTACCCATCTACATACAGACCTAGACGTATGAGTCTAAGGAAGACACCAGCACATGTACAGCAGATTATAGATAATTGCTGTTCATGTAGTGATCCTTACTCCTCACAGAATGGTGTAAGTTAATGAGGTCTGAAATATGAGTTTCAAAAAAACTTTCATTTCAATAATATTATCCACCCTTGGGCTCCTATTAAACTTTTTTGCAACAATAACACCATTCAAACTAACATTTATATGTGAATTGCAGTACTGCTGCACCACAGGAAAATGTGGAGAAAATTAAATAGAAAAAAAAGCATAGTTTTTAGTCCACTGGTTAACTTAGCAACATACAAATTAGTAGGCACCAGTTCCTAGGGATAGGTGAATTGTCTCCAATAAAATCAGAAACTGCCTGGCCTTCTACCATATACTTGAAAGGAGCAGCTGGAAAACAGAAATACCACAGGATTTATTTCTGCCTTGCTCAAAATGTAGCGAGTACTAGCCTTCTTGAGTGGCTTTCCATCACATTATTAATCTCATTACACTCCTAAACAGATACACACACTCTCACACATTGCTTACTATCAGAATTTGCACCAGTGTTCCCACGACTGGCCTTGACCCAAGCCCATATGTGACCCAAGCAGCAGAGACTCATTCAATAAGCTGTGCTGTTCCCAGCATCCCCCCCACTTGTGCTGAAGCCAGCTCCAGTGCTGCTACAAGCACTGTGCAGATATCTCTCTCAGGAAATCCCACACATGAGATTTTCAGAAAGATCTGACTTACAAATTTATGCCCAATGCAGATGGGTGAAACTTGCTCTCCTTGCTCAAGCAGTGACTGTTCTTTAAAGTTCTCTAGCAACTTGTTCAAGCCAGCTAATGCTTAATGAAATTACAAAAGATCAATGGAAATCCATCAGCAGACAGTGGCACTACTGCAGCTCTGGCTGGGCAGCTACTGACATACGATCACCTTTCAATGCTGCAGAGGACTGCAGAGCACTTCAGAAATACTGCCTTTGTGTTTTCTATGTCTTTATTGTACACATGGATTTGGATGCTTCTCCAGAAAAGATGTGATCCAACAGTATTATTTTCATAAGAAGGCTACAAACCACAACACCAGAGTTTTCCATACTTCATCTTCATGAAGTTTGAATCCTTATCCCAGTTCGAATGTAACCTGAATTCACATCTACGCATCAACATCTGTGCTGGAGCTTTTGCTGAAACTTCACACCACAGTGCTGTAAGCAGAATCCAAGATATCCAAAGACAATAAGAGTAAGCCAAAATCACATAAGGAATTGAGATCTGGCCTCTAATTAGTGCTTCAGATTTTAAACCTTCAGATTACAGGACTGTGTTTTGTCTCAGAGCCTGTAAAGAGCTCTGTATTGTGACAAGAATTGTGGATGGCTGGTGCCCATCACAGGACCATCTTGCCCATGACCTTCTTGCCCATTTTGATTACAAGGCCTTGGATCTCTCTGATTCACAGAACAGAGTAAATGAGACTGAAGTGGATTTTTTTAAGGCTCTGTTATTTCTGTCTAAACTAATTCTATAATCCAGTTTTGTGCTATAGCAATCACATACGTTTTCTGTACTGGGTTCAGCCTTATACACAAAACCTTTTCAACACAGTTCTTTTAATATCCCTGTGCCTACACAATTCCAGAGCAATCCAACAGAGTGGGCTGGCCAACTCACAACTGGTGGCTGTTGATTTTTTTTGTTTGTTTATTTGCAGATCATCAAGAGCATGTGAAGAGTGGGTATGTGTGAAAAGAACTGCAGACTGAGCAGCTTAAAATTGGATTGCTTGAGCAAAAAAAAAACCACTCTCTTCCTGTTCCAAATTATTCAAGACTGAATCCTGACCTCAACATAAAGCAGAGAAAACCGAATATGAAGAGGAGAGGCTCTTCAGGTGGTTATAGGAGCAGATTCTCCTTTCCCAAGGCAAAAGGCACCAGAAACATCATTCTGCACTGCAGGCTTATAGTTATTGGGGTATCCTTTGTACCATCATTACCTGTAGTCTATCTGTCACATTTCTTGCCCACCCCCTATTTCATCCAATGTTCTAATGACAGTACTGGAGCCCAGCTCTGCAGGAAGCATTGTGAGCTTCCTGTCAGGGAAACATCTCTACAGTCAACAACCCCATGCAGTTGATCAGGTCTAGTCCTGTTGGCTTGTGCAATCTTGGAGATTTGAAAGTCTTTCATCTAACACTTGTCTACAATAATGGGTGGTCAGAGAGACACTATGAAAAATGTGGCTTGGAAAGAAAAACCATAAAGGTTATAAATTATGTTTCTTCCAAGAAAAGGCCTGTGTTCATCTTGCAGTGAATAATAATTATGATATCTTGCAGAACAATTGAGAGCTAAGAATCTCAAAACTGAAACAAGAGGGCGCTTTTGGTTTAGAAGTCCTGAGCAGCCTCAGTGGGCTTCACCTCCATTGACAGGTGAAACACAGCATGGAGAGCCCACTGAGCACAAGCTCCACTGAGCACCAAACATCCCCTGTCCATCCTATGGGCAATAGAGCAAGCTAGAAGTGTGAAGGAAGAGATGGAGAATGTGTGCCAGAAGACGGACAGTATCATTCCAGCCCTGAAGATCAGCCGCCTCTGGCCAGTCACTCCAGTGACATGGTGAAGAACTTAGTCCCACAGTAAACAACATCAAGCTGGTCCCCACCCCACCCGGAACTAAGTCAGCCTCTCTAGTGCAAGCACAAAGATTTACAGTGTGGACAGTGGGTGAGGTTTAAAAGTGGGCATCGACTACAATTAACTGAGTGCCTGAGGGACTCTGTCTTAGTGAGAGCACATTAACACAATTCTAAAGTGCAGGAGTGCTCTAACAGTGCTCTTTAATCAGGTTGAGATGACCTGTCAGGAAATGTGAGATGACTGTGGATAAATGGTTCATATGCTGCATACCAAGGCATTTAATGAAAAATTTCATTTAACAGAAAAATTTTCCATGCTCAATACTTTGCATTGACTACTTTTTTTTACAATTTTACCCATTTAATAGCAATTGTCATTAAGTTATTTTCTATGTAACATCAACTGGAAATCATTTATTTCCTGCTCCAAACAGCAATTAATGCCAATTATTTTACACAGCACCATGAACTGCTACAGATTTTTCAATTTTCCAGCCAGCTTCTCTATATAATTTTTCTTACTTTAGTTTCATAATTTTCAACTATTTGAAACAAGTGGCTGAAGTGGTGATTTCATCTTTTCTGAAACTGAGAAGGACCAACTACTAGAGCAACAGGAACTACATTAAAGGAAAGAGTAAGTAGGATGAAATGGTTTCTCTCTGATTTCAATTTTAACTTACCAAACATCAATATTCATAACAGAAATTTTAAGAGAGCGGTGCTGTACTAAAATGACCATTGAGTATACTTATGGGACAAACACTAGCTTCATACATTGCTCTCTTCCTGCGATGAGGTGGTGAATTTGAGACCACAGGACTGCTTTTGTACCCCAATGGTAGAAAATGCTACACCTTGAAAACTTCTTATATGCAGGATCAAGGGCAAAGCTCTGACATCCAGTGAAGGCTGGCCCAAGATGTCATTCCAGAAAGAGTTTACTCTTTGCTTTGACTGAGCTCTGGTCTGACATGCTCAGAGTTGAAGAAAGACCAGCCACAAATGAAAATTCTCCAAATGTTTGCTTTTTTCTATAGAATTTATTTCATTGTTAATGACCTCATTAATGTCTATAAATACCGAAGGGGTGGGTGTCAGGTGGATGAAGCCAGGCTCTTCTCAAGGTCATCTACTGATAGGACAAGGGGCACTGGGTGCCAGCTCAATATTAGCAGGAACTTCTTCCCAGGGAAGGTACTGGAGCACTGGAACAGGCTGCCCGAGGGGGTTGTGGAGTCTCCTTCTCTGGAGACATTCAAGACCCACCTGGAAGTGTTCCTGTGTGGCTTGGTCTAGGTGATTCTGCTGTGACAGGGGGATTGGACTAGGTGATCTTTTGGGGTCCCTTCCAATCCCTAAGGATTCTATGATTCTGTGATGAATGGAAAGGAATTTCTGCTTTTTGAACATTAGCAAATACTAGGCTTTTATCTTACTGACAAAAATTAAGACACACAGAGTCATTTTTAAGAGGAAAAACAGTTTTTTCATCATCTGCTGCAGACAGACAGAATGTTGTGGAATTCCTTTTCACAACAGAGGGTGGTCACCAACACTTTACAATAACTAGTTCTACTCTCATCTGCCGCTGCCTCCTCTAAGCTTGATTTTGTGACCTGATGATGCAGTTCCAGAGGAGGTTACAAAAGTGATCAGGGGAGTGGAATATCTCTCCTACAAGGACAGATTGAGAGAGAGTTGGGGCTGTTCAGCCTGGAGAAGAGATAGTGAGTTTCCAGTACCTGAAGGGGGCTACAAGAAGGCTGCAGAGGTACTGTTTTCAAAGGCCTGTAGTGATAGGGTGAGGGACAATGGTTTCAAATTAGAGAAGGCTAGATTTAAATTAGATGTTAGAAAGAAGTTCTTTAGCATGAGAGTGGTTGAACAGAGGAACAGGTTGCCCAGGAAAGTAGTTTGGGCCCCATCCCTGGAGATATTCAAGGTGAGACAAGGCTCTGGGCAACCTGGTCTAATGGAGGATGTTCCTGCTCACTGCAGTGGGGTTAGACTAATGACCTTTGGAAATCCCTTCCAAACCAGGTGATTCTATGATTCTATGATTCTAAGTCTGCCAGACTTACACAAGGACCAGAAGAAAATCCTCGAGACCATGTTTTATGCAGCAGGGCCTTTGAACTAAAGATTTTCTCTCGAATCTCTGTATTGCTTGCAGAATTTCACCTTCAACCACTAAAACACTAGAAAATCTTGCTTCAGAACATTTTTTAATCAAACAGAAAGACAGGCCCATTTTTTATTCCTGTGGATAAAGTCCAAAAAACACACACTGTCAATGGCATTGAATTTAGCGCTTCTGTGATAAAGCTCTTTGAGCTTCTTTTCAAATAAACATGTACAGCTTTAAATGAATAAATCATGCAAATACATGTAAATGTATACATAAATTAACAGAACATAATAAGGAAAACGAAGAAACAAGATTACAAATTTTCTGCACCTCCAAAATATGAGTGATATTTGCTTTAGAAAGAACAAACTCATTTAGAGGGAAAGCTTATATAGATCCAAACAAACCCAAATCACCAATGAAAGTTAATTTTATGTTCAGCAAAGAAGGAAGATGTGCTTCCCACTACAACAGGCAAAATTCAATTAAATTAGGCAAACGTAAAAACACAGAAACAAAATTTAATTCAGTAAATAAAATCTCAGAGATGAATTCTGTTGTCCATTCCATGTTCATAACCCTCATGAAATGAATTAGGGATTCTGAGGAAGAGTATTCAGTGTGCATGAAGAATGGAGGCAGTCAACAGGAGAATCCACCCCAAATATTCAAGTTTTCAGATAGGTTTTTCATGAAAAGTAGGCAATTTCTTTTCCCTTTCTCACTATTTCCATTTCTCTTTTCCAACCTTGAATGTCTTTTAATTGAAGCAAATTGAACATTTAGGCAGTACTGCTCAAAAGACACCATCTCTTGACGTGCTTCATTCATACATCTTGTGCAATGGGATGAATTCTTCAAAGCACTTCCCCCTTTTCCTAATTCTGTTCCCACTGAAGTAAATTACACATTTCAGCTGGTACAGAATACTTCATTGGCCAAGTGCTTTACAAAACCCTGCAAAATCCTGAGCTCTACTTCTTGTCACTAATCTTACCAAGAAGCTGTTGTTAGTACAAGGGTCATGAATCTGTTGTTGGCAAGAGTACAAAGAATTTCTCTCATTGTATAACATCCATAGGCAGTGGTTTTCTAAAGTAAACCCAAACTCCAGGACAATACTGCCAAGATTCAAAGAAAAACATCTTAGGATATACAGTCTGCTTACTACCATATATCCATGGGTCAGTATATTAGCATCAAGAATATTTTGGTGTGATATTTAGTTAGCAAAGACCAGGTTTCTGCTCAATTCAGCTTTCTGTTCACAAGAATCCAACTGTATCATAAAGAAACCTGACAACTCAAAAATATCCAACAGATACATTTACTTAAATCATCTGTCTTTCACCCTGAACAACTGCTTGAGAAAAGCAGAAAATTGAACCTAGAACTTCCTGATAGTCTTCTAAAGATGCAAGGTTTTATCATAGGCAAGCAGGGTATGATGTAAGAACACCGATCGGATGCATCTCATCTGTCTAATGCATTTGCCAGACCTTTATCACTGCACCTAGATGCCACAAGTGACTACATTTACTAGTCAGTTTTGATACAGACTCATAATGTTATTCTCCACATTACCACTTTAAATATCTGATTACTTATCTAGAATGACAGCCCCGTTAGAACCAATTTATCCTTTATAGTGTCCTGAACCTTGGCCCTTTACTTAAGCTAGAGTGAAGCAGAACAGATTTTTGTTTGCAGCAGTCTTATGCCCACTGCTGCCCTTGCCAATCCATCAGCCTTCACTCAGATGCAAACTGGTATCTTAGGATTCAATTCAGCATCCAAACCCAGCAAGTGTCAGAACTCTTACTACATGAAATACTAGTTGTTCAGATTCTGGTGTCTTCACACCGTGGTTAAAAAAGCAAGCACAGAAATGAACTTTCTACTGCTCTTCCCTCCAAATCATTCAGCTTCTAAACATTTCTTCTGGTCTCCAAGGCTAGTATCGACACATCCACAATGTTAAGGTATATTTCTCCTTATAAAGGTATAAAGAATATACAATTTCCTGACAGACTTCAGGACTGTCAACAAAAATATCGGTACAATAAAGCTGCAAAGTTAACAACCCATTCTGTGATTTCTGGAGATGTCAGTAGTTATTATAAATGACTTTCCAGTTAATTACCTGTTCTGAAAATTAAGGAGATTGGGGGTTCACAGCTGCTCCAATAAGCAGCTTCAGTGCCCGCCTCATCCCGTTGAGTATGATAAATAATATATTCTCTGCCACCCAGACTGCCAGAGAGTGGCTGTGTCAAACTCCTCAGAGAGCACACTTTGTCTGCCATGTGTTATAGGCAACATTTATGACAAAAGTAGAAATTAGATGGTGGTTAATCTTGTTTCTGTGAGTCCCATGTGGGGCACAAGCGCAGTCGTAGTGTGGCTTGCTGGATGACAGTCAGAAAAAATGATATCAGCAAATTATGTGTACACCAGGGTACAGCACAAAGAATGGGCTGAGAAAATTATTTTTGGTGAGTTAGGCAATGAGGTAGTCTCTTAAAAGAGAAACAAGGTGATGGAAGAGCAAATTTTATTTCCCCTTGAAAAAAAAAAAAGAGAAACTTTTACATTATAGTTAGATCACAGTGAAGAAGGATGAAATCATGGTGCTCTGGGGTTTTTAATTTGCTTCTTATTGCTGCTTAGACTATTTAGCTTGCAGATCATAATAAACTCTAACAGCAGCACCAAAAGATGGATCCAGCTTATAAAAATGCCACTAAAGAAACAGCAGCAAGTTCTGCATCATAGTTCCTGTGAAAGGCAATAGGAATGATCCTCATTTCACATACACAGGTATAAACAAGGAACATTTGATAGTCACAGAAGACTGATAAATTAAGGCAAGTTCAGAATTAGCCTCACATGTAGGCTGTCATCATACTGTAGCACAGGACACAAATCAAAATTTTGCCTGAAGAGAAACTCTTAGGGAGTCCTCAGTAAGTCTTATCTGCTTCTAAATGAGATTTGATTCAGCTCACAAAGTAACTTGAAGTCAATCCCCAGCTGTGAGTTCCCTCTGTACATTTTGTTAAAAATATAATTATAGCATGAAGATCATAAGATGTAGCATGAGTTAAGAGAATCAAAATTTTCTGAAGAAACTTGCTGGGTAGAGTAACAGATTCCTTATATCAAAGCACAAAGAAAGGTAATACTGATATCACTTAATTCTTTGACATCTGTCTAACACAGCATTCAGGACAAGTGGGGCCATTTATCATTTAGACTCTTGCTCCAAACAAAACCCAGTGTTTTTATCAAGGAATTGGGATTTGTGGCTACACTTCATACTGGAACTGTCCAAACACCTAAGTTTCTGTCCATGCTTGTTGCATTCTACTCAAGCAAGTCAACACATTGATGGATCTGGGCATCATGAGGAGCATTTTGTGCATAATGTGTTCTGTATAAGACTCAATTAAGTGTACAATAACGTACAGGTCAAGAGGTGTTAACTCCCCTTGGGAATTTCCAGGGAACTTCTGGGAATCCTTTCAGGAACCAGAGAATTTTCACTGTACTTTGATGAATCTTTTATTTCCCCTGCTTTTATAAACTTTTTTTAGCTTTAACTCCTGAAAGTTGCTAACAATTGGCATTCTTTTGTTTTCATGCTTCGCATCCTTTCACTCTTAAGAGACTTGCCAATCTTGTTTTGACCCTTCAGCTCTACACATCCTTCTGTCTGTTGATACAGTGTCTGGTTTACCACCACAGAACAGTGGTCATAGAAAAGATCACTTGCTGTATAATAAACTTTAAAGCTTCACATTTCTTTCCAGTTCTGCATAGGATACAGTTATTGCCCAAACATAGCTTTGTATTGGATAAGCTGGAATAAAAAAAAACCAACAGCCTTCTGTATTCTCCTCTGAAGATTTTCAAAGGATCTCCAGTGCTCAAATCAGGAATCACATTGATTTTCAATAAATCCTTCTAATTTCTCTAAAGCATTTCAGAAAACCTCCCACCAGCAGCCTCAGAGAATGTACATAGTGCAGTCTTAGGGACATAAAATTGGACATCATAGATTCATAGAATGGTTCAGGTTGGAAGGGACCTTGAAGATCATCTAGTTCCAACCCCCCCGCCATGAGCAGAGACACCCCACCTCTACCCCAGGTTGCTCAAGGCCCCATCCAATCTGGTCTTGACCACTTCCAGGGAAGGGGCATCCACAACGTCCCTGGGCAACTTGTTCCAGTGTCTCACCAGCCTCATCGTGAAGAACTTCTTCCTGACTTCCAGTCTAAACCTACTCTCTTCCAGTTTGAAACCCCTGGTCCTACCACTACCAGCCCTTGTAAACAGCCCCTCCCCAGCTTTCCTGTAGCCCCCTTCAGGTGCTGGAAGGCCACTCTGAAATCTCCCCAGAGTCTCCTCTTTTCCAGGCTGGACAGCCCCAACTATCTCAACGTGTCCCCATAAGAGAGGTGCTCCAGTCCTGCAGTCATCCTCATGGCCCTCCTCTGGACACGTTCCAGCAATTCAATATCCTTCCTGTGTTGGGGACTCCAGAACAGGACGCAGCACTCCAGATGGGGTCTCACGAGAGCAGAATAGAGGAGGAGGATCCCCTTCCTTGACCTACTGGTCACACTTCTCTTGATGCATCCCAGGATGCTGTTGGCTTTCTGGGCCACAAGGAAACGTTGACAGCTCATGTTGAAATTTTTTTTGACCCACACCCCAAAGTCCTTCTCCTCAAGGCTGCTCTCAATCTGTTCACCACCCAGCCTGTCTTTGTGCCTCAGATTGCTTTGACCCAGGTGCAAGACCTTGCACTTGGCCTTGTTGAATCTCATGAGGTTGGCACTGGCCCACCTCTTAAGCCTGTCCAGGTCCCACTGGATGGCATGTTAAAAAATGTTGGTATTTGCACACATAAATACCCAACATAAGTTTCACTGTGGGAAGATAAAGGGTTACATGGCTATAGCTTTACTAGTATGGCCTGCTAGTTACCATGAAATCTATTGATAGTTTTTTATTAGGTAAGGCTATCTTTGCCTTCACTAGAAAGATCTAGAAATCATCATTTTTTCAGTTTAATTTCACAATACAAGGCCTTTAGCTGGGATGACAATTTTGGTCTGTAAGATCGTAAATATTTGTCTATTCAAAGGCAGCATTTATCTTACAAAGGCACACATACCAGTTCTGCCTCTGACAAGTCCCTTGTTTATTTATTACTCTAATAACAAATAGACTGTCATCCCTGCTGGGCCTCAAAGATGAACTAAATCTGCTGACACAACTGATTGGGAGCGGCTGCAAATTATTTTATTCAAAAATGCAATAGCAGATTCATGGTGAGGAAAATGTTTAAATCATAACACTGTTCATAGCCTATATATTCCATAGCAGCAACATTCAAAGAAACTAGAAACACTTTGGTAACCCTTGTGTTTATACTGCAGCTTTTGATTTTCATTTTGTCCAAACAGGAGAGAGGCAGTGAAGGGGAGACAGATTTCTTTTGTGCTGAGTGCTCTGTGTGCACACACACCAAAAGCAAAGCACAGCATCCTAATTAGATGGGTCCAGAGGCTCCAGCAGACATGGAAGAGTGACAGTCACTGGACATGCTTGATAGCTCTCTCTGAAGCAGTGCAGAGACTTTCTGGGAAAAGCAAGACAAATCCATACATCTCACATTTTGGAGACCTGAGCCAACCAGAACGTGATAGGAAAGATCTACAGGAAGGTGAGTAAAAGATCCTCTGCACAGTCCATCTTAAGTCACATTATGCCCTGCCAAATCAACAACAGTTCTGCCCTTAAGGCTTTTTGGCCTCTTGGGTGCAGTGGACACAGGAGAGATATGTGCCTACCTGGGTCTGGTGACACAGAGTGTCGCAGAGTAGCTGAGCCCCACTAGTTACCGAGCTCCAAGGCCCCTGCAGTTATGTACTAGCAACCACAAGAAGAAAATTGCCAAATAATTACCACATAATAGTTTTATTTAGGAGTATCATTCACAGGCACTTCAAATGCTGGACGCAGATGTTTGTATATATGAACAGCCAGGTCTTAAGAAAGAGCATGTGGCGCTCATTGTCTCCACTCCCTCCAAGGCTTAATGCCTTCTAGGCTGTTACAAAGGACTTGCCCAGAATGGGCTTTTGGAGAGATGGGGATTTAGGAGAGGCACAAGAGAAAGGGAATATATTAGGAACACAGAAAATTAGCTCTGCCCTTTTGCAAAGCTTGTCCTGCAGCTGTCACTTCAGTTCACAAAGCTGGGCACTAGAATGAAACTTTTCTGTGTCAGCGCTACAGGAACTACACAACATTCAACCTCCTGGACGGTACAAAAAGGAGTATCTCCAGCAGGGCTGCATACCTCCTCTAACAAAGCTTAGCTCACAGGCCCTCCACACCAACAGCTGCCAAACATTACCGACTTCTCTAGTTTGTATGCTGGTTCAGCACAAGGGAATGAGACTAGCAAAGAAGTACTGTTCACCCCACTGAAGTCAAGCTTGGCTGTATGGTAAAGAGACCGGTGTACCTCCAATGAGAAGAGCACATGTAAAGACAAGTTGATTATTGTACACCTGGAAGGGTAACCCAGAAGCTGGACTGCTGGAACAAAATGCCCTATGAAGGTTGCTCTGGTGCTTAGCTGCAGCTGGGGTCTGTGGAGAGAAAGACTTGGAGCACCACATTGAGCCTTGTCTGCATGATAGAGAACAAGAGCAAAGCAAGGAGGGGACACTGCATTAAAAGGTTATCTCTGACCACACAGATTTCCTGGGATAAGACATTCATAATCAAGGAGGAGCTTAAAGGCACAAATGATCATTAACGGCACTGAAAATGCTTTGATAATCAAGCCATTGGCATATTAGAGAACTCAGATGAAAATCTCTGCATTAGTCTTTCTTACACTTAAAGCGATAGCAGTGGTAGCCAAACTTTATGGTGGCCTGTGAACAAAGGGGATTTATGCAACACCAACCTCCTGGTCACCTTGCTCCCCATATGTACTGGCTCCTATACTGTACGGATTTCATACTCCGCATGATTTACTGTAGTAGATGTTATAGTCACTTGGTCATGTGGTTCAAGGCATTTCCAAGGAAACCTCTCAGCAATTATTTCTAGAGATGGAAAGAAGTCTTTTCGTATGTCTTAGTATCTATTCCACATACTTTATATTATAACAATTTATTCTGCAATGTGATTACATGTTGGCATAGACTCTGATTAGGGCTTCAAACAGGAACTAACAGCAGTTATGTTGAATGTGTTTTTCATCTGATGATGCACAATACCATTGATTGGATGTAGATTATATTCAGCATTAACTCCAGCTCTACAAAAATATCACAAAGGGAAGTCTATCTCATGGCACAGAATTCTCTTTAATTGCATGGATGATCAGTACATGTTGTGACTTTAGCTTTTTTAAAACATTCTGTACACAAGAAAAGTCATGCCTGTAAGAGAAACATTAATCCAAGTAATTACCAGGCATTGTTTACTTTTCTTCATGAATTCTACAGTTTCTTGATTTTCACCCAGGCTTTATCATAAAGCTAAAGTGATAAGAGGGATGGAAAAAAAACTGGATATGACTTTGTCCAAAGATAAAAGTTTAAATCTCATCATGTCAGTTTTCAGGAAATGTATTAAGTGTTTCTTAGTGACTGCAGATGCATTGCAAAGCTCTGATAAATCTATTACTTTTTCTTTTTCATAATACTCCTTGAATCTCCTGTCTTCTTATACACCTTACACTTTTGCCATCCTACAGTCTCAGGACATCTGTAACAGATCTGTACCTCTTGAAGATGAGAAATGTCACTAAATGTCCTATTTAGTCGCCTGTGATGATGTAGCTTGTAGCAGAACTGAACGAGGACAGGTTTCTAAGTTACTCTCTTAATGCCTCGAAACCTGACTGCTGCTGGCTTTCTAGAACTGAAAAAGGAGGCTGTGAAGTTAGATATTTCAAACTCCTCATCCAGATTTGATAGGGTGTACATGACACTAAATGAAGAAGCTAACAGTGATATCACTACAAATTTTAAAAAGCCTAAATGACACAGAGATTTCCATCTGAGTTCTCTATACAGCCAAAAAGGAAGAAAATTCTGAAAAGGAAAGTAGTAAGAAGTCAGATCAAGTTCAGTCTTTCCTCAGCATCATCAAATATTATGAGGGTTTGCCACCGCGGAATGAAGGCAGTGGAACCATAGTATGTCTACCTCCTGCTGACTTTATTCCCCTATTGAATTATTCACTTTCTATACATCTGAGTTAAAACAAAAGAAGCAAAAAAGTTTAGAATGAAAGGTAGGGAAGAGGAAACCTGGCAAGGACAGGATGAAGGGAGGTGACGCAGGGAGCATCTGGGTCAGTAACCTGAGAAACACAAAAGGATACAATTCCTGTTTCCACTTGCAATTTACCTAGAGCCAGTGATGAGGAGTGACCTCATTAATGTCATAATGTGAGGGGTGGGTGTCAAGAGGATGGAGCCAGGCTTTTCTCAAGGTCATCTACTAATAGGACAAGGGGCAATGGGTGCAAGCTGGAACATAGGAGGTTCCATCTAAGTATCAGAAGGAACTTCTTCTCAATGAGGGTAACACAGCATTGGAACAGGCTGCCCAGGGAGGTTGTGGAGTCTCCTTCTCTGGAGATGTTCAAGACCCACCTGGATGTGTTCTTGTGCAATTTGGTCTAGGTGGTCCAGCTGTGGCAGGGGGATTGGACTAGATGATCTTTCGAGGTCCCTTCTGATCCCTAATGATTCTATGATTCTATGTCTTGCCTCAGGCCAGGTCCAAGACAGAAAATGTGCCTGTGCTGTAGCGCATGCTACGTCAATTAAGACCATGATTTATTGGTTGATTTATTTGTTTACGTTTTTTAGTAAGTTAAAGCTCTAAGGCAGTGTTTGCCTATACTGGCACAGCTGTGATTTTGCTAATGGGCCATGCATTCATGTGTAGGGCTTGGTACTACAGTTACACCAGCAAATGTTTTTATTTTCAGTAAAGGCTTACAAAATATAGGTTAGGGATGACACTTTTGGTGCATGGAAAACCATGATTATCAACAGCCCTAGAGAACATCAAATCATCAGAGTTATGGTACCATTTCCAGGCAGAATCAGGCACTCCTAGGAATCAAAGTAATTTTAAACAGATTTACAATAGGCACTATCACAGCCAAAGTAAACATGTCTATGAATAACCACAATGGCAAACTATATGGTTAACATGCACATAGCAGTCATTTAACTGAGACACATCTGCATATTTTATCAACAGGGCTCACTGCCTTCTGATAAGAAGATGCCTACTGGTTTAATAACTGTAGCTTCCTTTGCTATAAAGCATGAGTCCACCTCATGCCTTAGGGTCTGCTTGAAATAGCAGAAATTTCTGCTTTGACATCACCATCTTTGTTTCCATTTGTTCATACAGTTAAACATACTCCTACAAATGCACAGACCAGCAAGAGGTAACTCACGTACACTAGTGAAAACAGCAGACATGAGGCGGCACCTCTGTTGTACCTATTATTTCACAGCCAAGGGTAGCCTTATTGCCTGCTAAGACTATCTGGATAATAATATAAATGTTACACTTATCAAGTACCATAACAAAATTAAAAAAAACATTAAAAGCATGGAACAGGTACTCCTTAACTCAGATGTCTTTCTTTGCATTGGATTTCAATGGTTGCAAGCAAGGAAGTGTTTGGCATCATACTCTTGTGTTTTACCAAATGTTACTGCTCTTAGATTTACTTCATCTCAGGCTGTAAAATTTCAGGAAAGCTGGGGGAAACAAATTTCTAAAAAATGTATGTCTTATGAGAAATTTCTTTTCATCCTCATTTCCCATAAATTACCAGTGGTGCTATTTTTGCACTTTTAATTAAATGTTCTCTCCTGAAAATTATACACAGTGGAAACACAGCAACATCAAACAAATTAATAGATAAAGAAAAGGAAGGAGAATATAAAGTTATGCTATTGGGAAACAATGCCACTCATGTACAAAAGGTTACAAGCAAGCTAGATTTTAAGTTAAGTCTGTTTATGTCATGACTTCTGCAGATAAAATTACCAAATTAATATGTAGCAACAGAACTAGAGAAGGAGGGAGTCCAAATCTTCCCAAAACTATGCCTAATATGTTACAAATACTAATGGTTGATGAACAGTTAGGTGAAAAGAAGGCAGCATCTCTTCAGAGAAAGTTTAATGCTGAAACATTAAAGGTTTCAATTTTCATTGGTGGCATTGTGTCCACTCATAGTAACATGGTCAATGGACCAGAAGGGAATTATTCCATTGAGCTTTAATACGAGGCAAAGAAATGCCTTTGAAATTTTTATATGCATCTCATCCAAGGTAATAAAAAAGCAAAAATGAGGTAGAAGAACAGAAGACCTTGATGTACCTATCAAGAATAACTCAAGTGGGTTATTATGAATAGTATTCTGCAAGGATTTTAACCATCATAAAGACGGTAAGCATGACTAGGCAATTGCAGAAATGTACAGACACTACCAGGATGCTATTAGTAAGAATAGGAGGGAAGAGACTGATACAATAGCCACCACAGAAGAAATAGAAGTACCATCAAAGTAATGTAAGAATGTACACTTACTCTGTTGATACAAGCCCTTGTTCAGACATTGAAACCTGCTGGTTCCCTAACAGTAGAACACACTCCTAATCATAGAGCAGGATGCACTGGACTGAGAGTATTCATATATAGAAGTAAGACGATCAAAAGTCAGTGAAATTTTTTGTATGCTTTAGTACTTCGGATGCTTGCAGGTTTTAGTTTTCCTTATTTGAACACCAATCTACACAGAAGACCACCTTTAAGAATGAACCTCAATATGCTTAATGAGGTACAACAAGGGTAAATGTAGAGTCTTGCATCTGGGCAAGAACAACCCCAGGTCCAGTATAGGTTGGAGACTGACCTGTTAGACAGCAGGGTAGGATGAAAGGGACCTGTGGGGCCTAGGGGACAGCAAGATGACTAAGAGCCAGCAATGTGCTTTTGTGGCCAGAAGGGCCAACAGCATCCTGGGGGGGGGGATCAGAAGTGGAGTGGTTAGCAGATCAAGGGAGGTCCTTCTCTCCCTCTACTGGGGGAGAGCATCTCCCCCTCTACTGGTGAGACCACATCTGGAGTATTGTGTCCAGTTCTGGGCCCCTCAGTTCAAGACGGACACAGAGCTGCTGGAAGGTGTCCAGCGTAGAGCAACAAAGATGATGAAGGAAGTAGAACACCTCCCTTTTGAGGAAAGGCTGAGGGAACTGGGTCTCTTGAGCTTGGAGAGGAGGAGGCTGAGGGGTGACCTCTTTCATGTCTAGAAATATGTGAGGGGTGGGTGTCAGGAGGATGAAGCCAGGCTCTTCTCAAGGTCATCCACTGATAGGACAAGGGGCAATGGGTGCAACCTGGAACAGAGGACATTCCACACTAGTATCAGAAGGAACTTCTTCACAGTGAGGGTAACAGAGCATTGGAACAGGCTGCCCAGGGAGGTTGTGGAGTCTCCTTCTCTGGAGACGTTCAACGTTTAAGAAAACTATTATTTGAGCCTTTATACTTCAGACATACACAATAGAATTCAACTTTACTGTCTGTCTAATGTGACTCATTTCACAGAATCACAGAATTCTAGGGATCAGAAGAGACCTCGAAAGATCATCAAGTCCAATCCCCCTGCCAGAGCAGGATCACCTAGATAAAGTCACACAGGAACATGTCCAGGTGGGCTTTAAACATCTCCAGAGAAGGAGACTCCACAACACCCCTGGGCAGCCCCTTCCAGTGATCTGTCACCCTCACTGTGGAGAAGTTTCTTCTCATATTTACGTAGAACCTTTTATGTTCCACACAAAACTCATATAAAGGTATAAACCATGGAGCAGCAAAAGAGTTTCAAAAAGAGACTTCAACTTTTCAACCAAAGTACTTAAACTAAAACAGGTTAGCTCACTAATTGGAACGCAATGCCCATTGCCTGATTCAATGTAGTGTTGCCTGATTTGGCATAGAAATGTTGAGATTTTGCAGGACTAGATTGCAGCACTAGATTATAGCATGTATGATGAAAATATATCATTTGGTAGCAACACTACAGAAGTAAGCATTCTTTTAAAACAATGAATTGCTTGTATTGTGGTGTCTCCGAAAGCACACACTTGATGCACCTCAGTAGACACAGAAGAAAATCCTTGGAAGTTGTAGTAAATCTGACTTTGTTGCTGACTTTTGCTGTACTTTGCTGATGAGCTAAATAACTTTGCCATATGCATACGCAGATGATCATTTATGCTCATTTGTGATCAGTTAAAGTATCTTCACCTTTTTAATACAATAAATATCAGTCTGTGTTGTGTAAGACAGCAGGCACTGCTAGAATACATTATGCTAGATGAGTAGGACTAATACTAATAACGGACTTTAGTACTAATCATCCTCCTCTCTTTCCTTGCATCATCACTTCTCTAGGTTTTTTTTGTTTAGACAGTGCTTGTGTAAGTTTATTTCTTCCTGTCTTTTAAAGGTTTGCATTGCATTCTGAACACAGTTATTCACTCTATTCAGCATTTTATATTTATGACCATACTTCACAAAGCTTTTGTTAAAGAACACCTGCACCTATTACTATCTGTAGGAGCACACTGCTTATGAACTTGAAAGAAATAGAGAGACACAAGGGGGATTTCCATTTAGAGAGCATATGGTAGCTACCTGGATATACTGTCATAAATAGAGCTAGATAAAGGAAAGTGCAATTGGCAAATATATGTATTTTAATATTTTGCTCCAAATCAGACTAAAATTAAGATTTGAGACATTCCAAAAAAATTCTTTTTGACTGAAAATTGACATTTTCCAGATTAACTGGGAAGTACTTCTAGGAAACCACAACATGAAAGAGACAAGAATGGCCCCTGGACCTGTTCGCTGTCATTCTGCTCAGTACTATCACAACCTTCTGCTTTGGAGAGTCCTGGGTCATTTCTGTCTTTGCTTGGCCCCAAAGTAAAATGAAATGTCAGCCAATCTATATGACAAAGCTACCCTGTATCTGCAAACTGAGAGCACCTCAAAGGACTGCAGGCCCCAAGTTGGAAGTCATACTTCCAGTAGGTAACCTTCCTATGCAGTTTTAGTACTCTCTGCTGTGGGACCAGGCTGGCTGTTAAGCATACATCCTCACATCTTTCACATGGCAGGCATTGCAGGAAGGTGTCTGAAAGCGCCATGATGCTGTATTAGATCCTGGAAACATTATCATCTCTAAGCTCCCAACAGCCCAACTGCATGGAGACTGCTTAAATCGCCCCCAGTGTGGACCACTCCAGTCAACCCCAAAAGCTATAGCTATAATATTTCCAGATTATGTGACTGTAGAACAAGAATTAAAACACTGATTTCTATGCTCTGAATGCCTGTTTTGAACAAGGGGGTCCATCCTTACTAGATCTGTACTCAACTGCAGTGGATTTCACTGCTTCTGAGATTCAGACCAAGGCAGTCCACGTTTCTTATATCCAAGTGCTTTCATTAGGCACATCTGCTTGGATACTTCACCCAAGACTTGCACCAAGAACATGACTTTTTGAACCTCGTCACAGGCAGCTAACTTGTTCAGGCAACAAACATGAACCCCTAGTCCTCTGTGAGTAAACATTCTGAAAATAGAGAACTAAATGCCTACTTTAAGACTTTAATGTTTCAAACATCATGATGAAAAATAGAAGCAACGTTACCTCCTGCAGGGGTGAGACAGAAATAAATCAAGGGTGTAATTTACTTCAAAGGTCTCTGTGTTTACCTCTCCCTGTCTCCTAACTGGGACACCAATCTTACTGACTGAAGCCAAGAACATAGTCAAGAGAAAAATACCCACACAGCGCATGAAATGGTCCAAATGAATGTAGAATCTGGTGTGCTAGGAATTGGTTCCCATAGTTTTGTACTGCGCAACAGTTCAGGTGTTCATTTTCATTTTTGTTTACATTTCTTGTAACAGCTAGGACCAAATCCTCTCTAAGGCAGAGTCTTCTTGGCAGCTTGCCTCTGTTCTGTTGGAAACCAGAAACAACTAGTGCTGGACAGGGCACTCGCTGTTTAATGAAAAGACACATCTTAGATCACAGCACTTGCCACAGACCCAGATGAACCCTTCATGCCAAAGTCTCTAGATATCTGTACAAGGGCGATCAAAACATAGAACGTGGATCTGTGAACTACATTTTGTAGCGAGCTACACTCGTTTTGTTGCTTTCCCTTACTGAGTCCTACAATTATTCATGCAAACTGCTATATTTTGCCTTGTCCAAAAGCGATAGGCTATTTTACATTGCTATATTTATTTCAGATTAAAAAAACCAATAAATCGAGTAGCAAAGATTTTGTAAGTGAACACTCCATTGCCATGTAAGAGGAAAAAAACAGATGACACTAAAATGCAATAAAAGGACTTACAGAGGAGATTGCCTGATGCTTGTTAAGCACAGCAAATGGTAACTGTTTGCTTTTATCAAAATACATGATTTTTGCACAATGAGGTAGGACAGAACCATCCAAAAACATCCAGAAGAGTTCTGCCTGCATTCCCTGCTTACATTCACTATGTACAGTTATTTTCTGGCTCTGCAAGACAGAGGTGTTTAAAGATTAAAAAGTGCAGTGCACAGAAAAATGAGACTTAAGAATGACATCATCAAACACACCACAAAACAAGGTAGAATTACTAAAGGATTCCCTGGAGCAACCAGAAGTCCTGCTGAGAACGTTCCTGCTGGGGCTCCCTAATTAATGTCCCCATTTTCCACCTGTCACACAGCAGAATTAAACTCACTGCATCTCTGCTTTAATTCTCCACACAATCAATAATTCGGATAACAGATCCAAAGTCCTGTAGATTCTGCGTATTGATCTTCCCCCACCTTCAATTTGCCTGTTGTCTCCACTAACTTTGAGCAGTACGTCACTGAAAGTCCATTTCATTTAAAATGTAATCATTTTGCCAATGCTGGACTGCTTTCCAGCTTCATTAGTCTTTAGAAAACTTGCCCAAAATAAGGGGCTGTGCAGAAACGCACTGAGTATTACTTAGAAACAGGAATCAACGTTCAGTCTATGCCTTCTCCTCTGGGCATAAAACTCAGTCTATGCAAATACTGAGGCAGAAATTGTGTATCTTAACCACTAATCCTTTCCAAACTCACCAGCATTAGGCCAAAATTTCAAGCATTTTTTTTTTGCTCTCCGTTATAACTTAAAATAATTTATGCTGATTGGAAAAAAGGACTTATTTTTTATATTTTAATAAAAAAAAATTTGTAATCAGAATGCAAAGAAAAAAAATCTACCCTTGCTCTGCTCAGACAACCTCTATCTTTTCCAACACCACAAAGACAGATCTCCAAGTCTCATGAGATTTCACAGTAATTAATGCAAACCATTTAAATCTGATTCTGCAAGCTGAATGGACTAAACAATGGAAGGTAAATTACTTTTTGCTGTTTTACATCTTTTCAATTCCTCAGCAAGGGTCAAAGCTGACACAGGGAAGATTAAATAGCATACAGCACAAAACGACCCTTATCACTGCCTTTCTGGAAAATTTGTTTTCTCTGTATGTAAAAGGTATATAATGCTCTTGACTAAGAAGATACATGGGCATCATTACTATGTTTATACCAAGTGAATAGAAATAGATCAGGAGATGCTCAGTTATTGGCGGAGAGATAGCAAGAGAAAGTTATTAAAATACAGAGAAAGTACTGTTCAAAGCATCCAGTGCAAGACAGATCTCTGCATTGTTTTACTGAAGATAAAACTCACTGAAAAAAAGTTTTTAAAAAGTAAGTTTCTGACAGCAGTAAAGTCAGGCATGAGTTAGGATACCAAACCAGCTAGATTTAGTTTCTAAAGTTCAAAGTCTGGCTCTGGTAGTGCTGTAGCAATGCATTTTCCACAAAAATCAGTGTCCAACAAAGTCCTTTTTCAGTGGTGGGAAAAAGACAAATATGGGCTGCCTGAAAAATCTACTATTAACTCCTTTCATTCTCCTATAAAAGGTAAAGAGCTTTCTGATCTGTGCATTGCCTTTGACGTATTACTGGATAATAAATTTTTGCTTTGGTCTACGAAGTTACTACACCAGCAGCAGCCTAGTACCTTACTAGTCTGGTCAATGCTCATCTAGCTGGCCTGACTGCCCGTTGTACCCAGCACTTCATGAATATTTTATAGCAGTCAATAACCACATGGAAATCATATCAACCATTGATTTGATTTCTGTTTTGGACTACTTAAGTAAGTTGAGAGTTTTCAAATGTGTGTGTGTCCCAAGGTCCTAGGCTGCTTAAACCTGTATTAGAAGTGATCTCAGAGTCATTCATGGTTAGTATTGGAAATTAAAAGTAGAACTTGCAGTGGAGGAAAGGACTAGATTTTTATTATTGTTTTTTAGGTTTTGGTAAGGAGTTGAAAAATTATTAATTAGCTTCATCTCCTGTAAACATTCTGGAATTAAATGATCAAACTTACCATAACTGCCTGCAAGATAGTAAGAAAATGCGTGACACCCAACCAAGACTTTTGTCTTGCTGAAAAAACGTAATTTATCATGCTCCAGCAGGAGGGGATGGACTCAGATGAACTTTTGAGCTCCCTTCCAATCCATAACATTCTGTGATTTGTTACTGAGGTAACAGTCTTTGGGGATAAGGGAGGAACAGTTAACACTGTACCTTGAGTCTAACAATGTTCGCCATATGATCTTACATGGTAACCTAGAAGGCTAGGAAAACAATGCATGAATGGACTTGGTGTGGATTAGGTACAAAACAGTTTGCATCATCAGATGCAAAGAGAAATTATCAGTGCAGTCTTCCCATGGTCTACTGTCCTCCTCTGCAGAAAATGCTAACAAAAAAGAATGCACTGCAGAGGACACTGAGTCACCACAAACTCCAAAATGAGAGTGTAAAAAGATGGAAAGAATTCCGATTGATTGATGCTAGACCCAAGAAGGAGTGCAAGTACTTCCAAGACATTCCTATGTAAAAATAGATGTACAAATCATACAAACTGGAAAGAAACCACTTGTGTCACCTGTTCTTGAGAACAGAATAAGAGAGGAGGAGCACTAGTGGAGGATAAGTCCTGTAGAAGTTATGTCTGTTCCACAGACTGAAGAAAAAAGAATTTTGCTTGCAATAACTGTCAGCCATTTACTATTCAAACAGAAAAACCTCATAATATATTAACTATATTTGTAAAGCTTGTGAAGTCTCAGCTACATTGGTTTATACCATAAATCTAATGTTTAAGTCATTTATTTAAAAGCTGTGAGAACACTTCATTCTCAGAAGAAATGCATGGGATGTGATGAACACTTAAATTTCATAGAATCATAAGGGATTGGAAGGGACCTCAAAAGATCCTCTCCAGCCACTCTTCCCCAAGCCTGTAGCCCTGATGGGGGTTATTGTGACTGAAGTATATGAGCTGGCACACCCCACTGGACTCAACCCCTTGCTCCAGCCTGCAAAATCATAGAATCATTAGGGATTGGAAGGGACCTTGAAAGATTATCTAGTCCAATCTCCCTGCCACAGCAGGATCACCTAGACCAAGTTGCACAGGAACACGTCCAGACGGGTCCTGAACATCTCCAGAGAAGCAGACTCCACAACCTCCCTGGGCAGCCTGTTCCAATGCTGTGTTACCCTCATAGGGAAGAAGTTCTTTCTGATATTTAGATGGAACATCCTCTGTTCCAGCTTGCACCCACTGCCCCTTGTTCTATCAGTAGATGACCTTGAGAAGAGCCTAGCTCCATCCTCCTGACACCCACCCCTGACATATTTGTTGACATTCATTAGGTCACCCTTTACCTTCCTCTTCTCCAAGCTCAAGAGACCCAGCTCCCTCAGCCTGTCCTCAACAGCTAGGTGTTCTACTTCCTTCATCATCTTCATTGTCTATGCTGGACACCTTCCAGCAGCTCTGTGTCCTTCTTGAACTGAGGGGCCCAGAACTGGACACAATACTCTAGATGCGGTCTCCTCAGTTTCCTCATCAAAAAATGGACTTACATTTTGGACCCCTGAGAACACTACAGTAGGATTCAAGAAACCTACTTCAAGATATGCATTTAATAAAGTATTTAGGATAGGTCAACAGTGGAATCCATGGGAAGTGTTGAACAAACAGTCCCCAACAATGCAATAATGAGACACTGTATGGACTGCAGTAGCATAGAGAGGATCCTGCCTGAATATAGTAAATACCCACTTGTGCAAGAGCAGCTCATTCTTAGCATCATCTACAGCAAAGTTTGTTTTGTCCTCATGAGGAGATTTTTGTCATGTAGCCATTTATTATTGACTGTAAGAATGAAAAAAAATTTACCACACAAGATTTTAGACTGCAGTCTATAATGCAAGACTCCCGATAAGACATTGCAGACCATGTCAAAACAACCGTTGAAAACAATACCTTTAAGCAGTGGTAGTAGTAAGTTCTTTCTATTTCAATAAAAGCTTTCCATCTCAGGATCCTAAAGAGCTTTTTAAATATTAATCAAGCCTCTAAGCAACCCTGGAGATGCTAAAATACTGCAGTCAATGATCAATTAAACCATACACAGTTTATCCAGTTTATAGATAAGGCACGGCACCTGTGCAGAAATACCCACATTTGCTCTGCACAGAGCCAGATCAGGCTCTCCTAAGTGGATGGGAGGCACTTTAGTGTCTGAAACACCCTCTTTAGTGTGTCCTGTGACAACTGCACTACCCAGGTTTGTCCATTTATCCTAGGCACCCAAACCCCTGTTAGAGCAGAAGTGACTACCACTTTTATCATAGATGAGTGACTGAGATACAGGGAGATAAATGATTTTTCCAGGGTCACACAACAGGCCTGTAGCAGAGAATAAGAGTGTTGTTCAGTATTCCTGTTCCTTCCCAGCAGCCTAAGTAGTCCTTTTTTTAATTCTTTTTTTCCTTAACATTTCTTTTTTAGCATAGCATATAGGGTATTGTATCAGCCTGAATTATATGTTGTCCTGGCAGCAGGGGGATTTATTTATTTTTATATAGTTTTGACATACGCAATGAGTAAAACATTCTGTACTTGTAGCATTATTTATCCTCTAGCCTTAACTGCAATGTTCAAAAACTAACACTGACTGCACCTTTCAGAGCATATGCAAGGGTAGCATGTTATTTGTCAAAGCTCACAAAGGCATTGCTGAGAGTGCAAGCCTTGTTCATGAGACAGAAAGCTCTTCCCCTTTTATGCTGCAAATTTCTGGGCAATGTCAATACCAGTTTAAGAGGTCTCCCACTCTCCAGGCTCTTTCTGTCATGTGTTGACATCTGCGAGGAATCAGCAGATTTTATGCCTCTATTCAATTCACTTGACCTGCCTCTAAATATGTTGCCAGCATCTGAAAAGCCATTCCCCACACAAACATATGATGAAGTCCAGATCAATAACACAGGATAAAAACAAACAAGCTAACTAAGGCAAGTCTAAAGTCTTAAGAGCTATCCACAGACACTGCTATCTGGATTGTTCAATATGATGTTCTGAATTGCACACAGCAGGATTTCATTTGCTACAAATAGCTTTGCACCAGCAGCATCTTCAATAATTTTATCATGCAGTGTTCCCTAGATAGAGCAATATTTCATTTAATAAACAGCAAATTAAAATAGAAAATATAGGGAAAGACAAAGCACAAACAGATTTGCTTCAGAGTTTTAAAGAGAACATTGATTTTTTATTTTATTTTATTTTTCTGTATTTCTGTAGTCACTCATAAGGTCACCTTCATGACAATTCCAACAGGGGTTTATCTTGTAGTGCTCACTCTGACATACAGCCTGATGATTTATTATTGCTTAGTTCTTGATACTGTTCACTGCACAATCCAATCTAAGAGAGACACATATTTCTCAATTCAGGGACTTCTTTTATTTTATGAAAAATCAGCTTGGTGCTTTGTGGTAAAAACTAGACCTGGCATTTGATCTTAATTTTTTCAAGTATTTTTTTCTATTCTGTATTTCTCTGCTGTATCTTTGATGTATTCCAGAATCATTTTTGGTTTATTTTCTTTGCTTTGCTTTTCTTCTCTCACTCTATTTTAGTATGTCTACACCCTAAAGAAAAATCTGCCATGGTGGCAGTTTCTTCCAGCCACTCTTATCCAGATTTCTGTTTCATACTAGTAGGTGACACCTTGATAGATTTCATAGGTTTTCTCTCCTCATTTGGGAGAAAGAATATAATTATGCAAAGGAGGGTTAGATGGACAGTAGAAATATATCACTATTAACCCACCAGAACAGATGCATATTCACAGTGGTTATGTGCTTAGAGAAGGGAAGAAAAAACCTTCATGTGCTAGACGAGGGGCTTTTTCTCCCCTTGTATTAATACAAATTCAAGAGTAAGTCAACAATTATCATCTCTTCATTCTTGTGTCTATGGTCTTACGATACGGTGCTGTCTAAACTCTGCTTGACTGCAAAGCTGTCTCCAGTATTCCCATAGAATGTCTGAGCCATTTGGTATCATTAACCCTCATGGACTGGGCTGCCCGCTACTCAGCTACGTTCCTTTAAGCCTGCCAGTCATTAGCTGGTACGTTAAGTAGCTAATGGTGCTCTGACAATATCTGCTGCATCATGCAGGTTCAACAGAATAAACATTTATTTTTCCACTGGTGCTTTGTCCTAAATCATTAAGGACCCCAATCCTGCAAAGATTTATGTATGTGAATAAGTTTACTCACATGAGCAATCCTGTTTCAAGCCTCTTAAACACATGCTTGTAGGGACAAAATGTGGATGATCAAACTCACTACCAGGTATTTGGGTAAAAGCCTCTTTAAGGGAATGCAAAGCAGCATTGGACAAAACCCACTCTCTGCTCTGTATTTCTTTTCACAGAGAAATATTGACAGAAGTGGTTTTTTTCAAGAAGAACAAAGATTAATAATCGTCACACCTGCTTCTCTATGACCTCATTACTTTCCCACTAATTGATCAGTATATAAAAAATAGATACTGATGCAATATGAATATTCTCCAACTAATTGGCTGCTGGTAAGGGAGATTAACTGAGAATATGTAAATTATTAAAGCTATAAACTGCTTCTGGAGCCTCCTCACTCTCCCGGGGTGGGGGGAGATCAGCTGGCTGTCCCCAGTGGGGCCAAGCTCAAGCAAGGTTAAGTAAGCAACTCTCTTCTCTGTGTCTGCATCTATTAGACACCTTTGCTGATGTTCCGGCGCCAAGAAGCCAGGCGCCACCCTCTACACTCAGAGAAGCACAGGAGGTTGCAAATGGTAAATTTAATACCGCAGCAGGAGGTGCCATTTACGGTCCCAGAGGATAAGTCTTCTCCTCTTCTCTTTCATGCTCATATAAACAAATTGAGGCTGATGCAATTTTCAATCCCGTTGTCCTATTTCATTTTTAAATATGTAATTTCCTCTTTATTTTAAGATCTAGGCAGAGTAAAATTAAAGGATTTTTGCTCACATGACTGATGGTTAAACTGCAATGAGGTTTTGTGCTTTATGAAATCATTAAAACATTGATGGGGGCAAGCAAAAATCTAACCTGAAAAAAATCTGGAACTTATTGATTTAAGAGAAAGAGACATTAAGATGCCTGCACAATCACTGTAGGCCTTATCTTAAAAGGAAAGCAAAATTTCCCTCAGAAAGCACTATCAAATATTAGTGCAGTGCTTCTAACACCAGATACAGAGAACAAAATCATCATGTCTGAGGAAAACACTGACATATTTTCACAGATCCAGGGGGATTCAGAAACCATATCCATTCTTCAGCCCAGCTTCCTACCTAATGTTGGCCAGAGAATTTCACTCAGTAACTTCTGAATCATGCTCACATATGTGAGGTTGGACTACATCACCAGTTTTTGCAGGATACCAACGGTAGCTTTAACTAACTAGAGGAACTATTTTACTCCCAAGCAAAACCTTGCAGTCATCCAGTTACTCTCACTGCTAAAATAACTGGGGCAGAAGAGGTAAAAGAAGAGCCTTGGCAGCTGTGAGTGACAGGGTAGATGGCAGAAATGGGAAAGGAGAGAGATGGAAGAAAATAGGCCAAATATGCATACAGAATTAGCAGACCAGAGGAGTGGGCTAGCACATTAGCAGGAAACATCAATTACTTCTCTTGTCAGTGTAAATATCTGAGATATTCCAGTCATAAACTACATGGTCCATAACAGGCCACAGGGTCTTAGTTTCTGTTCCGTATTGTATTACAGCAGATCCATTAGCATTGAGTTAGATTTATCAGCAAAACTGTTAAGCCTACAAGATGCGACAGACCGTCTGACCACTGGTACTGCGGAAGAGGGAAAATGGGATCCGGTGCGGTTTCAGCATAGTGTCTTACAGAAAGCAGACTCAGGGCTCTTCAGATGAAGGCATTCAAACAGTAAATAATTAAAACCAACATTGATTCAAATAAGGAAGAAGGGAGAATCTAAGGACACCAGAAACATTCAGCTCCTGTGTCTCGCACACAAACATCTCAGTGGAGGCAAGGGGAGCTGCAAAGGCACGCAGCCTCTTAGTCAGCTTGCAGCTGCACAGCACGCACACCTCAGGCATCAGACTACAGTCACAGGCTCCTAGTTTTAGCTCTACAGTTGTACTACCTTTACTTATCTCCATCTGGACTTCGGCCATGTCAAGCCCCGTCTCCACAGGTCAAAGGCAAATTTAACTCTTTTTTTTTTTTATTTTTGTCCATAGCTGAAATGCAAGATTCATCTCTGCTCCCCTATTAGCATAAGGAAAGAAGGTCTGCATTTGACTGTCTTTGACATATCACAAAAACATGGAACATTCATTAAAGATTCATAGCAACATCAAACATTCTGGTTTACTCTCAATTTTGTCATGTAATCCAAATAAAACCGAGATGTAGCCGTATGTGTTAAAAGTTCTTTGTCACTGCTGAGTCCTTCCTGTACTGCGACTGGCACATGAATACATAAGTCAGTGAAGTCAGTCTCCAGGGGGTCTATGTTTTTGGAAGAGTTTTAAGGATGCTGCTTTTGCAGGAGTCAGTAGCTGCAACTTAGACCGAGCTTTATATTATTTAAGCTTTCCAGTAAAAAAATAGAAAGAACTCTTAAGTAATGCATTAGTGTAATTCTTATCTAGAGGAGGCTTGTGGGACTAAGTGAAAAGATAAAGGAAATAACAGAGACATGTGACAGTGTTAATGTTAATATTTGATTAGAAATATTCCAAACAAGATGTCAAGACAAATTCAGTTCTTGTTATCAACACGCACCCAGCTCATGGAGGCTAGAAGTGTTGTGCTCAGAAACAGAGTTTAGAAGACAATCAATCTGAAAACAGTTTGTGTTCATAAAATGAGGGCATGGTCAAAAAAATCAACCAAAACAACCTGCTAACCCTTCTAATGCACTGCTTAGAATTAATTTGCAAGGACAGGAATAAAACTTGTACCAGTTCTTCCATTATTACATATTGTTTAATTTAGAGCAACACTGTGTTGCTCTACACAATATCAAACCACTTGATTTCACTTTCCCAAAGCCTTAAATTAAATAATGAAACTGGCTGAAGTCTTCATACTTAACACGTTTTCCGTTCTCTCATTGGCCACATTTGTCACAAGCACAATCTCCTGATGTTTCAGCAATAAAACAGCACCGCACTCTGCCACACCACATCAGCTTGCCCCCCTTCTCACACAGTTTATGTATTTACATGTTAATGGTAATTGTCTCTATACAACATTGCCTATTGCAGCACAGAAGAAAGCAGAATCTAAAAAACAACCTGCCTCAGGTTGTAAGTCACCGTGATGGTGTCAATATTGTCATTGTCGACAATGACATGGAAGGAGGAGATGGAGAAAGGAAGGCATACAATTAAGTTTAAGCTGATGGCATGATACCCAGAAGCTATTGTCAGGGAGAGAAACAAAGAGATGGAATTGGATGCAGACCAGTCAGAAGGAGGGAAATAAAGCTGCATCTCAGTTGTATAAAGATAGCGGGTGAAATTATATGACTGGACAAGAGCACCCAGAGAGAAAGCAGACAACGTGATGTGGTAAAATAATTCAAAAAGAAAAATAGGAAGAAGAAGGAACTAAAAAAGAAAACAGTTGCTAAGTAAGGTCAGGAAAAACAAACACAAAGTGTCAAGGGAAGCTGCAATGTCGAGAAGATTTAAGGACTAAGCAAAAAGATCAGGGAGATTGGATATGGAAGTCTGGCCAAGAAGCGATTGCTTGAGACCTCCATAAAAATCCACCAGAACTCAGCCCTTTGTCAGGAAGTAATGGCATAAAGCAAAATCAGAGGAGAACTTCAGAAGAGTTCCTGGCTCTGCCATGGCCTTCTCAAAAGATACCTATGTTATCAGGTACAGCTGAGAAGCCACTTGTTTCTCTGTCTGAAACCCCAGTTACACAATCAAAATATTTTTTTTTTCCTGCATCACAGTTCTGGACAAATCAGGAGGGAGTCGGTACTGGAGCCTATAAACATATAAGATATGTGGAATCATTTCAAGAATACAGAAGGGTCAAGAAAACATTTCTTCATGATAGGTGCACAAGTCAGCAGCAGACAGATGTTGGGAAGAAGAGGAATGTAATACACACCCAAGGCAATGGTCAGAAGGGCTAGAGAAAATTGTGAAGAGCACCTAGCACAAACAAGGAGCATTTATGGCTTAAGCAAGCCATGTCACTGTGCATGTTAGGATTACCTAGGTAGCCCCCTTTAATCACCCTCCCCCTTTACATATTTCCTCTGCTCCTTAAGGTGCCTTCCATCAAAAGCTCTATTAATGTCATTTCAGGTAGCTGCCTTTGTTTCAAGATGTCTGCATGCCATCTTTTTTAATTCCTGTATCAAAGGTGTTTCCTAGCAGACTCTCAAGGCAAAAGAGGTGGAAGAGAAGTGGGAATCAAAAGCCACTGTAAGCAATAAAGCTTACTTAATTAGGGAGTATCCAATTATTTTATGATCCATGAGGCTGAATGCAATGATTCGGTCAGTGAAACCAAGTGCATTTTAGATTATTTCTTTCCCTAAGAAAGCAAATCTTTCATGATGTTTAAACAGCATTATGGCAGAACAGCAATAAATGGATGTGAGAGACTCTCAAATACTGCTGCACAGAAATCCAAGATGTAAACCGCAGGACAGCTTGTGATGCATTTGCTTCAGCTTCCCTCAAAGCAGGACTAACCTTATTCGAAAAAGAAGAAAAAAAGAAAACAAAACCCCCACACAACAGAAAATTGACCTTGGTTTTGCTGAGGGAAATCATATACAAGATTTTGTGGGGAAGAGATAGACTGGTGAAATACGAATTCTTTTTACATTAAGACATGTCAAGTTACATCAGGCATAGTTTCGGACTATGCAGCTGTGTTTTGTCTCAGGCATTTGCTAAGCTTAACAGCCAAGAGAGACAACAGTAGAGTTGTTAAGATCTATTTATTATTTTCTTCAAAACGTGTGTGTTTAGGTTTTGTGAGCAAGGGAGTGATTTTCCCGTCCGGAAGAACAGGAAAAAGACAGTATTTTTCAGCACAAGCCAGGAGATGGATATTAATGAAAAATACTTGTAAATCATTCATCAGCCTTGGCAGTGCCAGGCATTTTGCATTTCGATACCTCCATGGTTGTAAGAGCAGCATTAGGTAAGTTTATAGAAACCAGACTATTTCCTCATCAAATGTACCACAGACTTACTGAAAGGAGGATATTCCATCTCCTGATTAGTGAAGAAGCTACCACTGTAACAGTTCTCCTCTGAAATGTTTCTGGCATGCTGACAGCTTTTTTTTTTCCAGCACTACTGCATGCTAATGAGCAGAGCTTCAGCCTGCTCTAAGAGCTGTTTCTCTGGCTCACCAGGCAAGGCTTTGTGCACATGGATGTGCCTCTTTGTGAAGACTGTGTTTTCCATGTACCCGGACTTCATTTTCGAAGCACTGCATCTCCTCAGTGGTGACATTCAGCTTCTTCCTAAGGCAGCAGGTTACTGGTTGTCACATTATGTTTCAATCTTAGATGACAGCATATTTTTCAAGTGTCCCTGCATTTACCTTAAAGTTACTTCTATCTTGACAAAGTTGCTCCTAAACAAGCATGAAAACGTCAGCTAAAGGATGATACCTTCTTTCAAAAGCCCTTATCGGGTCTTTGTTCTCTCTGATCTTTTTCTTCTTTTGCGGGGGAAGCGAGGGGACTCACCTGGCCCCACTAACTCCTCTTATGTACTCTCCTTCACATCTTGATAGAGTAGGCTCCTTCGTCCTCATTTTCCTCATGCTCCTCTGCTTATTTAATAAAGAAATTCTTTCCTAACCCTGCAGATCTTATGTATGTTTAAACACAGACAACTCAAAAGAAAAGGGGTAGTGAGCAAACTGAATAGAAGGCTCCTCTCATCAGGCCCTTCAACAAAATGGATTTAAATCTCTGGCAAAGAGACCAAGAACATTACTTCAAAGCAGAAACCCTCAAATAAAATCCCATGTGGTTTGTGGCAGCATCACCTCACTTACTGACTGGTAGATCTTTACTACCATAGCTGGAAGAGGATGAGAGGCAACAAAAGGGATCCTTAGACTGATAATTACAGCTGTGCCCAGATGCAAAGCAGAAGTTACTAGACTTTCAAACATATAACAGCACAGCATGCACTTTGAAAACAAAACACTTCTTGTTATGTGACCGCCACACAGAGTACATTCTTAGAGCACAAGCAAAAGATCTCTTTAAAGTCTCTCTCCAACTCAGCTATTTATTTTTGATTCCTCTGCCACTGCTTTTTTTCTGGGCCATCAGAGGTGTCACTTACCCCAGGACTATGCTTCTCAAGTGCGGCTGCAGTTATAAATATTAATGATGCATTAGTAACTACGCTGCAAACATCCTCTCCCACCTGTTGATGCACCAAAATAAAAGGCAAGACCTCCTCAACAGCCCTTATGAAACTTTTCCATTTAGGAAACAGATTCCTAAGAAATAGCTACAGATGATACCTTCACAGCTTACAGTTCATATCTTCCTCAGACTGGGTAACCCTTCCATCTCTCTAAAATTACAGCCTTGAGCTTAGCCAAACAACATATTTTGGAGAGGAGTTTTCATAGGTTTGCCACATTATGTTGTTGTTATTCCTCCTCCAGCCACGGTAAACAGTTGGAGTAATTGGTAAACAATTTCATGTTGATTACCATTAAACTGGTAATAGCTCCAGTAGTCATGCAGTGGGGTTTAGACATCATTTCAACAGAGTACCCTTCAGAGTTATCTTTTAAGAGAGCTAAGAATACATCCTATGGATAGCAGTACCTGTAAAGAGCTTGAAATGTGATCTGGAAAAGGAATGCACAAGACTAAGTCAAAAAATCCTTATGCTGCTCGCCAATGTTAACATTTAGGGAGTGTAAATTAAATTTTTAAAACACAGCTATTCTGGCAGATCTATGACAAAAATGTGGAGAAGCAGCAACACTCTTCATTCAGCTGTAAGCACCGTGGTACTGCGTAAGGCTGAAGGCTCACTTATCTTAGCTACAGCATATTCCATAAACATGATTGTGCCCTAATGATACCACTGTCCTTTAGCAAAGCCCTGGGGCCACACAAAGTATTCAATGCCGTGGACAGCAGCTAATGTTTTGCACACTGCCTAAGGCTTAAATAGGCCTTTCATATACAGGCCAGATGTTCACTCTTTCTTAGGCCAGCTTAAGGCTAGAACAAACCTTTTCAACCAGGGTTTATCAGAGTTTCTAAATTACATACTGGGAAGAAATTTAATTGGTTTAATTAAGAAAGTTTATTTCATGGTAATTCAGTTTTGTTATGCTGCAAGACTTAATGTGTCCTCTGGTAGGAGTGATTTGTTATAAATATTCATAGCAAATCTCTTTCCACCCAAGCCAAAAAAAAACCCCTACAAATTATTAGAGTATAAAGTTGAAGATTAAAAAAAAATAATAATACCTGGAATATGACTGATCAAATCTCTTCACATAGGATCAAATCTCCCCACATGCTCACAAAATAGCATCCGTGCTTATTTAAGTCAGGATAATTGTCATCTCTTTGTATAGTTCACCCAGTGCTCACAGATTCTCTCTATTTTCAACAGAAATGTCAAAGGCAGCAAGGTCACATCTTGACTGCTTTCTCCCCACAAATTCATTACTTTCTTTGACCACTTGCTGTGGTTGCTGAGCTTTTGCATTCTTGACTTTTTATGCAAAAGTATCACAAAAAACAATTTTATTTATTATTATTATTATTATTATATTTTTGTATGTTTTAAAGCTGCTCTATTGTGTTTTAATGAGGAGCCATGCTTGATGGAGATACTCAATAACAATTTACTGCATCACACACCCAGGGTTAGAAAAGAACCATAAACAAGAGGCCATTCTACCCATTAAGGTCATGATTTCATCCTTTACACTTAAAAGACACCATGACTTAGCTAAAAAAATACAAGTTCACAGACATCAGTCACAATCATAATAGGCCTGCAGGTCAGGCAAGACAACAGGAGGAAAAGTAATGTTGATTCAGTTAGGTTCTTCTGAGACACCGGCATCCTTCACACTGCTCTTTTTTTGCCCCTCATCGCTAATCATTATCAAAGTGAGGAAACTGTGGGGAAAGTTCATATGTTGAATGTATAGCTCTCCAGTTGCAGCACAGATCTATACAAATCAATAGTGGGTTCATTCTTTCACAGCAGCAAATTTAGCACAGGCAAATAGTGCCCACTGACAGCACCAGTGTCCTCTGTTCAGAACAGGTACTACACAGGGAGACCAGAACAATTGCTGCCTATCTTGTCTTATCACTGTATCCCCAAGCCTACCCTAACTGTCGGTGTGAGGCAATAGTTTGTCCCCATAAATCAGAATTAGAGAGAAGGCTGCAAGAACATAGACCAGCTATCATAGGACAAATCCCTCAGCCTTTGTTATCTTCTTTGTCAGATTTTGTGTTAGACTAATCCATAGATACCACAATCAGTCTGGCTCTTTTTTTGCTAGTAGAAACAGCATTTCGCAAAAAGTCAGATAATCTAAAAACCACAAGAGGAAGTAGAGAGAAAAAGAGGATGCCAGTGTATACATGCTCAAGTGACAGGGTAAACATTTTTAATCAGAACAACCCAAAGTACTCAGTCCTTCTTATGAACTCTATTAGTGCCAGTCACAGCATGACTCTGAAAGTCATTTATTCGGTGGGTCTCAGTTTGGCCCTTAGATAGAGGGATATTTTTATTTTATTATTTTTTTAAAACCCCACTCTGCAGATTTGCATGATTTCCTCAAGGCTTACAAAACCTGAAGCTCTCAGATATGACAAAGCACACAGGTATCTTTCAAAATATGTCTTTTCAAATATTTTTATGACTCCAAGAAGTTATGCAATGAAAAACCATCAGGATTTCAGGATTGTTTATTGGGATCCACAGCAATAACCGAAGCTAGGCGTCACATCAAACAGACAAACATTTTGTGCTCCAAGTGCTGTTTTGGTTTTTATCATTTGCAGCAGCCAAAGCACAGCTCTCGATTTTGTGTCTGAGGTGGGGACTGATGCAGCACCAGGCAACATCAAAAGACCCTTTCACACCGTTTTAATTGTTTTTCATCTGCTTTCAACTGGTTTATTTTTTTAATGGAAAAAAATACATCTGTAAGTATTACAGCACCAGTATCTACAAAAGGGTTATTTTTAGCTCTATCAGTTAAACCACCTTTACAAGAAAGGGTCTAGGCTGGCCATGCTCATATGTACAACCAAAAGAGACTCAGAATGAACCCAAGAACATTTTAAGTGATACATGTATTTCTTTTCTTCTCTGTTAATACTATACTGTGCAGAACACTTTATCACCCAGCTCCTAGAAAAGCTGCAGTGCTTTCAGGAATTCATCCAGAAGGAAAGAAAATAAACCACCAACCACCACTCTTTAGCAGGCAGGTCAACTTTTTCCTCAGCTGGTTAAATTAGGAAAGTGATGAGTCTTCCCTAGGTTACTAAAATCCATAAATCAAATATCTTGACAACACCTCTCTGCAAAATCATAGCACAAAAAACAAATCCACTTACAAAAAGAGTGCAGAGATACAAATGGTCTTTTCAGTTCCCATGGCTATATGGGTATTTTAGGCAACAAGAAGGTGGAATTAATATCCTTTAATACTGCAAGGGACATATTTCAGAATAAGCAGTATTATCCATCTATTCCTCTTATATCAACAAGAAGGATTAAAAAACAACAAAGCTAACTCTTATTGTCAAGGACTGGAGAAATCAGGAATACGCATCTGACACTACTGCTGGGGAAGAAACAATCCCCCTTCTTAGCTGGCCTACCACCTTTTTGAAGGTTACAGAAGTGCAGTGAAGGTTAGGAAAGGGTAGTTTCCTTCCACAAAAAAAATGTGCCAGCCTGTTAGAGCATAGCAGACAATAGCTGGCTGTGTGACTGCTGTTACTTTCTATCTGATCTCTAGTTTATGACGACAGCTCTTTCTCTCAGGCTTACGATATTCACCTTGCCATAATGGCTTATGACAATGCAGTAATCCATGACTACCTTCATAGATGCACATTCACTCCTGCTGACAGAAACTGAATTCACTTTTCAGAATCCACAATACAGCTCCCTACAACCTGAGCTAGTGGAGAGTTGTCAAACTACAGTGAATTGAGTAGTCTTGAGAGCAAACCATTGGAAGAAAACATTATGTGAGAGAAGCATCCCAAATTAAAATATCCCCTTTCCAATGAAAGAAAAGACACAAAACAATATGTTGCCCTCCTGAGTTGCCAGAGTGGATCTCTGTATCTGAGTGTAATTTTTAGGTATTTATTCACATTAGTAAGATTCCAAGAAATGGAACTGTAAGGAGAACCTGGCTGCTAGACTTCCCTTATTTCTGGATGAGATGAGAAATTCACTGAAAACAAAAGGGTGGGGATGGAAAAAAGGGGGGAAATTGGTACTCTAGCTATGTGTTCCTTCATACGATTTTTTTAAAATGGTATAACAGATAGAGGTAGAGCTAGCAGGGTCACAGAAGAAGAGGTTTAAACTCTAGTATCATGTGCAGAAGGGAAAAACCCATCAGAAGTAAAGTATTCCAGATGATATAGAGCATCATTTCTGATAGGAATTTTTTAATACACCAGAGATAAATTAGCCACATGCCAAACCAGTCAGAAAGGAAAACTCACAGAAATCTAGCCAAAGGCACATGTACCTGTCACCAACAAGAACAACTGAGCTGCAAAAAAGCTTTTATTTTAGACAAACTTAGCTGTCCTTCAGTAATATCCACTTGGACGTCTACAGCTTCATTTACATAATTCACACCTCCCACCATCAGTTAAGCCTCTGTATTTAAAATTTACTCTACTTACTTTACTTCTTTCAGAGCATACAACTTTCTTATAAATCACTGCAAGAGTACTATATGTTACCTCTAGTTCACCTGCAGATTTATCTGGGAACAAAAGGATTACTTAATAGAAGTAATTTTAACATTTTGCTATACTTGTGCTATTGCTTTCATTGGAATTTGGTCTAATATATAGTTTTGGCTGTGCTTTCTGTCACTCTGAGCACAGACGTGCCATTCAACCACAAATTATCTCCACTTCTCATTACTAATATTCATTCGCTGCGTGCATTTCATGTGGGAACTACACCTTAAAGCAACATCAGTTCTCTGTGAAATTAGAAACTGAAGACTGTTTCATTAGCCACTTTTTTATTTGATGCCGACAGTGCATGGGTTTTAGACTTAAGTTCATAACCTGTTCATAAGCAGTATTTTTTTCAGTTCACTTGCTACCATGGAAAAGAACCAAACTAATTAAGAATGCTAAAATTGCCATTTCATTTTCACTAAGGAAAGACAGAGATTCTGCTAAACTGACAATAAAGAAAAAATACCTCACTACGGGAATTATCCAATTTGACTAGATAGGTCATTTCATTAACTCAAAAGTAACAACATCTCTAATCAGGCTTTCTCACCTATAAATTACCATTTTTATTTCTTCAAATCTTTAATTCACTGTTGCTTTTCTTCCCATTTGCTACCAGCTATTGCCTTTGAAACACTACCATCACCCGCATTTATAAGTATTTAAAAGCAATTTTAAATAGGGGGGAGTAGATCATTTTCCCCCTATTTCACCCACTGCTGTATTTTTCCACAGAATTGCTTAAACCAGAGTGACAGAATGTTATTCATATAATACACTGGGTGTCGTGGGAGGCTGTCTCTAGGTCAAGTAAAACTTGTCCGGTGGACTCCTATCCAGGCATAAGGAACAACAGCATTAACAGTGGCTACCAAGAAGGAGACCCCTTTTTCACAAGGTATAACATGGAAAAGGGGTAATGAATGTAAGATGCTCCTGTGGAGATTCCAATTGGACTCCAGGGAAAAATTTTTCACCATGAGAACAGTTAGTCTTTGGAATAATTTTCCCAGGGAAGTGGTGGATTCCACAACTACAGACCCATCTAAGGCTCATCTTGACAGAGTGCTAGGTCATCTCATGTAAACTGTATTTCTCTAGGTTAAAGGGTTGAACTGGATGATCCTTGGGGTCCCTTCCAACCTGGGATACTGTGATACTGTATAATATGAATAGCTTTTTACCATGTTGACAACAAGGTGAAGACAGTTTGAATGTGTTTGCCACGTGAAATGGGACAAACTGCTGGGGAGAAAAAAAAGCCGGACACATTGACAAAGCAAGCACCCTGTCCAAAAAGAAACACTAAGAATGAATATCCACATCTACACACACGCATGTTTTGGTGAATTGGTATGCACACCTACATACATATCTACACACAGGGAGAAGACAAACAGGCAAGTTAAAGCTGCTTCCAGGAAGTCTGAACTTATGGGACTAATAACTCATGCAGACATTGACCTTGATAGCACTGGGAGCCTGGTACCAAATACCAGACACAGGTCACCACTGTCATCTCTTCAGATATGTTTCTATCTTGTTAGTTGTCTCAGAGGAAATTAAGATTGGTTAAATTAAAACTGAGAGCAGGGCTTAACAGTTGAGGTCCCTGTCTATGAAATTCCATGCGTTCAGCAGAGCTCTTTCTTTGACTGTCATCAAAGCTCAGACCAAGACCTTTCCACGGAAAGGTTTCATATTTGAGTGTTTTGCCTGCCCTTTCTCTTCTACGTCTCTTTTGGGCTATTTTTCCCTCATCCTCCTTACTAAGAAAGGCTGCTGAAGCACTGAGTTCTCTATTCTAAGGTTGTACTTTAATATCTGTTCAGTGTCCCAGATACAGGCAGCCAGCACTCCAGAAAGCAGCAGTATAGATAAGAAATATCAAACTTTCATCAAGCAAGTATCTCACAGAAGCTTCCAGCAGAACACAAACGTGGCAAAACACCCCAGTTATTCTCTAACAACATTTAGAAAATAAGGCAGAAATAAATCCATCAGAACCACACAATTATGATGTTTCTAAGTCCAGCCTCATACCATCATCAGAGATATTAACCACCACTCTCAAATTACTGTCAAGGGTTTGCTTCTGTTTATGCTCACTGCAGAGAGCAAGCAAGTCCACTGGTACTCTGCCCTCTGATTCTTGTTCCAGCAAAACTTCCACCAGAGGCCTCATCATCCTCTTCCTTTGTACAAGCAGCACAACAGAGCAATGAAGGAAAAGGCAGATTTCTCTGTAAAGATGAGAAAAGTCCTTTTTTTCCACCCAGAAACTACTTGGGATCCCTACTATTCACTTCTTCACTGCAACAAAATATTCCTTTGTATGAGTGAGTACAATTTCCAGCTTGTCAAAGTACTGTAGAAAGAAGACATCCCTTGTTTGATTTATGCAATACTTTCAAAAGGCCAAGAGAAGATCTATGCACTGATGATCTACATTCAGGTCAACAGAGTTTTGGACATGCAAATTTCCCTGAATTAACTAACTTGTGCACATGCTTTTTTTCTTTCATGAAATGGAATCACCACCTCACCCACAAGAACTAGGTAATCACGAATAGCACTCTCATTGTGCAAATCCTAGCATCATCATGAAGTGACATGAATTTTCCAGTCCCACTCCCAAGCTCTTTTCTCTTGCTTTCTCCAGAAGTGTCAGTATGCTGATCAGTCTAAGCACTAAAATGCAACAAGTCGTACATGGGTCACAGTCCATCATTTGGGAATGGGTATAGAAAAAAAATTGTATTTCACCCATCAGGGGTCATTTCCTAAGGCTAGAAAGCTGCTCAAGCACTCTCTTGGCAGATTAAAAATCTATTTACCCTTCAGCAAGGCATTATTTTTCTCTGTTCTCTGATCTTTTCAATATTAATGACATAACTGATACTATGCAACAGGTTTTCTAGCTCTTACCATTGCCTCTGTTTTCTTGTAGATTAGCTGAAATCCAGGGAGACTCTATCAGTTTTAGACACATCATTTTCATCCTATACCGGGCACTGGTGAGGCCTCACCTCGAGTACTGGGGACAGTTCTGGCCCCCTCACCTCAAGAAAGAGATTGAGGGGCTGGAGCGGGTCCAGAGTTGCAATGAGGCTGGGGAAAGGACTGGAGAGAAAGCCTGAAGAGGAGAGGCTGAGGGAGCTGGGGTTGTTTACCCTGGAGAAGAGGATACTCAGGGGGATCTTATCCCTCTCTACAACCACCTGAAGGGAAGTTGTAGACTGCTGGGGGTCAGGCTCTTCTCCCAGGCAACTAGTGATAGCATGAGAGGGCAGGGCCTGAAGCTGCATCGGGGAGGATTAGGTTGGATATTGAAAACAAAAGTTTTCTGTAATGTTGTCTCACATATCCATATATTAGCATCCTTTCTAAGCAGCACTAGCTTGCTGTGTTCAAGCAGAGATACCACGCCTTGTCAGCAATGCACCTCTTAATCTGTCACATTTTCCATTTGCTTTATTCTGTTAACAGAAGGGTTTTTTCCCCTAGCTTGAAGTACTTCCTACCAATATCCAAGCAATTAAAATAAAAGCCAAACAATTAGTAATACCACCTGGCATTTGTTTCAGAGGGTTTTTTTCCATGTAATTCAAATATATCAAGACACTGGGTAACCATTATTAATAGCAGTTCATAACAAGTAGAGAAAAAAACACTTCTACTGGGCTGAAGCATTCTGTCATGTGCCACACAGCCTGCCAAAGGCACCAAGAAGAGCACAACACTGGATTCCAATCTCCAGATTCAATGGTTAACCTATGGAAGATTGTGAATGGTCATCTGCCAAAATATTAACAAAAAGCTACATCTATCAGTTTGCTAGAAAAAGCATTAGGAAATTCAGACTTTTTTCTGGCCTTTGGGGCTGAGTTACTATGATATTCAACAAATAATCACTATAGATCTTGGTTTCCCAGCCTGTAAAAGGTGGGTATCTACATCCATTCCTATGCATTCACATGCTGTTTTCGGTTTTTGTAGAGTACATAATGTTAGTCTTACATTTCTTTTGACTACAGTGTGAAACAGTTTCATTCACATGGGATTGAATAGGATGTGAGATACTGAGCCTGAATTATCTTTCAAATATCGTTCTGTATTACAAACAACAGCACCAGGCTGCTGAATACTGCTACAGTTAAACATCATCAATGAAAATAAGGAGACAAGAGTTTGTCTTCTTTCTTGGATGTAGTACGTGACTCAGTGCAATGATACCTGACATTATAGGTCAAATTGAAAACAAATTTGCTGATGGAGCCATAATTTCCAGGACAGTTCAATCAAATTTTGAAATTACGTAAACATTTTAAATCACAGGGCAGCAGAAGCAAATTTTGAAGTGATTAATAAATACCAGCTGACATGCCTGAAACCTGGTAGAAATGTTTCTTCTCTACTTCTGTATGTTAATAGAGCTTTGAAAAGATACCTGCTCCTCTGAACGAATGAATGCCATTTCATGGTCATGGCAGCTCTCAGACATATTATTGTTCCCACCTTTACTTCCCACCATGGCAGTGAAATGTAAATCAGAGAGAATTCTACTTAGATAAAACCTCTTCATGCAGGGAATGGGTAAAATACCAGCTTTTTCTGCTCTTACCAGACTTGCACTGAGAATGTATCATACAGTAAGCCACTTAAGAGGCATATTCCTTCCCTGCCTTTAAGTGGAACAGGTTGTTCTAAGTGTGAAAGGACTGAGCACACTGTTCCCCTTGTTCTGTTCCTAGTTCTGTCACTGCCTGTCTGAGTTATAGGACTTTGGCCTTAATATTCAGTCATGTTTGCCTTTTTTTTCTACAGCTGTGTGCTAACGATGTACAGCAAGGCGATACAGACTACACCTGATGTCTAAATGCTATGATTTATCATCCATGTCTTGGTAATTTGTATACCATTTTTCTCTAAGTACAAAAGACATTCCTGCTATTATTTAAAAACATAAAACTGAGATTATAGTGCTCCATTCAGTGATGAAGCAGATAAAAATATGGCATGGGCAAGCCTAAGTTTAGGACTTCGGTCCTGCTTTGAGGACTACTGAATCAAAGAAAAATATTCTGTGAGACTACAGTGAGTTTCTCATAGATTTGTGTTGGATTTTTCTTTAAATAACATCTTCTACGTGATATCAGGAGGCTCAGTGTCACACCATAATTTGGTTTCTGCTGCCTTCATTTATTATATAATATTTTATACCCACTATTCAGTGATAACTTGTTTAATTTCCTGCTTCTTGTAAAATTCTGTTGGGAACATTCATAAAAACCAGTGTCATTCTGGAGGGGGGCGGGGAGAAAACCCAAAATGCAAAAAAAAAAACCCACATACTCTAAACCCATGACTTCTTACCCTCTGTTTTGCTTTGGCTAAAATCTTGGTTAACTTTGCTTAGGACTCTGGGCTGACCCCATGTCTTCAGTCCTGTAACTAGAAATAGCTTTCTATAAACAGATCTGAAATGCTACTGCTCTGTTTTACAGATAGCCACTTCTTTGATTTAATAGCACTACAGTCAAGAACAATTTTCTTGTGGAATATTTTTGTCTGTATTGCTATATTTTTTGACTCCTTCTACTGTTTACGAAAACTTACTCTGCTCTATGATTTAGCACCCAGACCAACAGCTTCTATTCGTCTCATTTGTTGAAAAGTACTACAATTTTGCATTTTGCAGTAAAATTGTTCTCTCTCTCAAGCTCTCTTGTACTCTCTGAATTTTCTTATGCATCATGGAAAGAATCAAAACTAAGCTCTGACATTCATCCTACTGAAAAACCTAGCCTGAAGATGCTGTTCAGTAGAACCATAAAGAGATTGTATGTCAGGCAGGCAGCAAAAGTCTATTATTCAGAGTGTATTTGTCTCCATTTCCAAAAAGCAGCCTGCAAATATGTCCAAGTGCAATAGATTTCTTGTGCTCCAATGTATTTATGGAAGTGGGTAATCAGCACTCAATTTTAAACAAGCTCTTTTTAATTTCATGTCTTCCCCAGTTTCATTCCAGCCTTTGCCAAAGCAAGGACCTACCCTAAACAGCATCATTTTGTCACGCTGCAGCTGCCAGCATCGCGGTGGTTTTAAAACTTGCTAATGAAGGGGCATGGGAGGAATTGTACACACAAAATCCTTTTCCATTTTTCAGTTTGTATCTTAAAATACCACAGAGAATGCATTAAAATCACAACAAAGAAAATACTACATTATATGTCTAGACGAGCTACAGGTTGTTCCTTCTCCCATCACACTCCTTTTCTCTTGATGCCCTACAATCATAAAATAAGGTCTCCCTTTCCTGATGTGGGCAGAAACAAAGTCACTGGAAGCAGCTGGAGATCAATGGAACCTGGAGCCAGTTACTGACTTGAAACCCTCTCCCTCTCCATTTCATATCTTGACCAACTTTGTAGAAGAAAACCCTTGCCCTCCACAGCTGGGGAGCTGTTGAGGCACAGCAAAAGTGAACATAAAAAAGAGCGAGCATTCTGGAACAGTGGTACTTCTTATGGTTTCAGATAAGTGGGGTGTATACAGGCAAACACAAAAGCCTCTGGAGAGGAAGGGAAAAAGAGTTGAAGCTTCTTCAAGAAATTATGAGCTATGATACAGAAATACCCTGGCATAAGAGCTGTTTCCTTCTCCACCCCTACACTCAAGGTCTGCATGAATTGAGCTCACTAACCTGTATGGTTGACAAGGGGTTTCATCCTTAGCTTCAGGTTTCAAATTCACTGCAACCAACAGAAATATTGCCATGATGTTTGGTGCGCGTCGGCTCAGACCCACTGTGCACAGGGTTTCTGAGGGAGGTGGCTGGGCTTGTAAGGGGAAATGTACATCACATGTAGATTAGTGTGAAGCAATGGACTAGGAGCAATTGAGGAAAACAAGAAATCCATATTAAATGGAAAAACTGCAGCACACAGCCAAAGGAAAGAACTTAGGGACAAATCCTAAAAGCCACAATTCTTGCTACTGGTTCAGAGAGGAATATCTCACAGTAGCCACCCCAGAAATGGTGCAGCAGCACCCAGCCAGGGCAATGCAAATGTAGGGAGACTGAACATACACGCCATATTCTCACTATAAATCACTAGCACAAGAACAGCAGCTACAAGTCTGCTTATACAACAGATGAGCTTTACATTTTGCTCCCAATTCTTCCAGCACCTAAAGGAATCGAGATTGTATCCAGGGTAGAAAAAATTGGGCTAGGACTTCTCAAGTTATTTCTATGGCTGACTGAGACAAAAATAAAAGGAACAACTTTTGTTGAGCTAAGTGGCTTTTCCATTCTAACAATCTTCATGCCCTTGAAATTTAGTTTGGAATGGAGCAGCCTGCTATTTCCACATCAAAAATCAATACAATCAACAGGTTAAAACATTCTCAGTTACAATGAAAAAGTATCTGGGGAAATAATAGATGATACGTTAGCAAATGCCTGAAAACTTAAAGGCCATCAGAAAATAGAAAATCTCTTCTCTTTCACAAGGCAATGACATGGCACTGTAGGTGAGCACCAGGAAGAAACGTGAGGAGATAGGGTGCCTGTTCCCAGCAATGCCAGATATCTGTTCTGTGACCTTGGCAAGTCACTTTGCTGTCCACCGACAGAATAAATCCTTCCTTACCTAAAGTGGCTCAAGGTCTGTATGCATGTATTTCTCTTTCTTAGAGTAATTATGTCCTAGTTAGGAATCCTCTGAACATCAGATGTATACACATAATATAATAAAACACCATTTAGCAAGGTTTTAGCAGAAAAGATCTTCTACAGACTCTGTCTCTGACTTGGAGTAACTCATCTAAATGATAGTGCAGAGAATTTTGTAGACCTGACGTAAAATTCTAATATCTACTCACATGAAACAAAAAGGAAGCAGCTTATTATGAATGTAATAATATCAGACAAAATGTACTTTTTTATGATCAGTTTCAGGTTAAAAGAAATTGTTTTTACTAATCTGCTAAAACATTGACAATGGCTTGTTTTTATAGCTTCTTTCTTAATGACTATGCTCCATGAGCATCCAGCTTCCTTAGAGGTCCAGGCTCACAGCATCATTTCTCCTGACCACAGGAAGGAGGGACATATTGTTTCTCTACCTATCTTGAGATAATAAAGAGATTCATTGTTAGGACTGATTTTATAGATTTGTTCATTCAACACTTCTTCTTATGAAACATCTGGCATGAGAGTGTAAGACAGTATGGTAAGGTATAGATCATAAGCTCTAGGAATCCCATATACATCCCTAAGAGGGAGAGTGGGTGTGTGCGTGTATAAATAAAATGGCCTAGTTTAAAAGATCTTTAATAACCAGTATTTGGCGAGTTGAACTAGACGGCTGTGAGCTCCCCCTGCCGACTCTAGAGCTCAAATAAAGCAATCGTCTTCAGATTCTTCTGCAAACACTTCTGATATTGGCTCAAGGTCAAAGGAGTGGACCAGTATAAAGACCATAATTTAAAGACCGTTAGCAGCACAGACCCCAAACTAGCAATAAGGATGTCATGTGGTTTATTTTCATACCACTAAGGTGCTTTTACAGTGCCTACCAATTCAGATTTCAGTGGCACTACCACTGATTCACAGACCAAGAGAATAAAACAATTGCATACAATCTCTGTTCTTCTAAAAAACAAGTAAGAGGTCAAAATTGGATCACTGAAATATATGGTGTTGACTTTTACATTTCTTCATGCCACTCTCACCAGGAGGAGACTGTCTATTGGCTGTATTTTATGCAGTTCCTGATTTGGGGGGAAAATGTTTTTATATCACAGAGAAGTTGGATGCGAACAAGTCAGTCCATTTATGGCTGCGTCCTCAGATCCGTTTCAAAAGGAACTGCTGACATCTACTGGCTTAAGTTATAAAATACTCGATTTACAGTTTTTCTCAGATAGAATCTAATGGCTCTGGGTTTTTTCACAGATGATGGCAGAGAGGTAATTCTGTGGAAATTAGCAGAAATAAACCTATTCTCTCTCATTTAGCTGTTCATCTCTTCTTGCAGACACAGAAGTTTACAATTATATCTGCTAGGCACCAACAATTTTTTGAACATGAGAAACACAGGGACTATCTGGCATCAGATGGCTTGATATTTCAGACTGAAGGGCTACAGACAGACGTGTTCTCCCTACCCTTTGTTTGGGATCATTGTCTGAACACGCCTTCTTTCACAATGCAGTCCTCAAGCCAGTTGCTGTTTCAGGTGACCATGTCTTGGCACACAGAATAGTCCTCCCATCCCCACTCTGGTTTCATAGATGCTCCTTGTTACTGCCCTTTCTCTTAGCACTCTGCCCTTACTCCTTCCAGTGCAGGAAACAGCATAAGCCAGGGGTGCTCTGGGCACACTCATGGACTTGCATACACACCATGCAGCTTAAGAAGTTGCGGGCTTTGGCTTGGACAGCAATAGCCCGTGGCTAGGTAGGATAGCGTTACTACAGAGCCAGCTTTGCAGATGTTTGCCCAGGAAACTGTAAGTAGGCACAAAGCCAGGAAGGAACTGAGTACTTTGAAAACATTTCTTAAGTGAAAGACTGTGGCAATCAGAAACACAGACATATGCATGAGGCTATTTGGAGACAGAAGTCAAGAGCAGCCTGTTCAGCATGCAGTACAACTAGATATAAGAGACAACTTCCTACACTATGTCCTAAGGTTTTATCTCAGAACAAACCTCCTCTTCTTATTCTCCTAAGGGCAGCCAACCAATCTTTTACTTTTTCTCCAGACATCCAGAATTGTACTGTTGTCAGCTGCATCACTACTAGCAAATCGGTAGCTTTCACTCCCATTGCCAATACCTGGCCAAAGCATCAGACAAGCAAGAGGGCAATTAAAATATCACTCTGCTCCAAGAAACATTATCAGAAGCACACAGGCTTCAGTGATAACATTTAACTAGGCAAACAGCAAAATACTGCAGCAGGCTTTGCTAACAAAAAATACCAGGCAACTCAATTGGACCTCTATTCCTGTGGTTCTTTTTCCTCTTCACAAATAAAGCCATGCATCTACTCTGCATAATACAATTCGGCTTAAGATGTACAAGGCCCTTACTTCTGTGTAACCTTTCAGAAATGCATTTGAGACACATAAAAATGGGGTTTGCTGCTGTAGATTGCAATGCTTTGAATCAACTCTTGTGATAGCACATTGACATATGAAAACGGGGAAGCATTTAACAGTAGGAATATAGCAGGGTTTGGGATGGCTGGAAAGCATAAACAGAATAACCAAAGCCCCACATGGAGAAAGATGTGAAAAGAGGTGCTGGAAAGGAAGAAGAAAGCTTTGGAGACCAGAAGATGATCACAGCTAACAGAAGTACAGGACATGACTTCTCAAGTGCGACTAGCAGTCTCAACTCACTTTTTCAGAATAGATCCTTCAAGAAAGGACCTGCTGGATAGAAGAAATCACTACAGAAACTCACTGGGAATAAGAGAAGACAGCACAAGAATCCATCCTTTATCCTTACATCCACAAGCAGGTAATGATGAAGAAATGGTAGGGTCAGCATCGACCCTCTAGAGAGCTAGGCTGTATTCAAGAGGGAAGTGTAAGAGTGCAGCATTGAATTAGGAAGCTGGTCAGGTAAAGGGGACTGAAAATTGATGGAAAACGAGAGTGTAATTCTGGGTCAAGGAGAACTGAAGGAAAAAACAGTAAGAGAAGAGATAAGCAGGTAGACAGATAATGAATGTACTTTAATGACCACACAGAGACCCATTTCAAACAGTGTTTTATAAGCTTCCTACTGCTCATCAGGTCTCAGCCAGCCAGCAGAGGATGTGCTTCACTTGCTGCAGTGAATAGAAAGGTTTGAGCATTAATTAATACGCAGTGAGGTATGCCCTGCCCCAAGGGCCTGCAGCTTAAATTGGACAAATCTAGAAGATGAGAGTAGATAAAGGAACACAACAGAGAATTGACAAAAGTTGAGTGGTATGAATTAAGCAACCCATGTACCATTTGTGGGGTTTTGGTTTTTAATATTAGTATCTGTGGTAGAGCAAGAAGAACGAGCTAGACAACACTGAACTAACAGAAACAAAAAGAGACAACTTAGATGCTTGACTTCACATTATGGTTCAAAGTCATCTAGTCTAACTGCCCTGCAGCAAGCAGAAGCATCCTCAACTAGATCAGGTTGCCCAGAACCATGGCTCACATTGAATATCTCCAGGGATGGAGCCTCAGCTACCTCCCTGGACAACATGTTCCTGTGTTCAACCACTCTCATGCTGAAGAGCTTCTTCCTAATATCCAATTTAAAGCTACACTAAATGTCTAATTTGAAACCGTTCCCCCTCATCCTATCACTGCAGGTCTTTGTAAGCAGTCTCTCTCTAGCCTTCTTGTAGCCACCTTCAGGTACTAGAAGGTCACTACCAGGTCCCCCAGGAGTCTTCTCCAGACTGAGTAACCACAACTCTCTCAACATGTTCTCGTAGGAGATGTGTTCCAGCTCCGTGATCAATTGTGTGGCATCCTCTGGACCCACTCCATCAGCTCCATGTTCTTCCTTTTGCTCAGAAAAGTAACTTGGCTACAGAAGTTGGAAACATATGGGAATAGTCATTTTAGGTGGCAAAATGACATTTTATTTCCTCACAGTGGGTTGGTAGCATTGTGGGGTTTTGTACCTATGAATTCAGCTAATGTAGAGACATAAAACTATACTAAATGGAATGTCGAGTCATTTGCACTCTGAGTAGAAAAAAAGCCCAAGATGAAGGAGACACAAACTTTTTCGAAGTCAAGAACAAGTTAGAATTTACAAGTCAAACCAACCTGCAGATAAAAAAGCAAATGTAAAACATAATAACCAGAGTTGTGCTGTCCAAAGCTCTGATTTGAGCCCATTCAAAATTCCAGGTTAAGTGCGGTGTGTTTCTGTGACAGTGATAAGAGAATATGGCTTAAGTTTAGCCCTCAATTAGATAGATTGTCCTCTGTTCAGAAGCCCACTAAACGCAGACACTTCTGCCAAAGTTTTCATATCCAAAATGCAAAGCTTCTAGAAATGTTGGAATGGGATGAAGTAGGAAGCCTTAAAGAAGAAATAATATTTTGGAGGACTGTACTTGGATTTAGTTAAAACAAAAGCAAATATCCTTGGATTCAATGTGCAAAACCTTGAGAGATTGTGGTGCATGCATGGACAGGTTCTACAGATAATGTAAGGCAGGTGCAGTTATTAATTGCCCATTTTGGTCTTTTATTCAGTTACTTTTGCAGACAAATGTTCTTATGCCATTTGGCTGCAACCACAGCAAGGGTAGAAGATTGTCATCATTTCATCACACTAACAAGGCAGTAATAAAAAAGAACTGGCAGTCTGGAAAGAAACTGTAGAAAATGTTGATGGTGGAGCCACAGCACTAATGCCAAATATTTCCAGTAAAGGGGTATCATTATTTTCAGGCACTTACTCTCTGACAGGGAAGAGATGGCTGAGAGCTTTCATTTTTGGATCTTTGCTCCTAAAGCAACCATGGCAAAATGTACTGTACACGCACAGAAATGAGGCAGGCTTGGAGTTTCTGCTCCTGGCATCTGTAGTCAGAGTGACTTTAGAGACCAGATTATAAAGCTGCTGAGCTTTTCAATTTGAATCACCTGATACTTAAACACATCCTTTAAGGCCAAGCATATGGCTAGGAAATTCTGAGCAACTCAAAGTTTTCTCTCTTAATCCTTTGGCTGACTTGTGACAAGTGTCTCAGGATTAATATAACAGGACATTGAGGGAGAATCCACTGAATACAAATTACCTGAGACAGGCTACACAGCGCTTCTCCCCACTTTCATGTTTCGAGTTCAGCAGCAGTGTTTTGAAATTTGCCTTGCACTTGCCCAATTCACCAAGATGTTCACCTTCTACAAGTATTTAACAAATTAGGTGTCCATTTGTGACACCTCTAAAAGGGGCAAGTTAACTTAGTGTCATTCACTATCTGCCCAAGACACTCACTCTCTGCCCAAGAAGCAGAACATTCTCAGAGGAGGAAGTACAACAAGTTCTTGGGAATTCTGCATTCAGGGTGATAAAAAGGAAAAGGAAAAACACTGAAGAGAAAAATGTATGTCAAAAAGACAGAAAACTTGCTATAAGAAACTAATCCTTAATCAGATGCTATACATTCCTTTTCAGGAAGTATTTAGTACACAGATGAGATACCTTTCCAGTATTAAGGGCCTTCTCTGCTAGTTTTCAACCAGGTCTGCATTCTTCAACCTCAGAGTGAAAGTACCAACGACAGGAGCAAACAGCCATCTGAGCCTGCAAATCACTACAAGCCCTACTCAAATGACCCCAGGCTTAGAAATGGAGAAATGCAGGTCTCACCCCTAAAGCACTCCCTGGAAATTCTCTCCTAGTGTTAAAGCTGAGTTTACTCAATTTTTATCTTTGCCAGATTTCCAGGCAAACACCACTTGAAGGCTATATCTCTACTTCTTGCCCCAAAACTGGGCCATGCTTGTCACTTCAGGGCTACTTAACACATTCACACACATTAGTATCCCAGTCTTTTCAGAATACTGTTCTGTCTTAAAACTTTCAAGTTTCCGTTTCTTTTCAGGCCATGGGCAAAAGTATGCATGGTAATAAAATTCTGTAGGAATGGTTGTGTTCAGAGATTCATCTGAAGTCCTTTACTTGTTCTCCTTCCTCTACAACTTCCTGAAAGAAGTATAGACTATGCCTCAAGAAAACAAAGCTATTTGAAAATAGCTGAGTCAATACAGACAAGTAAAATAAAATAAAATAAAATAAAATAAAATAAAATAAAATTTTAAAACCAATACTGCATCTGTGGCAAAGAGGTTTTTTCCCCATCATCACAAAATCCCCAACCCATAAGGCCTTGGCAACAGTTTTGTAAACAACAGTTGAAGCACGTGTTTCAAAGAAATTCATCCAACCCATGAACTCATTAAAACAATACACTAATCCCTGCTATGGGGTTCCCATGCAGCTGCTATTGCAGTGCTTCACTCTTTCCTCTGCTTCCATCAGGTTCCTCTTAGTCATCTGCCTTGAAGCACTTACAAGGATGAACTGCAGAAAGGTGTGATGGTTCTTCATTGCTGTTAGCAGCAATGATCAGGGCAAACTGCTCCAAAAACTCCAGCATCTATTGCTAGGCATTAGTATTGCTGGTACTGCTCATTCTTTCCAGGTACAACACTAAATTCATGGCAAATATTAATCAGTATTTCTGCAAGTGAAGCTTTTCACCTTTGCAGCTATTTTCAAAGCATAGTGCAAATTAATGCTGGTTAAAAAAAAAGGCGTTCAAAATATGGGTAGACATGGTGTTTCAGGAGATGGTTTAGCAGCTGGGGGTTGTAGGATGGATGGTTGAACTTGATGATCTTGAAGGTCTTTTCCAATCTTGATGATTCTATGATTCTGAATCATAATCAACCAATGCAAACCAGCACTTAACTCAGCCTAAACAGAGACCTTCATACTCGTAGCCACCAGAGAAGACACTAGAAATTCTTGCTCAGTTTTAGGATATGAACTGCGACACCTCTCATTCACCAGAATATGCACTGACCTAGAGGATATAAAGTTACAGTAAATACAGCCTCAGAAACATCCAGAAACAATGATTAAAACACACAAAACCGCCACTGGCATTCTGGCCTGGGAATTCAAGCATTTGGATCATCCTTAAAATGTTTTGTTTCATTTGAGGCTGGAGAGTTCTCTTTAGCTAAAAGACACCTGCATAAAGAAAGAAAAATAAATACTAACCCTGCTTTTTGAAGGGGGAAAACCATGCGTTCAGAGTGACGTTTAAAAATGGCAGCTTTGTGAATGTTCTGAACCGTAAACTGGTTTTGTGAATATTATGAAAAGCAAAATGTACATTAGCAAATTGCAGCATTCATAGCCTGTGAAAGGGAATTTGTACAGCTGTAGACCGGTACATTTGATCTGCAAAACTTCAGTAGAAGAGTTTTTCATAGGAACAAGTCAAACTCTTTGAAAAATCTTTCTTTGCTTTGGCGTAGGGCCTTTTCGAAACCAATAAGCTTGTTTTTATTGTTCTCCCCTTATTCTGAAAAACATTCTCATGGATGTAAAGGAATTTTCACTGGGGCATAAAGCAGAACTCCAGACATGGTTGAACTGGCACCTAATAACACTATCTCTTGTACAGAATTTCTTATGACGTTGTACTCTGCGTTTTATTCCCCACACCGCAGAAAAGAGGGCAGGGCACTGTTTCAGTCTGTTTCCTGTAATTCTTTTGGAAGCTGAATCATTTTTTAAGTTTTCCACTGTATTTGTCTGCTCTGCGCCTCCTGGCACAGGGAAAGGTGGATGGGACCCTACTCTCTGTGATTTTATTTCTGACTGCATGAGTGAGTGTTACACAAAAATCAAATTGAGGAAAAAAAAAACAAAATCAAAAAAATGTACTTTAGAGACACACATTAGGAATCTTGACTCTACCAATCACCACTTTATGGAACAGAACACGATTAAGATGTTAAAAAAATAAACAACTAGCATCAAAATAGAGCCGTCTTTATTATGAAAGCTTTCCTGTCTATAAATAACTTTTTCTATTGCACAGAAAGTTTCTCTAATATAAAAAAACAAAGGGCGTGAAGCTTGAATTATTATTTATATAGGCTCATTTGCATTTTCCTGATAGCATAAAGGAATCTATACTGGGTACAAGTAACCTACATTTGGCCTTATCTGTTGATAGTGCAGAAAGGCATTGCAGTAAGGGTCATACCTGCTATGTTCACAATAGTGTCATCTAGGGATGAGCCTAATTAATGGCATGAAATTGTATAATATGTATAATAATGAGAGGCAACCACAGAAAGATGTTTAAATATGCCTTTGTGTGCATGCAGATCAAACTCCCCTGAATTTTTATCATGGTATATATGTCAAAAACTACCTCCCAGGAGGTATTCAGTGATGAACCGTATGGGATCTGCGTTCACAGCTCTAACCATATGAGAGAAATCTTCATACCAGTGGAAGAAAAGCTCAGCTTTCCCAAGCCTCTCTAATAGAAAACTCTAAGGCTTTTAGGCAACTGCATCTTCCAAGTTCTCTTTGCAAAGTCTTGCTGTAACTAAAAATATGGATTACAGTCCCAAAGTTTTGTTTTCATTTTAGAAATACCCAGTTATCAGCATGTCCATTTCTAATAACAAGATTATATCAAAGCATTTGTTTAAAACATTTTGACATTGGCTACTTATAACTGTAAATTATCCTGCTTCCTACATTTCTGTCAGAGAAGTACGCCCTGTGCGTGCTGACCAGGTAACTCTACAATGGTCTTGCTGTAAATGCACAACGTTTCTATTCTTTGCCTTCCTTATGCTACAGGTACACAAGAGCAAGTACAAGTAACTTTGCTCATACAATTAGTGCCAAGAGTCAAACAAGGCTAGTCATCAAATAAATATACTGTGCAACTAATGCTTGCAGGACTGAGAAGCTGATCTAAAATATCACCTAGAAGTAGCAGGCATTTCTGTTTTGAAATGTAATAAAAGAAATAAATATTTGATGTCAAATCACTCTGCTGTTTTATATATGTGGTTTTGCAAAAACAAAAAAGTCTGATTTCAATGGTATATTTATTATTAATCTTTCTGTAATTGTAGGAAAACAAAATCTTACTAGCATAATATTTCCAAAAGGGGAAAGAACAAAAGAGACTCACTGAAAGTAGCTGAAACTTAATTACACTTGACCTTGAAAGCTGTAAGGACAATACATTGCTGAGAAACCACCTCACCATCACAGGAGAAGTAGTGGTATTTTATAGATCTACTCAGATGACCAGACCAGTGTTTTTACAGTAACCACTCTTCCTAGTAATTGGGAACCACTCCTATTGCTACCAACAGCCCACATGAGACAAAAAGCCTGATTCCTCTTACCTGAAAAAGTATGCTAACAATAGATGTACATTATTTAACTGCACTATCACTACCAAAGCCAAAACCATCATAATAAAATTCTGCAACATTTAGACTCATCAGTAAAGCCAGAAAAAAGCTCTACCTACACCAGCTGTGGGCCTATTCAAGGGTTAGGCTCAACTTAGTGTCAGTTCAAACTCATTTAAACCCCATCCACAAATTGAGTTTACTGCCCTTGTGACTAGAGTAGCTAAACAAGGAGAAATACAAGATCAGAGCAGGACTTCAGCTATCTTAACTTACTTCTGAATGAAGGTGTCTGTATTCTTTCGCAGAACCTTCCATATCAGCTCCTATGTTTTATTTTTGTTTAGCATTGAGAATGTGGACAAGGCCAGGAACCAGGATAGGAACCAGGATAGGTTTCTATTTTCAGCTAGGTTCCTGTCCCACAAGCAGCAAAGGCTTCAAAGTGTTGTGTCATCCCAAAAAGCTTACTCTGGTGTTATACTTCCTCACACACTACGAAAAACAATCTACTGTTATTTTCTTTCTTTTTTTTTTCCATCCTTGTTTTGCATTCTCAGAGCACAAACTCTAGCAGATGCCTAGGCAAAGCAGAGGCAAAGCTGTAAGTCATTCTCTTTCTTTAAAATTAAAGTAGTGGAGCAAGAGGCATCATTAGCATAAGTGGAAGAGTCAACAACTTAAAGTGGTTTAAAAAAGCCTCATAAGTTTACCAAAAAATATTTCACATGGAAATGAAAGAGGCACATAAAATACAGAAAGCCATAACAATGTCTGCCAAAATCTAGATGCAAATACATTTAGGATTGGTTCCACTTTATGTTTGTTTTAGTTCCGCTATAATGCTTAGATTTGCCTGAAGCTGACTCACTCTGCTTTTGAGAGGAAACAAAGTTTAATGTTTCAATCGAAGAGAGTGCACTCTGCCCAAAGACTGGATGGATCTCCACAGCTTTTACTGACCAAAGAAAATTATCTGATTTATAAAATGTTTGACATCTCTAAGAGTGATTCCACAGACCCAAATGCCTTGCCTGGGCTGAATTAACTGTAGCAGATAATTCTGCAGAAAGCTTAGCAAGCTTATTAGATCCCTGCAGATTAACACAGGGGGGAGAAAAACCCCAAACTTATTTTCATGGCTATTGGATCCTTCATGTAAAATATTTTTCACTAAGGGGATGACAGCAGAGTGCTTTATCGCTATTTGCTTCTGTCACCAGCTTCAGTTTAATTCAAAGTTTATTAAACAGGAGTCAGTAATTTAATAAACCTATAAAATGCAACTATTTCATATATTCCCTTGAAATGATGCTTCAGGACAAGTTATACCTTCTCAAGAGAAGATACAGACAGGCCACATCTGGTCCCTGTAAAACCTGTCTCACTCTGAAGAGTTCTAAGTGGGGAAAAAAACACTGTACAAACAATTAGAAAGCAAAACATATGAAATGAGACCAAAAAAGCCCCATCTGGTTCAAGGTCTAACATAAAGCCTAGCCAGATCTAGCACTGTCCTACAATTTAGTTACAGGGATCTCCACAAGAGTCAGAGCTGGGCTCAGCTGTGTATGTCACGTCCCATCAGAAATGGTCCCGGTCTCTGTAGCTTCTTTTCAAGTTTATAGAAACTAGCAACCTCCCTGGTGGTCATCTCTTGGCTGCAGACATCCAAACTCCCAAACACATTAAGCAGTCAGAGGTCATGTCTTAAACTGGGTGGGAAGGCTTGTTCCGTAGAAAATTTTCCAAATTTCAAATTTCTTCCAACCACAAATCTCTGCTCATTTTTATTTTTATCCTAAAGAAAAATGCGTGGGACTACTCAAAGGTGTGATAACATCTGAAGGTGCATATGGGGACATCTATTTGTCTGCCAACCCCACTCCAAGGTTTCTTCTCCTGCTGAGGATCCCATTAACGTGTAAATCTTCCCCATCCTGGCCTGACATCTGAATTTTTCAAAATAATTTAGCATCCTTTTTTCTCACCTGCAGGACAACTCTCTTCCTTTTAAATGTTAATTAGGCATTTGGTGGCTTAGCCTAAAGTGTTAAATTCAGAACCATTTATCAGTTTCCCTCACCTCCTTTCACCCCCCAACCCCCCACCCACGTTCACGGCTCAGTCATCATTTTACAGAAGATCGAACTGTCTTGGGTTCTCCTCCACCCAGAGTTCTAATCAATAACCAAGGATATTAAGCAATATAAAACATCCTGTGGGCAGGTGACAGGGATGTTTGGTTGGTGCTTTTTGGAGACAGACTGCACACTTCACTTCTAGGTGAAGTTATCATGAGAAAACTTGTAGAATGGCAGCAGTCATGAAGTTCCACATCCAAGCAAGTAGCACCTCCGGCAGATCAGGGTGTCAGATATTTGTTGTAAAACCTCGGTGATACCTTGAGTCTACCGCTTAGCAAACAGCCGTCAAATGGCAGGGTCACAATTTTATCCTGCATGGTTTGCACACTGCCTGTAATATGGCAATGACTCATGCTGTTCTGGAGTTTCATTTAAGATATTAATGTGTATTTACTGTGTTTGCACTTTGAACTAAGAGATGCTAGGAGCTCTTACAATATCACAAAATCTGACAGCTTGAACTTGAGTACTGTCAAGCCTACAGATAACTCTGCTGGAAAGCCTTGAGCAAGGCTTCCTTCAGCCTCAGAAGTTTTACTGCACCACAAGAATACTGGGACAGCACAACTCTGGCCAACAAAAGTTGGTGCCATCCAGCTGCTCCTGCATGGCAGGGGCTCAGCCGTGAAAAAGAGGAATTGAACAGGAAAACTGATGTTTGTTCTGTCAGATGCACCTGCCTATCAAATAATGCTGCCCATTAAAGGTTATTTTCCAAAATCTCTTAACCTAATAAACTGAACAGACACAATGATATTTATGCTGCTATGAAATACTGCAGCCTGTCAGCACTGGAATACTTAACCATCAAATCTACCAGTTAGTTCTTATCTCCAGAGGATTTTAACTCATGACAGAAGTGAATTGGAAAGGCAGATGTTTTTATGGCAGTTTTCAGAGAGAAACAGATCCCACATCAGAGCACAGGTTTTGAAAAGAACATCCCCTCTTGCCCAGTTACATAAGAATTAAGTGTCTCCATTAAGTGTTTACATACCACATGATCCAGTAGGCACAGAGAGATAGGTTTAAATAAACAAAACCAAGCATTTGTGCAATTTAGTACGAGTGTACACACACACACACACACACAAACCAGGTTTGTTTTAGTCTATTACACAAAATAGCTGCCTCAGATGTTGTTATGGGCACTCATCTCTGGCATGGGACATTTAATTCCCCATCAGAATCAATTAACTCGTGGTTGAGACTACAACTGCAGGGAATACTAATTAATAACTATTAATTGGTCAATTAAAGGTTGGGACAGCCTGTCTGCCTCTGTCTCAGGTGAGTGTTACACAATACAAGGCTCACTGGAACAACCAGTTTGAAACTAAACACATTTTACTTTTGAGGTAAGTAATTAATCTGCTGCTTGTAATTCTGCTCAGTTTCTTCATTAAAAGCAGCATTCGGACCCCCTTTGCTGCAGATTCTGCCCAGCAGACAACCTCCCTCTCCATGCTCACCTGCATCACAACACCTCAAGATGCACAATTCCAGTCATGGTCCATTAAGCTGTCATTAGATCCTGCAACAAGGGGCGTGTCTATGCTTAACCGACTACCACCACTAAGCATCGGGCTGTATTGCAGCAGTGCTACTGGAAAGCCTCAGCCTACATGCTGAGAGAAGGGTATTGCTGCGTGAGGAGACACTGCTTTATGTGTTGGCTGGCTTGGAAGAGGTATCTTCCTCCCCTCCAAAAACCAGCTGACAGCTCAACAGTTCTAGCTGCAAAGCAGGAGGTCCAAAAGCTCCAAGTCTCAGCTAAGGCCACCAGCACTTGGAGCATCTTCTAAAAGTAGAATCAACCTTGCAGAAAGTTGGAAGGATGATTTCTGGTGCAGCTTTGCTCACTGAGCTGCTGCACACCTGCAAAGGCACAAGAATGGCTCTCAACAAGGGTATTAAAAGGACATCAACAAGGATGCTTGTCAGCATCTCAATATAAAGGAAAGTGGTGATACAAGGACATAAGCCCAAAGGTTTACAAATAACTTGAGGGGGAGTGGAGTGGAACAAAAATAGCCCACAGCCCAAGAACATGCTCTCCACATTTTTCTTATAGGAGATTTCATTAAACTAGGCTTGAAAACAGCCTCTATAAAATCCAGTTGGAAAATGAATAAATGAAAGAAACAACCAATACTGCTCCTGCAGAAAATGTATGGATTTTATGTAAAGAATTTAAAAAATAAAACCTAACAAGTTCCCCTAATTCTTTAAGAGGACATAATCCTAATAAATTCACTGGAGAAAATCATGCTGAGAGCAGGCAAAGAGCCTGCAACCCCCTACCCTGGATCAATCCATGTAAATACACATTGCACCACAGCACAGTTAGACAATTACTGCTCCAAGAGAAAAGCCAATACCAAAAATACTCCAACTACAGCAGCACTCGTGAAGTATTCCTGCTGTACAAAGGCATTTGTGCTGCTCCTGCCAAGTAGCAAGGAAAAGCAACATCTACTCTATTTCTTTCTCTGTAAAGGAGACAAACCTACTGTCTGTCCAATGTTCACAACACAAAAAGAGAGGATGGTCACATTGCACATGTTACACCATTATCTATATGGCTTTTCCCCTCCAAGATCCAAATCAACGCTGTGTCTGTGTGATGAGCACATGTTCCTGGTCCATTTATTTGCCCAGACATAGGCATCTATGATAATTGGACTTGGTTGCCTTAAAGGTCTATTCCAACCTTAATGATTCTATGATCTAATGCTGTCCAAGATATTATAAGGTATCACAGACATCCACAAGTGATGTGCAGCACCCACAAGAGATTTGTACCCTCCTGGAGCTGGAGTGTAGGGCAATATCTTAAATGGTACTAAACACTTGGAGGGTCTGGAAAGCTAATGGAAATGGACTCAAGTTGCACCAGGTAAGGTTTAGATTATTAAGTAGAATTTCTTCACTGAAAGGGTTATCAGACATTTGAACAGCCTGACCAGGGTGGCAGTTGGAATCACCAACCCTGCAGATATTAGAAGACATTTAGATGTGGTGCTGACATGATGTAGTGCTATTTTGGCAGTGTTTAGACAATGGTTGGACTTGATGATCTTTCTTCTAACCAAAGCAATTCTGAGATTTGGGACTTTGTGTCAAAATTCTGCCAGAAGTTGTTTCCCAGAAGGACATCATCTTCAGCTGCACACCCTAATAGCTTCAAATGCTCGCTCTCCACTTAACCTAACCGAAAATCATACCTCCCCCAAAGTTAATGACTGAGAATTTCAGCCATGCATAAGAGTGGGACCCTCCAGGCTGGGTCTCAATTATCTATCACAGAAAAATGGGTCATGGTTATCTGGACACAAAATAGCTAGGACTTCTCAAAATTTCAGGAAGTAATAAAAGACAAGACTTTATTTAAATCACAGAAGCAAAAGAACAAAGAGAAGAGGAAATTAAAGCAAATCTTGCACCAGTGAGCTGGCACAGACCACTAGATCAATGCCAGCACACAGCCAGCCCCGTACTGGAGCTCTGCATTCTGATCACTAGCAGTCTGCATGCAAATGTATCGCTAAGGAAAGAACAAAGAACAAAGGGAGAAAGCAAATACAAATGCATATGCACAATCATTCAATTTGGGTTTATTCATAAAAGGAATTTCATTCCTTGCTGCCTCCTCTGAAAGGCTGTTTCCAGCATGATGACTCTTTCTGTGTTTGCAATAGAGTAAATTCCAGCAGTCCGCAATTACTCATTCACGTACACACAGCAAGGACACTGCATCCACCTTTGCTGAGGGACAACGAAATGAATTGTATTAGTTCAAAAGCATTACACTTTTCTCTAAACATGGATTCAAAGAAAACAATTTGCAATAGTAAGCTTTTCTATTGTCAGCATCACGGTATGCTCTGATGCACCTGCTGGGGCGCAGGGGAAGTAGCACAGATTTTTGTGAAATTTCTCAAGTAGTGAAGGATTCCTGCTTCCATGAAATTTCTGGTATTCCCAAATGTCTGCAAGTCTTTCTTACACTCCATCAACGGCTGCAGAGCTTGATTTCTGAACAAGCTGTCAGCTTTAAGTAGTGTCTCCGTAATAGCACTATTTGTTAAATTAGTAAGATTAGAGAACAGATTTTTTGAGATTTTCCAGCACAGAAAAGAGTAGGTAATGCAACAGCATTTCCAAAACATATGGGAATCCAGTTCCCATTACACAGTGACATGGTTTTGTATTTCATAGAGATACATAGATGTTACTCATGTACTTACAGACAGGAATTTACTGGATCCCTGTCAAATAAACATTCACTCCCTCCAAAGCTATGGCCTTCAGGGCAGATCATACCTGTCCATAAGGCTGAAAGCAATGTAAGGCTGCTGAGTAAAATACATCCCAGGCTATACTGTCATCTATGTTCTACATCGGCCCAGCTCATTTTACCAGCTAGTAAAACAGTTTGAGGACACTAAGCCACAAACTCCCAGCTTAATGCTTTCCAGCTTAATGCTTTTTTCTTCTTTTTTTGCTCACAGAAATACCTTTGCAACAATATTCTTGCTTGCTACATGGTCTAGAACAGCATCAGTGCCTCTCACAGAGGTGAATCTTTCAAATCTTTTGGACACAGTGACAGTAACACCAGGTCCTGCAGCGCACGCTCAGGCTAACACAGGGGAATCCCTTTCCATAGGTTTGAAAATTAAACTAACTGAGAGCAACTGTTTGCTGAGGAGTCCTAAACAAAATCAGTGAGTAAAGCTGACCCAAATAATCAGACACATTTTGTTCTCTCTAGTTATCAACTACTGTCCAGATTATCCTTGACAAGTGAAAAGATTGAATGCTGAGTTTATTAATTTACTTCTTTAATAACTGACTGTGTGATGCCTCATTTGTTACATATTTCTCCCTCACAGTGTTCCAACAGCAAATACCACTTTTAATATTGTTTATGTTGCTATCATTTGAAAATTAATAAATTTTCATATATCTTTTGACTTCCTGGTGGCTAAGAGGAAAAAAACAATCTTAAATATATTCAAGGCTAAGTGTCATTTAAACTGCCTCTGATATACATGTATTATAGTAAATTACCATAAACACATGATGCAGTGATGGAGACAAATGCCCGAAGAGAAAACCCATGTAAACAAGATAAGAAAAACTGTCTTATACATATTTAAGGGATCCATAAATGAGAACTAGTCATAAACTTGACAAAGGTAATAGAAGATATATGTTTAAACTTCATTGCTAGAAAATGCAGGTTAAAAAGGTGATATAAATATCATAGTCTTTTATCCAAGACTCTATCATAAAAGATTTAGTCCCTTTTCAACTGCTTTCTGGGGGGTTGGAAAGGCTTTGGTTTTCTCTTTTTTCTTTTTTTTTTTTTTTGCTTTTGTTTTTGTAAACTTTTTCATCATCTGTTAGCTGTTTTGAGCTTCTGTATTCCTGGTTCTTAGCTTGTTAAATGTTAGTTGCCTCCAAGTGTATGTACCATGTACCCACAGAGCTACCACTGTCAGTTCTCCAGTGAACAGGCTTTCAAACACAGAGGTAATTTTCTACTCATTGGATATCCAAGTTAGTAATGTCATAATCGAGACCCGTTAGCCACTTCTGCCATGGCACAGTCACTTTCTTCTCAGCCCACAGGAAGGCTCACAGCTGTCTTTCATCTGTTGCTACAGGTTCTGAGCAACCTGTTGTGGCTGACCCTGCTCTGCACAAGGGCCCTAGACTGGGTGATCTCCAGTGGTGCCAGGAACTCACAGTAATCCCTATTTTCAAGAGTTCCTCTCTCTCCAGCCAGCACAGATACTGGGCAACCTCCCAGCACTGCTGCACTCCCAGCCCTCCTGGACATCATTTGACCCTCCAGGTTCAGCTTTTTGTTTAAGGGGTTGTGACCTTTGGTCACTTCTCCAGCCCCATTATAAATCACAGTCTGAACAACTGTAATTTAAAAAACCAACCTACAGAAAGACAGTGGTCATGTCTCTTCTTATACCCTATATTTTGCAATCATAGACATACATGTGCCCTCCTCCCTGCTGCCCCTCATTTTCTACAAGGTTACTAGCTTCAGGAGCAGTTCCTACCAAGCACAAAGACCACAGGATGAGCAATAGTTCTGTTATCAACAGTCTGCGGGCTTATAATGCCTTTGAGGTATTTGGTGTTTTTCCTAAATCTCAAGTACTCAAATACTGTCTCTTTGTGGGACTCTCACCACATTACACTTCTAGTTCCCAGGATTGCAAAGGTGTGTCCAAAACTGTGTCAGAAAGATAGAAAGGATGCCTCAACAATGGACCAAAATGTCCAAAATCTATTTTTAAGAAAAAAAAAAACTGGAATAAAAATTCCAAGCAAAACACTTTTACTTCTTAAAGCCAATCTCAACAATTGCTGTGTGGCTTCTAAGCTTTTATAAGATAGCACTGGATAGAAACTCTGAGCCTTCTCATAGGCTTGAGTGCTCAATATCCTGATGCAGAGACACAGCTGTCACTGCCTTACACCAGCATCTGCCTCAGAACAATTCCATGACAGGTATTTGTCCTTATGTAAATAAATATATCTCCCTGAGGTATTTAACTTTCATGAGCACCATGGAAATAGCTGTTAATACTCAGTCAATGTGCATCTCACCTAAACAGGAAGTAGCTGTTAACCTTGGATTTAGTTTCCTGTGGCCACTTTTAATTTATTTTTTTTAAAGTAAAGGAAAGCAAGGCTGATCTATTTCATCCACAGTTTTCGGATATATTTTTATATCCTATTCATTATCATACAAGCAAAATTGCCCTGGAAATCCATGAGAGCACATTGGTATTTAGGGTCCTGCTCTTTTTCACCATCCTTCAGTGATATCCTCATCAAGGCAGCTCAATTTTCAAGTGTTTCCCCTCTCACCCCCAACAGCCACTTCTCATAATTGCCTAACTCTGAAAGCCAAGCAAGGTCCTCTCTGGCTTATATATTAGCAGCAGCAGCAGACTCTGAAATCAGAGGTTAGTTAATAAGCCCTTGGGACAGTCTGGACTGTCATTACAGCCCTGGCAGAAGCAATAGCACAGATTTAGGCAGCTAAGTAACAGAACGTAACTCTGAATATACCCAAGTAGAAGAAATCCATCGTGTTACAAAATGCATCGTTCAGGAGCAATTGCTTTTGAGTAGGGAACCACAGGAAGAGACAGCTATGCTCAAAAAGAGCCTGAAATATTTTGCCAGTAGAGTTAAATGTCTGATTTTTCAAGGTCCGTTCCGATCCCTAATGATCCTATGAAATGTCTAGTGTTTATTTTAGATCACATACTTCTGGGCAAGAGAGGAATTTTTTTCACCTTTTTGCCTGCTTTGAGCTTTTCTTATTTAATCTGAGCAAAGAACTAAAGTCCAAATATCTCCACACTTTCTGCTCTTCAAAAAATAAAAATCTGTATATTATGCCTGTGATCCATCTCTCCCTCAGTGACTGTCTTGTAGTTTCCCAACTTCCCTCTCGGATCCTGCTTGCCCCTCTGTTTATTTTCTCTTCATCAGCTTTTTTGGGAAGAGGCCATTTCATTTTCCATCAAGTCTCCTCTCTCTTCCATCGATTCTTATTCGGTATTTTTCCCTTTTGCCCTCACACAGCACTACACACATTTTCCTCTCCATTAAGTTAACTCACAATTTATCAAGATTGTGCACTCCAGAGCCAAACAGATATGGAGCTGTTTTAGAAGAAAAGGCAGGGATTGCTCCAGCTCACTAATAAAGAGTATCAATCTTGCTCCCTTTTAAATGAAACTTGTTGTAAGCTTCTCTTAGTCACACTAATGAAAGTATTTTGCCAAGTTTATCCCTAGCGTGAGTCTCTGACTGAAAAGTGGGGGAAGAAGGGGGTGCAGCATTAAGAAGAATGGACCTATATTTTTAGTTAATGGATATTACATTTTGGAAGAACTATAAGAACATTTTGGGGCTTGGAATAGGATAACAATATGCCCTTCTCTGCCCAAAGCAGAGGGCCAGGACTCTCCCTCTAAAGGGCATATATAATGGTCCACAATGGTTTTATGAGATCAGTGTAGAAAACAGCTATGAAACTCATGCAGGTGTGGGGTAGGGATTTTGTTCCATTATTGAAAAGCTTTTATACATTCAAAGTGAGGAGACACAGCTAACTCAAACATCCCTCTTCATAATCTGTCTGGCATTCCCCGGGAGTAACCACTACCCGACACTGGTCACTAAGCACTCACCTGACTGGATGGTTCTCTAATCTCACACAGCAACTCAAGAAGTGAAGCTTCCACTAAGAACCAAAGGTGCTCCCAGTTACACATACAGGAGAAGGGCCTCTGAAAATTGCTTCAGGAGATTAGGATTATATTTTCAAGGATCAAAAAGAAGCTGTGTGTACAGAGCTAAGGGCTGCATTTTTAGGTTGCTTCGCACTCCGGCTAATATCACTTCAGGGACTTGAAATCCATTCCCCCTCCTCCAATTCTACTTCCCCAGTTTCTCCTTTATCTCCCCACACATGCCAGCACTTAATGAACATGGATAGAGTCTAATGCCAGCTCTGCAGGTTCTGCAGAGATGCTCTGCAGTCTCTACCTATGCTTTATCTTTACATTTCTAAAGGTACCCAGCACAGACCTGCCAAAGCTAGGGCACATCCTTTGCTTCTCCATCAACAAATTCTGCACAAGACCTCACCCTGCCAAAGGCTCAAGAGCAAACCAAAGAGGCAAACAGCTAACAGAACTGAATCAGCTCCCCTTACTCGTCACTGGCATTTTGAATCTATCCCGTACTCAGTTCCCAAGTCACAGATGCATTATTGGCAGCAAAAAAGGTGCAAGCACGTCAGCTTGACCTAGTGTCCCCCCCCATCCCCAGCTAACCTAGGGTGCCATCCATACAACCTTGCACAGCATTAAAGTAGTCCAAATTACTATTCTTATAGCATTTATTCTTCTTTATTCCCATAAGAGAACTCATTTGCCTTCATCATGAAATGATACAACATGTTAGCAAAGATTACAATTTCTCTGTCTCTCCTGGGGAGTATATTTCATACCTGCCTCCTTTGCAGCAGCTCAACAGCACATTGAAGAACCATTGAAAACAGAGAAAAGCTGGTCTGTGTTAGTCTTTATGTGATAACTTCGCCAAAAATAACCAGTAGCATGTGAAAGACAGCCAGGTAATCATCAGAATGTAGCATCATAGTAGCATTCAGAAGCCCAATGGTGTCAAAAAGAATAACTCATCTTGATGGGACTGTGTAAATAGCACATCTTCTTGGATAAGCAAAAAGCATGAGCTGTGGTGACTGTATAAGTTGTGGTTGGGTTGGGTTTCTTAAATGATAAATGAACTCCTTGGTTGTTTTCTCCCTTCTGATAGTTTTGAAAAGAGAGACTGTACAATGGCAGGGAATAGTTGAATAGTAAAGACAGAGGCACAGATGGATAACAACTCTATCATTTGTTCTTGAAACTTCCTAAATGAAATTCGCATCAAAATGTGAAAATCTGTAAAGCATCATTGATTTCAAGGGATCAGAGTAAGATTTTAAGCAGGAACTATGGAATAGTTTCTGTGTGTACTCTTCTGATGTCTTTCCTATTTCATCTAATTAACAATAAAACAGGTGTCCCATGACAAAAAAAACAAATCAGCTTTCCATCCAATAACACTCTGACAATCTAAAAATGCCAATCCCTTCACGTATGTAACTTAAATGTCACTGGAGAGAGTCGATGCAGTTTAGAGACAAAAGCGAAGTGTGTATTAACACTGGCTAACTACCTATAGAGGTGTGAAAAAGCTATTGTCTGCCCTTCAGGGTTAGAGAATCTCTAGTGAGGTGATTTTTAGATTAACCCTGTTCACTGTTCTTAAAATGTGACCTTACCAATGTAACTTTCTTGGGTGTTGTATGTTACAAATCTTAATACCTCAGAGCTCTTACAAAGGCTTATACTCTGAAGTAAGTGACTTGTGTTTGCTGTCACTCACTTGTAAGAGCCAGAAACAAAGGAAAATTAGACTTCAATTCAGAAAAATAACCCAGTAATGTAATAGCAAAAAGGACCCGATTACTTTACCTGACTACACAAACACAGGAAAACTTAGAGTATGGCTCGAATATTCCAGCACCATCAACATTAACTAACTGGTAGGCTGCATCTACAGCTAATTTACCACCTGACCACCCTAGATGGTGTAAAAGAAGTTCACATGCAGGCTGGCATGAAAGACTTCTTGTTCTCAGGGCATGGAGTCCTCTATTCATTGTTAGGAGTTACACATCATGTAGAAAGTTGGTCAAGTCTGCTTCAAGCAGAGGTGCCTTTTTTTAGAAATATCATTAGCATCATTAAGGTTGGAAGAGACCTCCAAGATCATCAAAGTCCTGATGATGATCTTCCTTGAATCTTCAGTTTAAGAGGACCTCCTTCTTATGTGTACCCTCAAAGAATGTGAAATTATTTTTGACATTCAGGAGATACCCTTTAGTACAATACAATTATTCTGAAGATACTACATCTCCTTATGAAATGGGATCTACAGTACTCAAAGAAACTCAGGAGAAGTTAATCATAGCTGCAATCATGTGTCTTTCCCAATTCAAGCAGTTGTGTGATTGACAGAAACTCCCCAAGCAGAATTCAATTAAGTATAATTCTGACGCTCATAAGACAAGTCTGCCTTTGTTGTAACACCAAAATCAGTTCTGAAACACAGATAAAATAAATATTAAATATAATCTGCAGCTGTTCAGACAGAGTAAATGCCACTAACAATAATGCTGCCACTGTTACCTGCAGCAGACTTCAAAGTCTGTTTTCTCCAAAACTGAAATATAAGCTGAAGTTATAGGATAGTATGGGGCAGATTTTCAAGGTTTTTAGGTGCCTAAAACAGCAAAGACTCCCAGGGATTTTCAGAAACACCAAGATTCCTATTGAATCAAAAGAAATTGCAAACTAATCCTCAAGAGTATCAGAGCTGTGAACATATACTGTGGTGGCACCACACACCCTCAACAGACTGTAAAGCCTGTGATGCTGCTTCTTCTATATAAAGAAATGTTTTGATAACACTGGGTACAGAGGTTATGGCACAGCAACACCTGGTCTGTGGGAATAATAACCACAATTTGTCATCCAAAAACCTTGAGAACTTCTGTATAGTCATAATAGCACTTATTTTACTGAGCTAAATGCTGCCCAAGATTTGATCAACTTGCCCACTCTAATCTCTCTCACCACATCAAAGCTCATTTAAGCAGAATCCAGTTCTTCCGCACAACCTATAATCTGCCAACACTTTTCCCCCCCTGCTCTTGGCTCACTGAGGAATAAGAGAGACCCTGAGTTTGTCCCTTGTGAGTAGACTTTGCAAGATTAGGGTCAGGAACAAACACAATTCCCCCTTTCAGTGCCCACAACATGCCAGAATGGTTCCTATTACATATCTGTTATATCTACCTGCTCCTTCATGGAGCCACAGGCCCTGACAGCCACTGTTACCACAGTAGCAGCATTTTAGAAGAACAGGCAGTTTTGCTTGTTTCAAACCCCTTCATTTTGCCATTTCTATGAAGAAACATGAAGGATTAAAATCCCTGAGGTATCACTGCACACTGGTTCACTGCAGGAATGGACTAGACACCATTCAAATATTACTAGAAGAGGGACACATTTCAGAAATGTATTCTGAGTTCTGCATCATAGATGTCCCCACAGCACATTTAGGTGACAGACCTCTGCTCTAATAATGAGCTATTTACAGTTAAACCAGAACCCAGCCAGGGAAGATGACATGACTGTTCACAGCTGGAGAGTAAATTTTGGGAAGGGAAACACGATGAGATAAATCTGAAGGCAAGTAAAGCTAAGCATGAAGCAAAAGAACAGATAAGAAGAGGATTCTAATTAAGACAGCACCTGACAGTTGAAAGGCAGATGCTGTTCCACTAAACTGCGAAGGACAGGCGGTGCTAGCTTTAAACACAGTCTCTGCTGCTCTCTAGTGGACTCACACTCACTCAGCTGAGCGCAACGGGGTTTTGAAGAGCAAAACCAGTTGTTCCAATAGCAACTCATCTTCAGTTAGGAAGTCATTAACTATTCATAACCTAGAAAGGTGTAGGCTCCTCTTATTCTAGCTTCATTGCCCTTTGAGTTAGGGGATCTTGTATCTTTTTTCCCCACTTTGTACTATTTACTATAAATTAGAGCAATGCAAAAACATTTCTATAGGTCACTAATCTCTTGAATCATAGAATTATAGAATCATTTCGGTTGGAAAAGACTTTTAAGATCATCTTGTTCAACCATTAAGTGTTGTTGAAGTAGCAAGACAGCACTTGGTCACTGAACACAACCCAGAAGCTGGACAACAAGACTGAATCCAAAATCACAACATTCAGGTGAAGGTGCTGGGCCTGTGATCCTCGTGAGGAGGAGACCACCCTGTATGCTAGATAACGAAGATTGTTAGTGGGCATTTCCAGTGTACATAACATCACAGGCTAACAAGGTTGTTTGGAGAAGGCTGAGGGGTGACCTCATTCATGTCCATAAATATGTGTGGGATGGATGTCAAGAGAATGGACCCAGACTCTTCNGGACTGGATGATCTTTCAAGGTCCCTTCCAAACCCTAACGATTCCATGACATTGCTGCAATGGAAGTGATGCACACCAGGTCCTTCAAATAAGGGAGGGGAAAAAGAAAGCCACACACATGTGAACACAAATAGTTACATCTGTTTACTCCAAAGCTGATTTAAGTCTTCAAATTTTCCTTTCCATCAAACACTTTTTTAGCTACTAGGCTGTTCCAGATTAACTATGGGCTTTGCTAACAGGTACAACACAGCAGAATGTGAATGCCACATCACAGTATTCCTACAGTACTATAAAAGGCAAATTATCTTCATGCTGCAGTCACAGCAGCAGAATTCAGACCTAGAATGTGGTTTTCAGTGTCCCAAAGTACAGATTTGACTTCCTCCACCCTTTGGCTTGCATTCCTGGGACAGGATAAGAAGGGGGAAAGCAGAGTGGTTCTATGTAAAAAACTTGTGCCAGGTCACCAGAGTATTTATTTTGTCATTGTACACATGGACCTGCCTTGACTGCAGTTCGCCTTGGACCTTCTATGGGGCACGTATTCTAGTCCTTACCCTAAATATCAATGAAATGACAAATACCACACAGGACATGACCAAAGATTTCATCAGACAAGAAAAGGGAAAAAAAAGTGTGGAAAAAGAAGTGAAAACAAAAACACTATTTACTTACTCACCTGTGTTTGTCATCACTATGATAAATTGAAAGTATGGCACAAAATCCTGTGGAAGCATAACCAGTGCCAGGTAAATACACAGAACAAAAGCAGCATGAGTATCTTGGCATACTCAGGAACGGGCAAAAAAGCCTCTACTAGTTACAACAGACAAGTTTGGCACTGGAAAGGGTTTCTATTTGTAGCCCGCCTTCCAGAGAAAGCGTGTTTTATGCAATTGTACCTCATGCAAACGCTGTGCGTCATTGCACCACCACCACCACTCTGCCCAAAGAGTCAGCTATAGACTAAAGCTCAGACTATGGATGCACATGGGAACTTGGTTCATACAGCAAATATAGTAAGAAGACAGAGTCCCTGGAAGTGCTTACTCTGACCACAAAGCTTCCACTCAACACCAAGGCCAGAGGTTTTATTGCTGCCTCCTCATTTCCTCTGTGTTACATCAGAGCAAGTGTAGTCAATGTAATTCCCCGCGAGGACCTGACATTCACTGCATCCTCTATCTACAAAAAATATTGATGCAAAATACATTTATTTTTTTGAATCTGTAAGAATAAAACTTAGCAGTTTGTTTAGGGACCCAATTATGCTGGCGATACACAAAGTAAAACATGTCTTACCTCAGAACTAGCGGGGAGAGAAAGCAAGTGGGTCAACAAGCAAATGAGCTATGACAAGAAAGAGGTGGAAAGGGGACAGGTATTGCCAGTAGCTGCCCAGCAACAGGCAAGAATCCCACCTCAGCCGGGTCTATGCCAGCCTAGGGACTGCACAGGCCCACAGAAACAGTCCCTTCCCTAAAGCACTGTGCATTCAGTAACACATAAATTGGGATACAGGAGAGGCAACATGTGACTTGCTGCTGAGAGTAAAGTTGAGACTGGATCTGGGGTCAGCAGATGATTGTGACCAAGTTTAACATTAGTGGTGTATTTGTTTCTACCTAAATTAAATGAGAACTTCTGAAAAATGCAGAAATAGGCCTTCTTATATATTTTAATTGCCTTTCATACTGTGCTCATGAAAGTATTGCAAGACATTCTCAGCTGCTGTTCCCCTAGTAGCTGGAATTTTCTCCCTCTATCAAATTCTAGTGCTGACATTTTACTTTATTTTTTTTCAGTCTTTCAGCTCAAGACAAATTTTTTTACCCTAATTTCCTTCCAAATATTTGGGGCTTGCTCCTACATTCCTTGAAACTGGTGAAAATCATGAATGAGCACGGAATGCAGAAGCAAACCAGAGTCATTTACATTTTCTATTTTACTTGCTCTAGAAGTCCCTGTTGTATCTCCTATTGTATCACTGTTTGATACAATAAAATATTTATAATTCACTGAATTGAGTTAATGACTAAAAACCTCCTGGATATTACCAAACAAGCAAAACACAAATGCTTACCATGTTATCTTCTAAAAATCAAAGCTAATATAAGCTTCTTTCCCTCATGCAGTACACCTGGATTTGATTATTTGTTATGGTGGTTTACTTATGTAGTGTGCCTGTAACCTCAGCATGAACGCTGGAAGAAATCTGTAACTTTTCAAACACAGACAGAAGTCGTAGGTTTGGGGTACATACAACTTGTGGAAATTGCCACAAATTAGATTAATGGAATCCTACAAAGAGTCTTCCCTCTTGCTTTGATTTCAAACAGCTCAGCCAACAGCAGCTATTCATCAAGACCCTGACTTGATGAGAACAGGAGAGTTTATACTCTCTGGATCAGTTTTATTTACCTGCTATAAATGTTTACAGTATCTGAGCCGGCTTAGAGATTTTTGGTTGGTGTTTCCTGGCCTAACACCTATCCAGCACAAGGGACCCTTATTACTGCAGGTGCCTCTGGCTCCGCTAACACTAATAAAGAGCCCTTTAACTTCAGAGCCCTTACGGTGACACAGATCACACGAAAGATGCAGGACTACACTAGCTCCACAAATCACGGTAAGAAACAGGAATACCTGGAGCATCCGATTGGTTTTGACCACACAGTGGCAGCAAAATCAAGACACTGCTCAAACAAGTCCCGGAGCAAACGTCAGAGGAGCCAACTTCCACTAGCTCTTCTTTCGGGGTAAAGGGAAATAGCCCTATAAAAACATGTTGGACAAGATGCATAGCTGGTAGCTCGAAGGAATTTCCCCAAGTTTAAGCTCTCAGTTCAGCAGATCCAACTTGAGACAGACAACGTTCAAAACAATGTTTTGAACCTGACCAAAAGCTGTTCCAAAGCACAAGCTTCACCACTGCCTGCCTGCTCACTACTCCAAAGAAAGAGTGAAGAAAATAAAAATGGAGGCTCTTTACCTCACAAACTACTGTAAACACAACAGGAGACAAATCCCATCAGCATAGCGCTGAAAGACTTCCAGAAGCATTCTGAAGCAAATGGTTCTGACCCAGCTAACAGCACAAGGCTCTTGCAGTTTGATGGAAAGTCTGATCTGTCAACACAATTAAGAGAATTATTTAATAAACAGTAACATACAGAAGGCTTGATCTGCTTCCCACTTGCATGAGTAATTCAGTAGCAACTGCCTCAGTGTCCAAACATTTCTATCTATGCCACCCACAATCAGGGGCACAAAGAACAAGCTGGGAATTGCAAAGCTGCAAGGTCAGCCCTGCCTCATTCCTGTCAGGAGAAAGATAGCACAGAACCTCCTCCCTACCATCAGAAAGATACTCCTCCACAATAGAGGACCCCCTCATGACAGTCTGGGGTCCTTTTGTGCAAAGATCTTAACCCAAGGCAGCAGCACATCTCAGTCATTGTACCACAGAAGAAGTTAATGTGGCTGAGAGACTACAGGACCCCATCCCAGCCACACAACCCAAGCTGCACAGCATCCATTTGTCAAAACACACAGTACAAGACCTTACAGTACTCAAATGGAGCAAGCAAGAGGCAGCACAGGAACACAAACACCAGATGGAATGGAATAGAATGGAGGAGCAGGGTGGGGAAGAAGAAAAAAAGCTCTGTGGTCTGCAGAGTCCACAAAGCCTCTTTGAGAAAAAGGGCTGAATGGCAGAAGTGGGAGGGAGGGGTAAGATAAGAGATGGGGAATTTTCCCTCTTGTTCCAGAGCCCTGCAGGGTCTCTGCTCCAAAGCCAGCACTGCCCATCTCTGCACACCCCTGCCGAGCTGCTGCAGCTCCCACTGGGACAGGGAGCTGGGGCTAACAGCTTAGACGGATGGGAAGAGCCTGGCATAGAAAAGCAACAACACTGCAAACAAGCCAGCTGGAAACTGCACATAAACTTCCACTGCAGCTAGAAAGAAAAACTGTGGTTTCCGTACCTTCACTGCACAAGAGAAAACCACTGTAAATACTGAGCTGACTGTGCTCTAAACCAAGCACACCACTGCAGCCAGGAGAAGCAGGAAACAGTGAAGTATTTTCTACAGGCAAAGCGGATTATACAAAACATCTCAACAAAACACCTAAACTGGATTTTTTCAGGGCAGATTTCAGTTTATTTAAGGAATTGATTAGGAAAGTTCCTTGAGAGGCATCCCTTTACAAGAAGGGGGTTCAGGAGAGCTGGGTATGCTTCAGGAATGTATTATTGAAAGCACAAAACCAGGCCATCCCTGTGTGTCGCAAGATGAGCTGTACAGAAAAAAGACCAGCCTGGATGAATAAGGAAAATTTAAAAAAACTAAGAGAGAAAAAGAGTACATACCACATCTGGAAAATGGGTGAAGTCACT
>VZRI01003428.1:0-38995 GCA_013397515.1 Upupa epops
AACAAAACAAAACAAAAAGATAAAAGGAAAAAGAAAAAAACAAAAGTTAAGAAATTTAGTAACAAAAATAATTAGAGCATAGATCAAATTCACATTTCAGATGGAGGTGTGTGGATCCATTTTGGAATGCTTACATGTGTTGGAAAAGTGAATTTGTCTTTAGTGCATGACTACACTAAAGTAGTGATACATTTTGTCTTTATATAAAACTAGTAGTTGTAACTGGCTGGTGCATATTTGTATGCCATTTTGGCATATCTTAAAAATCAAATGATGGGCATCAGTTCTTTTTCTGTAGATCACCCCCAAGTTGTAATAGATTGCATATTGGTACTTCTCTATTTTTTATTTAGCACTGTATCTAAATTGAGTCAGTTTGAACAATATGTGAGTCAGAAAACCAACAATTGTTGCTTCAGTGGTTCAGTTCTGCTTTCTAAACACAGACATTCATGCTGTTTGGGATTCCCTGGGCTATCAAGTACAATGATGCATGACAAGTACACACGTGATCTATGGGAGAGCCCAGAGACATCTCTCAGCAGCTGGAAGCCAAGGAAAACACCCTGCCATATACCCAACTGTCATTTGCTATGTAGATGAATGTCAAACCCAGAACAGGATTCAAGCTTTAGATTCAGCAGACTACATTTGTGTTTCCAGGGTGCAGGGACTCATGTGTTAGTTAGGCATCTGTGCAACCACTAGAGTCCATGAAGATGTAATCTATTTTAAGCGTGATTCAAAGCGTTCAATTCATTCAACAACATTCAAGGATCTGGTGCTTTTTGTAACAGCTTGTGGCACTTTGACAGACCTCCAGCTGTCAGGCCATAAAGATAAGGTGTCTCATAGGTTCTCAATATGTCTGAGAGATGTGTATGGGTCATGAAAGATGCTGTGGCATTTCAAATTATGTTAGACCACCATGTGTGGACGATCAAGTACTCATATTTAACCAGCCTAATAGCTGAATGGACCCCACTCATTGTGGGGTCATTTGATCTTCATTGACTATATGGGTGGTTAGTCACTCGGCCCACATATCGACATCTTTATTTAAATGTTGAATCTGGGACTGTATTTTAAAAAACTATGTCATGTTATTTATGGTGTGGTGCCCATGGCAGGCTTACCTGCTGATTGAATAGGGCCCTTTTTTTTGGTTTCACATGGTACTATAGTCCACGTTGTTTCTGTGAGAGTAAATTCCAAACAGACACTAAATAAGGGTTTTAGCATGACCATTTGCTCTAACTAACATGTCCTGAGTGTGCAGTGGAATAGACATTTTGCTTGGAACACAGAAGTTTAACTGCAGCTACATAGATTTGATCTGGAATTAATTTGCATGCATGTAGCCTGGGGTCTAAGAGAGAAAGCTTGAATTTGCCAGTAAAAGTTATGAGCATCCTTGGAAGAGCTGTATCTGCAACTTTCCCTTTGGCATTCCACCAACAGAGGTGAATAGAGTAACCACCTTCTCCCAACAAAATATCCTTTACTCTGCATAATTAGCAGTGATGCTTAGCAAACAGAGAGGACTGGAAAACAGACTGCATTCCACTTCAACTCACAGTTTTCCACCTTTTCTAAAGAAACTGAAAAGGACCAACTTTTCCATTAGTCAAGCATCTGTGACAACCTCAGGAGTCCCTGAACTGCTGTTTCTCAGGTGCTAGGAAGAAATAATTTTTATCCTGCCTGAATACTTGCTTTCCTGTATTTTGGGCTGGTTCAGCAGGGTCACAAAATTTTTGCCTAAGGAATTGACTCTCTTGAAGAGGGTTAACATTCTGCTTCAGCTCTGTTACTCAGTGGCATAGACATCTCAAGTGAAGACCAGCAATCAACTGCCACCACAATTTACCACCTAAGTCTTTCTGAAATTCTGCAGAGTGGAAGGTGTAGACTGTCACACTGTTCAGTGATCACCTTTTAGTTTAGTCCCCAGCACAATGAACCTGACTAAACATTCTGAGCGAATGAATAGTAATAGTACTGTAAAAATGACTACTGCTATTTACAGCCACTATAACTGAACTTCATTTTACTAAGCTAAACCAATTTGTAAGTTTGTAATGGTAAGAAAATCAGTTCTGTATTCCAGATGATTTAGGTGAATACCATTTTTTGTAAAAATAGCTATTTTTAAAAATTATACTTCCTTATTATAAAAGAGTTTTATTTAACAATATTTAAACTGGAATCTTTATTCAGGTATAACATGTATTATCAACAAAGAAGAGAGGTGGCATAGATGGTCACTACAGAAAACAAGTGTTACTCTTCTCATTCATGGTGACCAAATGAGCCTCACCATTATCCCTGTGAATTGTATGTCCTTTCATGGGTGCTGATGAAACATATACCTTAGCACACTGAAACCACTGTACCTGTATGCTGACTTGTAATTGCAGACACAAATGCTGAAATATCTAAATACATTCACACTGAATAAGAAGCAGACTTGCATATGAATGTACATCTCCATTAACACTGAGGTGAAAATAGACAGTGTGCCAGCTTAGTGCATAGGTATTAAGGTCAGATCATAATCTTTTCCAGTAATGGCTATGGGTACCTTAATTAATTCTAATATTACAGTAGGATTATTACAATGCTGCATATCACATTTTTATGAATATCACATTCATTCTTGTTGGTTTATCAAAATAATAGCTGCATTAATAAGGACTGGTCATTTGTTTCAAAGTAATCCTGTCAGCTAACACATGGAAAATCCTCATTCATTCCTTCCTTCTTCATTGTATCATCATTATTCATGCTGAACCCTGTGGCATGCATGTGACTGAGTATGGAATTTGAGAACACTTTGGCACTGAACAGCACCCAATTATCAGAAATTATTAACATTACAGAAATGGCTCTGATCCTTGCATTTTCAGCAAAGAATACATTGCCTCAGTTCTAGCCACATGGTCTCTCTTCTAGCCTTCCCATTCTCTTTGTTGATTAAAACTAAAGCACAAGTGGGTGATTTTTTTTCTCCCCNCTGATAGCTCACTAAATTAAAACTGCCCTCTGATCACCAAATGAATGGTCTTTGTGGGACCAAAACCTGGGTGATCAAACAGAGCGTCCGCTTGGTTTGACAGGTATGGAGTTGAGTTGCACATGTGCCTCTCCTGTGCCTGACATCAGCAGCAGGAGGGGTGGAGCAGTCCAGGGAGTTAGTGCATTTACAGTTGTTACCAGGGAAACAAGAAAAATTGCAGACATTCTGTGTTATATATAATATGATCTGAACCTGACGGTATCACAGCCGCATTTAGCTAATACAGCAATGTGCTGTGAATATTAGCAAAAACATTTCAATATTTTAATGGCTGTAGCAGGAACTTCTTTTATGTAAAACAGTCGTTATAATTTAAATTAAACATGGAAGAGAAATGGGAATACCTTGTTCATCTATCTCATCAGAAGTAACGGTCTTACACTGAATTTCCATTGCAACTTCATTCATCTCCCCAGCTTTGAATGTCCAGAAATGCAGCTGGTGCTTTGTTCTTCAAGAGTTCCCTTTCCACTGGGATCCTACATTCTCCTCTCTGCTAGTGAAGTCTAAACTTCTACTTGGTAGTACATAATTCTAACCAATTTCTGACCAATTTAGGCCCTCTGAAACAGTGCAGAAGCACAAAGAGCTTGCAAAAAATTTAGATTAAAAGCACATTTGAAGATACTTGGAGTTGAATTTAAGATGTGATAGAAGAAAAGCAATTTATGCAAGCTCAGTATGGTAACACTCAAGCAGCAGGCAGTATTGATGAAAAAGAGCAGGTCTGCAGAGTGAAGCAGTTGGTGCTGAAGAACTGAGGTCCACACTGCATGAAGTTTGGAAAGCTTTAACTCAGTCTAAGTCTGTGAACTAACTGTCAGCCTTATGAACTGAATTCCTGGTGTTAGGCCACTTTAGGTACGTTCCTGGTTTATTTTCATCAGATGCTGTTTTAGCACTCTGAGACATTCTGTGGTATGAACCAAATTACAGCAAGTGGGGAATCCCTGCAGATTTTTTGTTGAAGGACAGACTCCAGATTCAAATTGAAATGCTAGTTCAGATGCAAACAAAGTAACCTACAGTGAAAAAGTCCCAAAATATATTCTACTATTCTCACATCCACTTCTTTTTTCTGTCCCTCCTCCTCAGGAAAATTGGTGTGGATGATCATATATTTGAATAGTATGTCTTGTACTCAGAATAACAAAAGCATTTCTTATATCTCCTAGCTGCAGAATGTCTCTTCATTTTAAGTTTTGCTTTATCTTGGCTTTAAGGTTTCTTTAAGGTTTTGGGCTTGGTTGTTCAGGTTTTGCCATCAAAATTGTTTTAGGCTTAAGGAAAGAATTGTTTCCTAGCTGTCTGAATCAGAGATCTTTTTAGATCCATCACACCTATTTCTATAATTGAAGCTAAAGCAATAGCTACTGAAAACAGAAAACTGCAACTCTCTCCGAGTTATAAGCACTTTCTCATTGCCTTACGCTAGGTCTTTTTTACATGTCAAAGGAACATGAGAACCCATGAATCTTAGCTTTATTTTTGCATTCTCTTTGCTGCAGAGCCCAGTCAAGTGTGTACACTATTTGGATATATTCATCCTGAGTGGAGGACTCTAAAGTAACCACCAGAGAAGAGACCCTCAGCAGCTGCAAAGCTGTCTTATTTCGTAATGCAAGTGTGGGATGCCAGCAGGCTCTGCACTTCAGAGCTGTGAAACAATGCATTACATACAGCTATCAGTGAAAAAGTAATTCACAATCATCATTTCTCTCCTTTGAACCAATAAAATGATCACTCCTGCCGTGAACTGTGGATTTTCTTTTATTTTTAGGTGGTTTCTGCATAGTCAAGCAAAGGCTTAGACACAAGGATTTGGGGCTGGGGCCCACAAAGTGTGGATTTAGAGATAAAAAGTCTCTAACAAACCCTACTGCAGCTGCAGTATATAAACTGATGTATATCAGTTTTAAAAGTCTATAATCTAATCAAGTTCAGCTGGTTTTCAAGGTGACAACAGAAGAAAATGATTTCTGTAATATTTATGCTAACTTTCATCTTCCAGCTAGTAGTCTCTAGAAAAAGAAATGGGAAATGAGTTTAACAGTGGCAAAGATATCATTAATTCCCTACCTTTGTTCTCATAAATGAGTTTTATTTGTTCCCCTGATCCTTCATGGGAGGAAATGGTGAAAAAAATAACCAGGTGAATTTATAGAATTGTTACCAAGACAAAGTAGATTAAAACTAAAAAGCAGGAGTCCTCTGCACCCCAGTACTAAATGACATTTTTATTTCTGTCCTGTGAGGTGAGGATGGATTAAAAATGCTAAGGTGATGAGCACCATCTGACAGAGACACTGAAGTGACAAAGGGGGTGTCTACTATTCATTGGTGGTTTGGGCTGGGAGCTCACCACTCCTGACTTCTATCTCCTCCCCACCAGCTTCTCTTCTGATTTCATTGTGGGCTTGTTTCAGCTCACAAAGTGCATTAAACATAAACACCACTCAAATCACCCCTGTTCCCTCTGACTGACAGGAGCACTTTGTCAGCTTCAGCAGTTCCCTGGGCTTGCTTCAAGGGTGTGTATGTGTGATAAAGAGATGTATGGAAGCATATTTTAATCACCGGCATTTTTACTCAAGGACAAATGTAAAAGGTTGAAAAATGTAGAAGTGTGACACATCTACATAATTAATTGGAGCCCCAGCAAAGCTGCCACTAGGCTGCTGGCAGTCACTGGATTTAGTAGCAGTTAGAGGATGAGGAGAGGGAAAAGGACTAGGATCTTCAATTATATGTTGGAACTGAGAGCAGATTAAACACATCTTCACTGTACTTGCTCATCTTACCAAGCATCACATTTCGTTAAAAATACAAATAAAAAATTAAATGTTTGTTTTCTTTCAGAAGGAATGCAATACAGAACTGCTCAGAAATATTTTTTAAATCAGATTCCCAAAATGCCTTTAGAAAAGCTACCCCAATATCCCCCTTTTTAAATGGAATTTGTAATCTAACGAGGAAATTATTTATGAAGTATTTGCTCTGCACCTGAAAATACCTCCTGTGAAATTATGTTTGGCAATCTGAAACACTTTGAAGTAGATGGAGTGGCAATAAAAATTAGGCCTTTATTAAAGAGCAGTGGATTTTCTCCAGAATACTGACACCAGCTCAAGAGGTCAAATTCTGGAATGGCCACAGATCTCTGCCCAAGCCTGGCCTGTGCATCACACATGGAAGTAATTTTGCCTATATTCTCTGCTGCTCTTTATGAATTTCTTCTTCTCCTTCCCCCCTCCCCACCCTTTTTTCAGGCTTCCTTCTACAGCTTTCATGTTGCATTTAGGAAATTAACAGTAACTGTCAAATTACTCTGCAAATAGGAGAATATAAGTTTGGAAGGAGTAGAACTTGCCTTTTGCCCTAGGGCCAAGTCAGTGGAGGAGCATACAAAGGGATCCTTGAGAAGTGTTTGGATAGACTGATTTAGCAAGCCAGGCTCTTATTTTATCAAGTGCACACAATTTTTCCTTTGGCAATTTTTCCCCCCTTCCTGTAAATAATTCCTTCCCCTTGTGCACCCCACTTGCTGCATGCACTGGGAAAGACACTGGGAATGATTATAGCCACTAAGCACTGGCAGGGTGGGTATTAACCCTTGGAGAGGAATGGAAGAGATTTTGAAGTGGGGGTTCCTTGTACAATTATATACAAAGGTTCTGTTTGGTTAGAAAAAAATCCCATCCACTTCTCTCTTATGTGTGAACAAAGATGACGTAAACAAGGGAGAGGTTACTTTAATTAAATACTGAAATCTTCTGAAAAAAAGTGAGAGGAGAAAGCTCAGAGGAATTGTAATCTATGGAGATGTAAGCTAATTACTTAATCACTTGCATTTGTAAATCTTATTATTGGAAAAGAAATTACTGTAGTGATTAAATTACAGATATTTATCTGCTAATAGCCCTGATTAACTGGTGATGCTAATCTGTCATTCTGAAAGCCAATATTAACTGCATCAATCTCACAGAACAATAAACAGTTTATATGAAAGAAAACTTTGTCCGTGCAGAGTCCAGATGTGCAAAGGGAATGTGGGATGTGTGAGATCCTGGAACCAGTTTGCTGGACCAAAACAGCTGACACTCTCAAAATGAGTTGTTTTGGCCCATTAACCCGTTGTCAAACACAAAGCACCACTTAACTATGAACAAGTGCTGTCTTATACTGCAAAAGCAATTTAGTTAGCAGAACTTCTAGAGTAAATAAATAAATCCCAGGCTTAATTTATTACTAGAAACTTATTAGGACCAGGGTTAAGTAGGCCAGAAAGAGATGTTACAAAGTCTTGCTTGCTAGTCCTACAAAGGAAAGGTAGCTGACAGAAGCCAAGGCGAGGTATAATTTATTTATTTTTAACTGATACCTGACTGATGCTATTGATTTTCACTTTGGCTAAATAAACTTTTTCTTTTTAATCAGTGCTTCTTACCACAAGGGAAAGTGATGAAGGGGAAAAGTGGAAAGACCAGTACCTTAATTTCCTCTCCATGTTGCAGGGAAGGTTTTACAGGGAAATGAAACTGCAGCAAATAAACCCAAGTTAGAGCTTCAGAGGAAATTTGCTGTGAAGCGGACAATGGCAAAGTACCCAGAGAAGATCAAGTTTCCTATTTAAGCTGTTCAAGGAGTACTGCAGAAAAAAAAAGAAATGAAACAATTGCTGCAAGTGCTCTCCTTACAGAGCTCCTATCTAAAATACAACTGGAATCTACCAGTGCAATCTTTATGATGACCAGATGTTACTATTTCTGGGAATGTCCTGAGTTTCCAAGGGCTGCTCCAGTTTCCTGGCTGATTATATTGAAACCGGTGTTTGCCTTGGTTATGATAAAATCTGCCAGCTGGCTCATCTCATCCTATCTCTGCCTCCTACTGCAATCTCCTTTATCCCAACAATTTAAAGCAACTTTCTTTGTGCGGAAACCACTGCAATAGTACTTAAAACAAGACTTGAGACATTTTGATTAAATTGTGTTGGGGACTACTAGTGAAAGAAAGAATACAGAAAGCAAGAGAGCTCAATGGCACGATCTTTCTTGCGCTGGATGCAAAGACAAGGATGTACTGGTAGCACTAGACTAGAAAGTGTAAGACAATACATTCCCTCTGTCACAGCATAGGATCATAGAGTCATTTACCACCTCCTTTAAATAATCCCAGAAGCCTTCAAAGGGAATTACTTTTACAGCACTGGATTGCAACATCTGAATTTTCTCCCTAAGATTTTGTGTGGTTGGATTTTGGAGATTTTTTTCTTTTCTTTTTTCTCCCCAAGAATGAAAAAGATTTTGCTAGAACTATCTGGTCAGATGAAATCAAGCATCTAGAGTGGGACGCAGAGGCTGCCACACATTCAGAAGTCCCAAGGGAGTCTACACATAGAAACGTAGAATCATTAGGTATCAGAAGGGACCTCAAAGGATCATCTTGTCCAATCCCCCTGCCACAGCAGGAACACCTAGACAAGACTGAACAGAAACACATCCAGGTGGGTCTGGAACATCTCCAGAGAAGGAGACTCCACAAACCCCCTGGGCAGCCTGTTCCAGTACTCCTTTACCCTCACTGTGAAGAAGTTCCTTCTGATATTGATGTGCAACCTCCTGTGTTCCAGCTTGCATCCATTGCCCCTTGTCCTATCACCAGATGACCTTGAGAAGAGCCTGGCTCCATCCTCCTGACACCTACCCCTCACATTTTTATAGACATGAATGAGGTCACCCCTCAGCTTCCTCTTCTCCAAGCTAAAGAGACAGTCTTTCCTCATAAGGGAGGTGTTCTACTTCCTTCATCAGCAATGTAGTTCTACAGTAAGAGTCAGTGAATCCTTTCAGAAAATATGAGACAAAGGGCATGTGTAAGGTTGAATCTTCGAATGCCCATACATGAACTTACCTATACAGTCATCCCAGATAGCACCTGGCATGTTTCAAGTAAGACCCAGCAATGAGTCTGTGTGCAATAAGGCTCAGGCAGTGCTGGCTTCATGGTCTTGGTGTAGGTGATCTGTCCAGGGCAAGTATAAGTATGTCTATGTGAGAAATATTTAGTAGATGTCCATGTTTTAAAAGTTTGGATCTTAGTAGCAAAACCAAATAAAAAAAGAAGGACGAGAAATATGGAAGATTCAATACATCCCACTTTCAGAGACAGATTTTTTCAGGAGCATTGCATTGCTAGTTTTCTGATTTGCTCAATGATGAAGAATATTCTATGGATGAGTACAGATTACTGTACATTTGCTCCCTCTGCACTTTTGAACTAAATGTGACATGTAAATCTGTTACTAAGAACATGGAAGAAGAAAATGCTTAACTGCTTGTTTTCATCACCCCAGGCATACACGAGTGTGATAGTCTAGAGACCCTGAAAAAGTAAATGTTCTGTAAATTGATTTGGTTGAATAAAGGTGCCTATTCAGCACCCTCATGCAGTTCAAGATGTTTTGGCTAACAGCAGGAGCACAAGAAAAGCTCAGGGAACAATTGTCATGAGGCCTTCTGAAGGCAGCAGGAGAAGACCAGGTCGGGGTGGGGAGGATGACGACTGGGAAGTACAGTAGAGGGGCCCCTCAAATTTTCTCTTCCAGGAAGCTTGATAGTGCAGAAAATGCCAAAACTACAGAGTAATAACGTATGTGTATTGAGAAATGGTGTTGGTTTGGTTTTTCATAGTGTAGAGGAGAAGATTGGGAAGTTATTTCCCTAACAAACACGGTGCCTCGTACGTAAAGATCCCTACCACAGGGAAAAAGATCACAAGCCTATGATCAACAGAATGGATGCAAAGTCAAAGAATTTATCCTTGGCAGTGTACCTTTGATTATAGGAAAACATTCAAATGAAAAGGACCTTCTTTTTTCCTCCTCTTCCTGGAATTAACACGTATTTTCTTGGTAAGGACCCATGGCAAGCAAGCTCAAAAGAAAGTAGAGTAATCAAAGCTCAGAAAGAAGAATGTGACCTCAGCAAGACATTTGCTTTTTCTTCAATAAGTCACAGGTGAAACTAAAAATACCACTGGTCTCTAGTGAAGAATTTAAATCAATGGAATATTTTCTCCCCTCTGGAACCATCCTGACTTCTTCGGATCCTACAGATGATAAAAGAATCTGGAAGGTTTCAGACAGTCTCTGGAAGCAGTCACAAAAGCAGAAAAGTTATATTTCACATAACATTTCTGAAGCCAAAAGTGCTCTGAAAGAGAAACAAAGTAATACCTCAAAAGTGAGCATACATACCTATATGTGAGGTACTTGGTGTAGGAAGCTTTGTTTGTTGTCAGGCTTTTGTTGTTTAATATAAGTTATCAGGGACACAACCTCAGCACTCTGAACGTGAATTGTAATATGAAAGCTCAGGGAGATGCAATATCTCTTTTCCCACCCACTTAAAGAGATAGTTTTAGGCATCCTGAGCCAAGACATTTTGGAGTTACCTTAACTGATTTATTGTTACTTTACACTCTGTTTTCATTCATGTATGGGGAGAGAAAGGCATATTCTTTGTCTTTTCTGAAATTCTTTTTACAAATTAAGTTTCTATAAAGCATTAGTGGCAAATGGTTAAACCGAAGAAAATAAATGAATTCTTTTATAGCTTACTTAGGCACTTTATTTTCCTTTCCAAGCATTCCATCTGCATATTTTCTTCTCTGTGGTTGGACTAATTCCAGTGCAGTTGTAAGTAGTGTTATCCTTCTGGTAGCAAAAATGGCAATTATGACAAAGCAGAAAAGCTTTGTGCTGCTTTCAGTTTGTCTTGTCTTTTGAGTGAAAGTTCTTCAAGGCACTTTCTTAGTCTTGTGTTTACCAAGTAGGGATACAACATTATCCTGCTGTCAGTAAGAGCTGCGGGAACTCTGCAATTACCTCTAATGTTCCCATTTTCCTGATAAGGGAGCAGGAACAATCTGTTAGGGCCAGGTGCACATCTTGAGTCTCTTCTGAACACTAGGAAACTGTAAATGCTTCATCCTTCTGCAGTCCTCTTAAAAAAAAAAAAAAAGTTGTTCTTTTTTAAAATAAATATATTTGCCAGTAGACACAACAAGCAAGTACTGAGAAAATGAAAAAGCCTGGTCTTCTAATTGATATGGTATGTGCAGCAGGAACTCTTATTAGAGTTGAAATATCTGGGCATAAAAGAGGCACATTGTTTTTTATCTGAGCCTAATGGCTGTTCCTCAGTTTTGCTTCATTTCTGAAAGAAGGATATCTTTCTACCAATAGGACACAGACTCCAAGGAACTTTGTGAAATTTATCAAAATTTATAATGATGCCTAAATGCAAACCTACAGTCAATCTGTTTGGACAACAGCTCTAATAATAGCCTTCTGTCTGAATAAACAAGTCTCATAACATTCTGTGAAAGAAATGATTTTCCACAGACTCTAGCATCTACCAGACTACCAGGCAGTAGTTTGAGCAACCTTGTGCACATATTCTGAGCTATTGCAGACGTTACAATTTCAATTTTGCAAGCTGGCCCATAGTATTTCAATGAGTATAAATGCAAAGTACCCAAATATTTCCAGGATTATAGGCTAATCTGGGAAAAGATTAATCATTCTAAATCTTCTGGATCTGAAGAAAAACATCCAGTACTAAGTGGAGCCATGAGAGTAGACAAGTCATGACTAACACTGTTGCCTGAATGTTTTTTCACAAGAAATTCCCTATATATTATCTGCAAGAGTTGTAGAGCTGGTTCACAAACAACATCACCATCTCCATGTCATCATTCTGCCACCCCATTATAGGACTGCAATTGCTGTTGTCTATTGAATTTGGATAGTTTGAGTCATTTGGATCATATATAAATAGCTGTGAACAAAGCAGTTTTAACCTCATCAGTACATCTTTGCTGAGCCATGTTAAACCTTACCAACATCTCCCCCTGTAGCAGTTTCACCTTCAGAAAGTTTGGTCTCAAATGAATTAAGATATTAATGAAGGAAAGAAAATCTTGTATCTGTTAAAAAAATCCCAAAACCCAAGAAGTGCATTCCAGTGGGTAAACTGTTGAATTCAGAAATGTTTCATGTAAGTAAAAAACACCTCCTTTTACCAAAATTTTAAGAAGCTTCTACAAATCTCATGTACTGATGTTACACCCGAGTAGATTTTTCTCCATTTTTTGACATTTTCTATCTGTTTTGCAAATGGAAAAGGATCTAATTTTTACTGCTTTTGATTGCTAACTAAATTGAAAAGTAGAACCAATAAAAAGTCCTACTTTAAAATAGCTTACATTATCAACAGAGCTGAGTTTCTCCATAATGGCTTTTACAAATGCTAAGGAAGTCAAAGAATTAGTTGTGAAACAATTTGTCAGTCATGAGACTGAATATCTAAGAAAACCTAAACAAAACCTCCTCACAGACTACAGAAAAGTTATTGATTTAAAGTACAAATTAAGCTCCAATAAAATACATGAAAGGAAATTAACGACTTAGTAAAGAAAATAAGCAATAGACATAGAAAGGCTGTTTTGTTCGGTTTGTGCTAATTTTGTTCTGATCTTGTTGAAGGGGATAAATAAATGTAATGTTTGCTTTGTTATTAGGCTTGCTTTTTCTTTTATGCTTTCAAGGCAGTGAAATGGGCTAGTCTTGGGGGGACCAGGAGCCCAAGAAAGCTGGTTAACATTCAAAGATCACCTCCTCCAAGCTCAAAAGCACTGCACCCCTGCATAAAAGAAAATCAGAAGAGAATGCCAGGAGGCCTGAATTGATGAACAAGAGGGTGAAAACCTCTTCCAACAGGTAGCCTGTTGGAATTCCTGTTTGAAATAGGATAGGATAGGATAGGATAGGATAGGATAGGATAGGATAGGATAGGATAGGATAGGATAGGATAGGATAGGATAGCCAGGGATAGGGTTAGGGAAATCAATGTCACAATTAAATATGACCAGGGACATCTACAGCAACAAGGAAAGCTTCTATAGGTATGTCTGTGAAGAAAGGCAAATGGGGAAAATGTGGGACTACTCTAGGATATGGAGAAGACTCAGGTGCTCAATGACCTTTTTGCCCTAGTCTTCACCGGAAATCTCTCAAACTATGCTGCCCAAGTCACAGAAGCAAAAGACTGGGACTATAAGAAGATAGGGACAGATCAGGTTCAAAGAATCACAGAATATCTTTGTTGGAAGAACCTTTCAGGATCATCAAGTCCAGCCTTTGATCCAGCACTGCTAGGTCACCCCTAAACCATGTCCATTGGCACTACATCTATATGCCTTTAAAATACATCCAGGGATCTGTGACTATAAATAACCCATGGGGGTTGGTGACATATCCAGGGGTCCAAAGGGAACTGATGGATAAATTTGCTAGGCCATTATTCATCATATTTGAGAAATCTTGGCAGTTCAGTGTAGTACCCAATGACTGGAAAAGGGAAAACATAACCCCTAGTTTTAAAAAGGGAATAAAAAATGGCCTAGGGAACTGCAGGCCAGTCATTCTCACCTCTGCAGCTGGCAAGACTCTGAAGCAGATCCTCCTGGAAATGGTGCTAAGGCTCACACAAAATAGGGAGATGACTGGTGACAGTCAAGACAGCTTCACTAAGGGCAGATCATGATTAAAATCCCTGGTAACCTTCTACAATGGGGTTACAGAGCTGATGGATAAACTAAGTAGAGAAACTGATGTCATCTACCTGGCCATGTGCAAGGCATTTGGCAGTGTCTTGACTGGCATCCTTGTCTCTAAAATAGAGACATGGATTCGATAGATCAAATTCCTCAGTGGATGAGGAATTGTCTGAACAGTTGAGTCCTAAGTGTTGTGATCAACAGCTTGATGTCCAAGTGGAGATTGGTTATGACTGGTGTCCTTCACAAGTTTGTTTTGCATCTGACATTAGTAAACAACGGTCAAGTCATGGGCAGTGGCACTAAATGCACCCTCAGCAAATGTGCCAACACCAAGCTGTGTGGTGCATCAACATCTCTGAAGGGAACAAAAGCCATCCAGAGGGAAGCTGACCAGCTTTGAAACTGGGCCCATGAAAACTCCATGAATGAAGTCCTAGTGCAAAGTCCTACATCTGGGTTGGGGCAATCCCAAGCACAAATACACAGTAGGTGGTGAATGGATTGAGAGCTGATCTGAGAAGAAGGACTTAGGGGTGTTGGTAGATGAGAAGCTCAACATGAGACAGCAACATGTGAAGGTCCATCACATATCCTATATCCTGGGCTGTACCTGTACCAATGTCACCAGCAAGTCAAAGGGGGATGATTCTCCCCCTCTATTCTGCTCTTGTGGAACATGGATTACTGCACCCAGTTCTGGAACTCCCAATAATAAGAAGGAGATGGAGCTGTTAGAGTAAGTCCAGAGGAGGGCCACAGGGATCATCAGAGCATTGGAACACTTCTCCTGAGGACAGGCCAAGGAATCTGGAGTTGTTCAGCCTAGAGAAAGCTCCAGGGGGACCTTATAGTAGCCTTTCTGGTACTTAGAGGGGGTCTGAAAAAAAGCTGGGGAGGGACATTTTTCAAGGTACTTCAGTGATAGGACAAAAGGGGAATGATTTAAAACTAATAGAGGGCAGATTTAGGTTAGATGAGGTTGGTGAGGCACTGCAACAAGTTGCCCAGGGAGGTTTTGAATGATCCCTTCCTGGAATTGTTCAAGGCCAGGTTGGATGGGGCTCTGGGGGACGTGGTCTGGTGAAGGGTGTTCCTGCCCATGGTAGGGAATTGGAACTACATGATCTCAAAGGTCACTTCTGCCCTAAACATTCTATGATTCTATGAAGATCAGACAAACCAGAAGTAACTTTTCATACAAGCTGTATGTCGATTTGTACAGATGTGTACTTCAGCTGATGATATTGCTCTTTGTAAAACAGTCTTGAAATACATAAATATATAAATATGCATATAATGCATTGGGAAAGCAAAGATGCTGCAGTTGCACATCTAAAGAGTTGTTCAGTATTATAATTTGATATCATTGTGGGTTTAGGAGGAGGTCTATCTGAGTGGTAATGAAGGTGACTGTCAGGAGTGAACTTGGCAATTGCTCATCCTTTGAACTTTCAGGTTCAGTTCCTGCCATAATATTTTCCAGTCATAACACCTCCTTCTTTACAGTCAAAAGTCAAGGCTGCTAGCCAGCCTCCTTTACTTCAAAATGTAGAAACTGTAATTTAGCCCTATGGAAATGAACCAGTTACAAGGAACTTGGTTTAACTTCTGTGAAAGTAAGCCTGAAAACTTAAATCCGTGTAAGGCATTAGGCAGTTACAATCAACTGGAACTTGCTGAGCAGCAACCCAAACTCTTTCTGCAAGGACCAGTTGCTGCATATAGCATCTCAGGATAACGAAACCATTATGGTTGCTGCACTCTAGACAGAGACGTGTGTGAAATTTCCTGTTCTGGTTGTATTTTTCACTGTTTTCATGGAGGTGGCATAAAAGACTAGTCTATAAACTGTGGGTAAAAGATATGTTTTCATTTCTGTCTATAGAAAACCAGAGATATCCTGCAGAGCTTTATACACATAAATGGTATCAATGTGTTCATAATTAAATGTGTGGTTTAATAAGGAATTAAGTCTGTAGTAGAAGTTTAGGATGCCTTCAATCATTGCTCATGTCTTGATGCCTGCAAAGTCGTCACTTGCTTGAAACGTGGAAAATACATTAAATTCTACCAGGTAATAACATCAGAAGCCCGTTACCTTTATTATTTCATGTTCTAACAATGCTTCTTTAGGACCAGTATTCACAGAATATGAGGTAGACGAAGCTTGTTACTTCTGTCTACTAATTCTTATTGTTTATTGTACGGTACTGCATTACATGTAATCCCAATACTGTGAATAATTCTTTCCAACTTTTCTTTGAAATTATTGATCACCTTTATCCCATGAAATAAATAAGGTATCACACCTGCACTCAAAACAGCTGAAAAATATTCACATATCACCATGTCATACTAATTCAAAAATCATTTTTATAATGAAGTTTTGGAAATTATTACAGTCAGGGTTTCATGATTTCATGGATATGTTTTGAGATGCCACTAATACAGTGTACTAAACAATGTCGTGAATAATGCAAGCAGTGCTGAACAGAATGCAGTATAGTGCTTTGGAAAGGAATTAAGCTTTTCATGATTCCCATTGCTTGGGATTGATTTTCATTCCAAAGCACAGACAAATGAGACAATAAAAGTTGAGGTTGAAATTCCAAGCTTTAAGATATCCTACAAATACTGTAGAAAGCTGACAGACATTCAGCCAAATATGTCCAAACCTAGGATTACTTGTCCTCATCAGATAGAAAACCAGCATCCTTTCTTCTATCAGGGTTTAAGAAAACTCCTTTAAGATGAAACTATGCCATATAGAGTGATTGCAAAATCCTTTGTCAGCTCTCACAAGATAAATGAGATCAAGGTCAGGCTTGGTTAGGATTACACAGATCTCCAAAGAGAACTTGAGATGCAGCAGGAAGTGGTGGTCATGAGGAAACAATGCAGCCTTGGACAATCCCTAGCCAGCCATGAAGCAGCACCTTGCATGTTTGGATCAGCCTGATGTCTCAACCTGGGGCAAAAGCCAGTGTCCTGCCCCTGTAAACCTATATCCTGTTGCATACTTGGCAAGCTTAAAAATATGAACACCACCATCCTGGCCAAAAACTCATCTAGGACTGTACTTATGTCGGTCAAATTAATTACCTGCTTTGTCTAATTTGGGCAATTAGTTTCAATATGTTTGTATGTTTGTTTGTTTGTTCACCAAGTGCTTTTCAGGCAAAACACGAAGATGCATCCACTTTTTAGGTAGCATAGAGAAACTCCTGCAAATGATATATTTTTCTGCAATCTTACTGTGAGCCATACCACAATGAGCTGAGTTTTAAAAGACCTCAGTGTTTAATAACCTACAGTGAGCACACGCAGTGGAGATTTTCAGTATCAGGCATTCATGGTAGAAAAACTTCAACAGAAATAGTTTTAATTAAAATAAACCAAACACACCCAAAGTGTTTTTTTGTTAGTGCACAAAGCTGTAAACTTAGGGGAATGAACTGTTTATTCATCTCACTTGTTAATCTCACGAAACAAGTTCTATTTGTACGGGACAGTTTTTGTTAGACTGGAAAAAAAAAAGAAAACCCCTGAAAAAAAATAAAATAAGAAAAGAAGTAGATGTCTTAGGGTTCATTCTGTACATTTTTAGGCACATCGGTGTTTCATTAGACGTAATGAATCCAGAACAGTATCTCCGCTACTAGGTGTGAGTTGTACCTGCACTACTAGGTGTGAGTGGACAGGCACATCAGGAATGCTCGGATTAATATCACAGGTTTGACTTCAGACTTGTCACCTCAGAGTTACTTCTTAACTAGGGTGTACACAGAAGGAAATGGAAAGTAAGGTAATCATCACAAGATGGCTCAAAGAGCATGAAACCACAGGAAAGGAGGCTGTGTTAATTTCAGTGATCCTGGAGTAACTTCACTTTTTATATGGAGGAGAAAATGCATAAAACCTAGCCTTTGATTCAGAAATCATTGCTATGCTGCAGGAGTAAATGAAAATTAAGTTTATACATTATTTTTTTCTCATCTTTTTATTGTTTACATTATTCACTTGTTATTTTATAGCACGCTGTGCCCATCCAGATAAAAACAGGTGTCAAACTGCCAAACATTTTATGCTAACTGAAAATACTGATTGTCTCTCTGGCTTTTGGCAACTGTTTTGCAGAGAAGAATGTGACTGGGCAGGAAGTTATTGAGTTTCTGTTAATTTTATGTTATCTTATTTATTTTTCCATGTACATTTCATAGGGAAATAAGATCAGGGTATGTGTGTTCCTGATTTGCACACTTCTTGCAAGATCCACACTGATCTTGTCTCTGGTAGCCATCTCCTCCTCCACCTAGCTGTACAATCTTAATTGAAGCCTCCAAAGACCTTTATTTCTACATCCCACCAACTTTATGACATGGGAAGATGCCTCCAGTATTACATCTTGACAAAGCCTTAAGCCAGGACAAGTGATTTAATCAGTTCCACACCAAGACATTTTCCTTCTTGCAGACAGAAGTTTGCTTTGCCTTTCCACTCTCTCAAGATGCTCAGGAGACCAGATAGAGATGTTCCTCCAGCAAGAAAATTCTCAGGAAACTCCTCCTTTGCTAGAGAGTGTGTTCATGACAATGAAATGACAGTGTAAGCCACATTATTGGAATAACACCCATACAAGGTAGTGAGACTGCACTCAAACAGCCTGATGCCTCAGAAGCTGTAGTAACTGCTTGTAATGCAGTGCTGGTCTCCACGACTTACTGCTTTCATCTTAATGTTCTCCTCATAACGAAGGGTTTAGTAATGTATGAAAATTAGCTGCTAGTAAATAGGACATAATCAGACATGTCTTGGCTTCACAAAATCATCATAGAATCATAGAAAGTTAGGGGTGTTGTGTCTCACCCTGTGAAGGGGGAAAAGTCTACTGAGGAAATATTCATAATGTGCCTGAGGAGCTTGTGATAATACCATAATAACTATTGGTAGAAGTAATCATAAATAAATGTAGTAAATGATTGCAGTCTGTAATAGCTTTCCCCATTCAGATGACTCTATCTGAACTGCTCCTCCTGGAATCTGAAATATTTTTAGATTGTCATTTTTTTTTTAATTTTCAGTTCTCTTCCATCCAAACTTTGCATGTCCCTCAGCTCCTATTAAACACAATCTATCTGACCAGTAACCCTACACATATGGTGAAAAAAAAAAAAGCTAGAAAAAAAGGGGTCAGGGAAAGGTTGGTTGAATAGGCAATTAGTGGGAAATTTCATAAACAATAAGAAAAATGTGTTATAAGGCAGACTTTTTTCTACATATCTCCATTTCATCTCCAGGAATATTCTTTTAATGCATAACTAGTTTAAGAAAAAATCCACCATGCACCTTTCAAGATATTTTTCATTCTTCATTTTTGATGCTATAAATGTTTAGGTAATAATGCTAGTATTGGAAACAAGTGAAATGAGTGCAATTCAAATTAGTGGGCAAGCTGGAGCAGAGCCTTTTATTTGCAGTCTGCTTGATCAGACCACATTAAAATCAGCAAGGCTTAAGCCTACTCTGTTTACAGTCCACAGGTTGTTATCTAGTTTGAAACCTTTCCGTTCAGAATTGTTAAGCCAGCTCTGTACTGCATGCAGCTCACCATTAATTGGAAGCTTGGATTCTAATGGCTGGGTTTTGGGGCGGGAGCTGGAAATGCTGAAATCCACATCATGCCCTAAAATGTATTCATTTCATTTTAAACCTTTACATAAAATTGCCAGTTATGGAAAAGTTAAACACTTAGTCACAACATTCTGTTTCAGATGTTATGAATTTATTCACCTCTAGTCTTAAATTACCTCTTATCCATTTCAGATGCCAATTTCATTAGGCTACCTGAAACATCATTTACATACAGTTATTGCATCAGGAAAGAAAAAATCCTCTTGTGTTCAGTGCCTTTTTTCTCTAATCCCCACAGGCAGTGAGAAAGAAAGGCTGGCTTTATACTGTCAATTTCTTTTACTGCACCCATTGGCACTTGTCAATATTCCTTACCAGACAAAATGTGCAAATATTCCAGGACATGGAACAGCTTCACAAGTTTGCTGCCACTTATATGCGGATCTACTATAAATGTCTAAAATGTCTGCACACTAATTAATGGAAAACCAGGAATGTTTTGATGCTGCAAGCCCACAAATGGAGCATCATGAGCTGAACTAATGAATCAGTTCCCTGGAATGTTCATATTTCTAAATCACATTTAATAAAAACCAAATAATTCTATAGGCAGAAGAGTACTGTCTTTTACAATTTGCTGGGGAAAAGTCACTGTATAACTAACAGAATCTTGTAAACAAAAACTGTTCCTTAGGGCTTTCCTGGGAGATGGAATATGATATGCTTTCAGTGTACACTGTCCTCTTATTTTTAAACATGGGTTCACACTGAAATGTACGCAAGATCTGGAGTCATTCAGCACTGGACCTGTAAGTCAGTGCCCCAATTTACACACACTCTGCAGGGTCTCCATAATGGTGTTCATTCTTATGTGCAATTGTGCAAACATCTCATCACACCTACTTGTAGTCATTCTCTTGTCACACTGAGTTAGAGTGACCACCAAGAAATAGGAAACAATTGAGGATTGTGTCAAAATATTTTTTCTCACCTGGCAATTTCTCCTGAGGAGACCGAAAAGGATAACCTGGCTCAATGTAATTTTATTAAGTGAATTCAGCTCTGCCCACAGATAATTCAGTGATGAATCCTTCTCCAAAACTTGCCCTCAACTCTGGATTGGACTATTGCGTATGATCACTCAACATGAACAAAACAGTTCAGTTGTATTCTGAGGGTCATTCAGATGACTCTTCCTACCACAACCTGCCTTTACTTGTGAAATCATCAAGATGTGTATTGGGGGCATCTTAAAAATTAGTCCAAAGATGTCTCAGTTGTGTCCTACACTTGACTTCATTAAGGCCTCCATTTGGCTTCTGCACATTATCTTCAATGATTCCAGAAAAATAAACAAGGCAAGAATAGTTAAAACCGAAAAGGATAATTATTCTCCATACTAGGATTCAGTTGCACATGGACTCACAGCATCAGAAATGCTTCCATATCTCACAATTTAAATAAAGACCTAGAGATTGAATGCTTGTATTTATGCTGAAATCTTGAACGGAGTGTATATTTGATTGAAAAATGCTATTTTGTTTGCAAGACTGGTGCAAGGAAGTAAAGGAAATAATGCTTTTATAAACCTAAAGGGGAAAAGGAGAAAGCATCACAAATTAGATAAAGGCAGAAGCTTTCTTTAGCCTGTAGTCTAATAGTAAGGTTTTAAACCTGGGGCTCTCTGCTAACAACACAGTCACACATATTCCTGAACCATTATCCCATAATCTGCCTAATGTTTGCTTTCTCAGTGTGCCCCAGTTCAATATGAGGAAAAGTTCAGCCAAACTATGAAAGGAAGAGTTTTGTATTCAACCATTTTGCAAATTATAATTTAGGGCTCCCTGTTTTCTGTTTGCACACCATTTAATACCAAGGAATATCAGATCATTTTGAACAGCAAGTACTGAGCATACATGAAAACACCCTCTGCAAAAGCAATAGACAAGGAAATCTCTCATGTGGCTTTAGATGCCTGCATCTGACTGCTGATGTCTACAGATGCCCTAATAATCCTGAACTCTCTCTACAGTAATGAGAGAAAAATTCTTCCCAGGGATGACAATTTTCACTAAATGTCAATACCTATTTTGGGACAAGATGAATCACATTCTAGATATGTCTGTTTCTTTCCATTACATATAAATAGAAATGTAGACAACTATCCTAAAGGTTCTGACATGCTATTGGATCCCACCCAAATATTTAAGAGATGCTTACAAATAAAATAAATATATTACATAAGTAGTTGACAGCAAGCATTACCACTGCTCGTCACACAAAACCTTAATCTTCTTTTCTGAATCATGAAGGAGCCTTCTTTTTAATAGACTGTTGCACTCTATGTGCTAGAATTTTTAAATTAGACCAGTGGATAAATTTGTATATGTTTAAACATGCTCTTCCTCTGAGATCTTTTAAAATGAGATAAGAAAAAAATTGAATTCTAAAGGCAGGTATCAGGGCAAAAGTCAAATTCACAGCCCAGGGAGTCAGAAGAGCTGACTTGGGCTGCACTGAAGACCCATGAGATAAAGCTCTGAAGGGACGAGTGTCCCAAGAGTGCTGGTTAACATTCAAGGATCGGTTTCTTCAAACTTAAAAGAAATTCATCCCAATGATTAGAACTTAGGCAAAATTTCCAGAAGGCTTTTGTGGATGAACAAATTCACGGGCAAAATCAAGCATAACACAGAAGCATTCAGAAAGGTGGAAGCTGGAGCAGATAATCTGAGAATATTGATGTACTGTGTGAACATACAAAGATATGATTAAGAAGGAGATCATTCTTAACCAGCCTGATGACCTTCTATTGTGAAATTACTGGCCAGGTAAATTAGGGGAGAACAGTAAATATTAGTTGCAGTAGTGCTTTTGACACTGTCTCCCATAATATCAAAAATCATTGACTTAAATGTGACTGAAGAGCCAAGCTCACAGTGGCACAAAGTCTAGTTGGAGGTCATTAACCAACAGTAGACCCTGAGAGACTGTACTGAGTCCTAAACTGTTCAATACCTTTGATAGTGATTTGAATAATTGGGGTAAGACCACCTTCAGCAAGTTTTCCAGTGATAAAAAACTGGGAGGAATGTCTGATACAGCAGATGGTTGTGCTGTCAATCCAGAGACACTTTGACAGACTGAAGAAAGAAGCTAATAGTTACTTTATGAAGTTTAACAAAGAAAAGTACAAAATCTTGCACCTTCACAATTTCTTCATTGAAAGAGCTGTCAAGTACAGGAATAGGATGCCTGGAGATGTGGTGGAATCACAGACCCCAGAGGCATTCAAAATCCATGTGGATCTGGTACTTGGAAACATGAACTTGTGGACATGGTGTCATTGGGTTCATAGTTGGACTTTATGCTTCCAACCTTAATGATTCTATGGTTCTATGATTCTAATTGTTAGCATTATTATAATTATTTTATTATGTTTAACTGCTACCTTTTGAGAAGAAGACATAATGCTTTGCTTTTGCAAAATTTATTTCACATATCTCAGGGGTTTTTTTAAATAGTGAAAAAAAAAAAAATCACTGCAATTCCTAAGAAGTTAATAAATGTAGAGAAAAGGAGCAGCAGTCATCCACAAAGCCCAGCCAAGATCAATACAAATCTGTTGTAGCCAAAGACTTGATCAGTGACAAGCAAGACAGAGTGAACTGGATCAAATGTAGGACAAAAAGATAGTACTAGAAGGAAGAATCAGAAATATTACAATGAAGCAGCTCTCTTCTTCCACTGACACCAAAATGAAGAAATTAATTTTCCCTTTTGTGATCTAGCACTGTTTCAGAGGTTCTCTGTTATTTGTTTTCCTTTTCTCTCCTTCTAGTCATTCACTCAAAATACGTACTATTTTCCTAAGCTGCACTTCATTCTTAACTATCAAGCTCTATTGATCTCTTAGTAATAATTAGAACCCCCTCACAGGATGCCATAATGAATTTTACATTTGTCTTGTCTTTAACATTTGTCTTAGCTTCAAAATATCTGATTTATTTTAATGCAAATTTTACTGAAAGGCCATCTGTAGCTTCCCTTGGTCCTGGACTTGGTACTTGCCCAGCTTTAGAGTATATTAGAAGTTACAGTGAATGCTGTTCCAGTAAATCCTGAGTTGACCCACCAAATTAATGTCAAGGGATTGTTTCCTTTTTTCCCCCCAAATTGGTTTCCATTTACTAGAAAATATTTTTCCTCCTCTGTAGAAAATAAGTGCATGCAAGCCTGTTGTATTGTACCCAAGTTTCTTATCTTCTGTTCCATCTAACAATAGAAAGCATCACATTAGGGAAATCTATTGCCATCTGTAGTACCTATGCTGAAATTAAAAAAATGATCTATTGCTGCCTGAATTAAGTAACAAAACCTAAACTTGCAATTTTTTCCACTACAGGAGAAATCTGCAGAAGGAATTCATCTATAAAACTGACAGAACAGGTTTGCATCATCTCCTAAGTGTATTTGGCCTTTTTTCTTTGGGGAGGAAGCCTAGTGTCTTCAGAATTCCCCTAGATCTACTCCTTACAGTAGAATATGGGTTTTGATATGCATATTATTACACTGTTCAGAAACAATAAAAGAACAAACAGATACCTGAGATTATTCAAAATTTATTTAGATGGCTAATAATTCTTATGTGACAATGAATTTCACCTGTATGAACTAAGTTGATTTTCCCTTTATATTCTCTGGTTCTTTGAGCACAGTCCCAGGAGTGGCATATGGGAATCTGCCCTTGCAACAAGAGTGGAAATGAAAAAAAAACTAGCTCAATTCAGCTTGAGGTTGGACCTTGTAAGTGAAATATGGTGAATGCAGCATGTGCTTGAAGAGAAATTAACAGGCAAAATTAAACACAAATAAAAGTATGAGGAAGAAGAAAGAAATTGAGAAAAAAAATTACCTTCTAGCAGTTTACCAGTTAGTTTTAAGCCACAGAAACACTTGTGTTTTTAGGTCTGTTTTCAAAAATGGTGTTGATAATGTGGCAAGTAAAGAGGGATTATGAAGTTGGTTTGACGACTGAAGAAGAGGACCTTGAGAAACTTAAAGCATGTTACCTTAAGTAATCAGGGAGAAGGGCTGATGTGATCTCACTGAAGAATATTAGTGGTTCATATCACCTGTGTGATTTATACTGAACTTGCTGTGATTTAGATGTCCACACTAATATATGCTTCTGCTATGTTGTTTTTTTTTTAAATCAAGGAGCACTTTATGTGATTATTCAGAGTATATAAATACTTTTATATAAAGCAGTAACTGAGGGCTGCAGTGAGAGACAAGTGTCTGGCACTGAAATCTCAGATCATAGTGTCTCTGAAGTAAAATACCAATCACCCTTTCTTGCTTTGCTGTAGTGTGAAAGGACAAGGCTTTGGAGAGCACAACCTGTTTTTCTTTTTAATGATATTAAGTCATAGAGGCTAAATGGTGTTAACAAAATGTCAGTACGCCAGTCTGAAATGGGTGTAGAGCAAACATTGGCTAATCACAGTTGATAGCTGGTGGAAACACAGTCAAGGCTGCTCATGGTTCAGTGCCATACATTCAGTAGACACAGAATATTTTGTTTCTGCTGTTGACCAAATAGATTACAAATAAGACTTTTTGCATACTTCTCTCTCATTTTGATCCTGATGTCATTGTCCTTTTCCATCTAGTTTCTTTGCAATCAGTCCATTGCAGACTAATACTTAATCTCCTCTGTCATGACATATGAATAATGTTCTGAGGAGTCCAGCACTCCATTGCCATGATAACTTCTCTCTTCATTTCTCTGTAACTCTGTAAACTAATCATCATCAGTGTACTTCTTCTGCTGCTTATTGCATCAAGTACAGGGGTAAGCAGCAACTGCCTCCCTTAAATGTGACTCGAAGCCTCAAGGAGGTCTGAGTAACTACCAGAAACTTAAAGACTTTGACTACTGTTTTAGTTCTAATGACAAAAATTGAGTGCTTCAATTCTGCTCAGCTGCTTCACTGATCTACTTGACTAGCCTGACAGGGCTGGAAAAACAGTAAAAATGTCAGCTAGTGATGCACATGGTTTTCACAAGGTTCATGTACCCAGCAATCAAAAACATAGTACTTTAAAAAATACTCCTTTTTTTTCATTGTTTAAGTTCCAGATTACATTTCTGCAGTCTTGGACGACACTAAGGAGATTTGAAAATTGGGACAAACTATGTACTGGTAACAATATCTCATGCTTTTTCTTTCTCACCAAAATGCTTCAGCAAGTAGTTGTGATTACTGTTTACTGACCACAGAATTGTGTGGAACACCTAATTGCATCAGAAGTTGGAATTACAAAATATGAAGGGTCTTAAGCCTGCACCCTACAAAAAACCAAGTGTGCACAATGTGAACCTTTTGGTATTGCACAGATTCAAAGGCTTAAGGAATAAACAGACGTAGCTTTAATTATTAGGTGTAATATTATTTCCTTTAGCCAATTAACCAAATATAATTATTTTAATCAGGTGTCTAATGGTAATATTTGGTTTAAGACAAAAATTCTCATTTCTCCAAATTTTCACTATATTTACTAAAAATAACATTTGCAACAAATATTCATCCTTGATAACTGCTGGTGGAATATCTGAGATGATACTATCATGGAAAACCTGTAAGTGAATTTGTGAGGCCACAAAAAACCCTCCTGATGAGACTATGTTCCTTCAAAAATGTTATATTTCCCACAGATTTTTCTTTAAATAACAAGAAGAAGCCTGAAAATGTCAAATGCCTTTACATTTCAGATTGAATTTTCTAAACTAGCAGAAAAAAATCTCAGAGAAGTATTTTCTGCAAGCTATTTTTAACAATTATTTTACCTTGTCATAATACATATATCATCATTTAAATATTATTTAGAGGGTTAAACATGCTGTAGAGAATCTTTTCCTTTTATTGTACTGCTGTTGGAAACATCATCTCAGTAATAACACTCATGCTATATTTACTTTAAGGAAAATATTATCACACGGTATAAACAATGTGACTTAAAGAAAAGACATTACAAGTTCTGGATCTGATGTCCCTTGAGAATAATAATTTCCTTATGCCTAAAATAACTCTTTTTCCCCTTACTTCTTCTTGATCAAAGTTTTGTGTGTCAACAAACTGAGCTGATAGAACTTCACTGATCCATCTAGATTTCTGTTGCTATTTGTGCATGTCACCTGGCTTCATAATATTCACAAAGCTTGTATACTCACTTGGGTAGAAATCATGTCTAAATACTCCAGAACATTTAAATTCATGACTGAAACCTTTTAGTAATCTATTATCATGTAGCAAAATAAGTATCACGCTTGTGCTACTTACGTATTTATATTGTATGTGTGATTTTTTTCAGAAGTGATGGTATCTTACAGTGTCATAGAATCATAGAATCAATCACTAGGGATTGGAAGGGACCTTGAAAGAACATCTATTCCAACCCCCCTGCCACAGCAGGATCACCTAGACCAAACACAGAACATCACGGAACAGAACATTATGGATTGCAAGCAACCTGGAAAGATCATCCAGTCCAATCCCCCTACCACAGCAGGATCACCCAGACCAACTCCAGGCAGTTTCAAATGTCTCCAGAGAAGGTGATTCCACAACCCCCCCATAGGCAGCCCCCTCCAGTGCCCCATCATCCTCTCTGGGATGAAGTTATAGAATCGGTTAGGGTTGGAAGAGACTACAGGATCATCCAGTTCCAACCCTCTGCCATGAGCAGCGACACCCCACCCTAGAATGAATCTGGAAATATTCTACTCCAACCTCTCTTCCTAGAGCAGGTTCACCTAGAGCAGATTGCACAGACCGCATCCAGATGAGTTTTGAATTTACCAGAGAAGTTTTGATTTTTTTCTACAACCTCTCTGGACAGTCTGCTTCAGTGCAGTGTCTTCACAATTGTTCACTGGTCTCTTTCCAATAGTTTATTGCCTAAATATTCTCTTGCCTCTTCTACGTAGGTGGATTCCACTTCTCCCTAATTGGTTACCTGCATCAAAGTGTGTCCCATTGTTATGAAATATTTTTTGTTGATAGTAAAATTTGAACCAGTGATATGGAAAAGATAGAAGCTTTCTAAACTGACAACAGTCTCGAATTTGCAATTTGGAGGAGGGCTGAAAGGCATTTCTTGATCTTTCACACTTTTTCTAATAATTGTGCATTGAATCCCAGAGACACCTATAGAAGACTCCTAAATATTTTGTAAACTCATACCTAGAAAGATTGCATTAGGTAGTCAAAAGGGTTTCCAAGTTATGAGCAAGACATAACTTTGCCTTAAAATGAAGAGAAGCTGACGTTAGAGGACAAAGTGGTAGGGGACCAGCATTTGAACCACTTCACCTTCTCAAGATCACAATATTAACAAATGTTTACAAATACAAGTTCCTTAATGTTGATCCAGATTTATAAATAAGAGCATATAAACAAAGTATTTTACTTCATAATCAGAATTCATTACCAGTTTTGAAAAACAGTGATTGTAATTTTGGGGCTGTGTCTGCATCTGAATATGTACAATTTCAACAGAAGCTTGAAGAAAGCTGAAGTCACACATTCTCTAGGAACATTCTGTGATTCTTTAGCAGTTGTCATTATCGAATCAAAATATTTAGCATGCTTGTCATCTTAGTCAGTTGCAAACATGTCACACCAGCTTTTACTGACTTACTTCACAACATGTCTTAAGAATCATGGATTATATGCATTGCTTGAAAATACAATAATGGTGGCAGCAGTGTGGATCTGGGAGCTCAAGAAGATTGGGATTTAGGTGCAGATTCAAGCATTGTCATTAGATAAAATATAAAGTGATAAATACGGGGAGTTACTCAGCTGCTCACAGATACATACATCCCTTCAGACACTGTTGGGTAGCTATACCTATTAACAGGAGATTAGTCACCTAGAACAGGTGCACTGGTGACTTCAGTGTTCACTTGTGTGAATCTTAAGATGCTACAATCCAGAAAGAATCCTATAGTAAAAGTAATATATGTATATACTCAGGGTCATTTGAGATGCCTTAATAGTACCAGAAAAATATGCACATATTGGCAGACCACTGGGAAACCTGCACCTTTCTGCAGATGCAGATAACCCCATAGCTAACTCAATCATACTATTTTTGTTCAGTACATTGGTTTAGCTCACATGGTCATCTCACCTCTGTCACAGCACTAATTTGGATCTCTGTTCTTTCTCAGGCTGCCACTTTCAAGGTATATTGCAATTCACAGTGGGGTACACTGCATCTCTAATAAATCCTTGTAGCTATTCAGAAATTGACTGCAGAAGTTACTGAGCAACCTTATCTAAGTTGATGTACTCTGAACAGGAGGTTGGATCAGAGGACCACCAGAGGCCTTCTCCAACCTGTTGGATTTTGTGATTCTGCTTACATCTGAACTGACTACCTGGGCTGCTCCTGGATGCTCAGGATGGGGCACATGACAAGTACAGGCATCAGCTCCAGTGTGAGGTGAATTGTACCTCACATTTGCCTATTTCTTGCCATTGACATGACAGTGAATCCGTGATGACAGATTTGGCTGTAGACACCTACACTGTAGGTCTAAGCAGGTTTTTCTGTTGGTCAGGTAAATCTCTCCCTAAATACATGTGAGATCTCTACTACCTTCTTAAATTTGTTTCCCCTCATCAATAATAATTAAAAAAAAGTAAATCCAATTCTAAGGTAGATAAAATTTAAGTGCATTATTATTACATCCATATTAATTGTATCATTTAGAATGCTACTAATATATGCAGCACACAGGCAGAACATCATGACCACATAAAGTTGTTTTACTCAGAACTTAAGTTTAATTAAGTAGCAGAGAATAGTAGCAGGTAGCATATTTAGTGTCTAGTGTGATAAACTTTTTTCCCAGCTTTTATTCCCTTTGCTGTGTGATCATAGGCAAAGCACTTTGCCTCAGTTTATTCAAATGTGCAATGGTTATAATTAATACTCAGCATAATTAATGATTAAGTGTCTTGAGAACTTGTGATGAAACAAGCTCTAGAGGAGCAGAGTATTTTTGCTTCAACCTCTTTAAAACTGTATCCCCTTGCTACATATTTTCAAAAAGTCTACAAGTCCTTACTAGAGCTAAATGACTAATTCAAATGAATAATTTATCTGAAGAATTTTGCTTTGTTTTCTCTTTGCAAATTGTTCTCAAATAGACTGTACAATTTTAGGGCTTATTAGTTATAGTCAAATTATGCACAAATCTCTTCAGTGACTAATTCTGTGTCTGAAGATCACTGGATTTTTCCCTGAAATGTTAGTAATTTTCTGTTTGCACTGTGGTGGTAGTTCTTTCCTAATATTGAAGAGCACATGCAATTAATCAATGCAGTCGTATCTGTGTGTAACCATATTTTGTAAATAAATAATATATATGAACATTTTCTGACTCATGGGTTTTAGAGGTCAGAGAGCACTAGGAGACCACCTACTCAGAACATCTGTAGAGTCAGTTTTTCCTGAGTTGAGACTAATAATTTTGCTTGACTCAAAGTGGCAGGCTCCTTTTAAGAGGATCTGCAAAAGATTATTCAGAAAAGGAAGCATATTTTCAATAGACTTCAATTCAGTATGTGGGGATTAATTCTTTCTCCTTCTTCCACTATGAGCACAAGATGACTAGAATCTATTGGATTGAATTACATTCTCTATTCATTCTTGATTTTATGACTTCAAGAGGACAATGCAGTCTTACTGGTAGTTACAATATTTAATTACCCTCTATCTTAAAAATGTTTTTTACTTGCAAAATTAATATGTCAGGTTTTAATTTTCCATTATCAGCTCTTGTTATTAATGTTCTATGCCAGTACTCCCTGTGAAAGTACTTACACATCACAATCAAGTCATCTCTTGATCTTTTCCATGAGTTAAACAGATAGAGTTTCTCAAGCTGTTTACAGTAAGCCTATTTTTAGGCCCTTGGATAATTTCTTCTGCACACTGCAGTGGATTTGTTGATATGTTTTAATAGTCTATTGGTAGTTTCAGCAGTAGTATTTATATAGCTAAAGTTCATGACATATTGATTAAGAACATCCATTTCTTGCTCACAGAATTGCCAGAGTTGGGAGTTCAAGATCATCCTGTCCAACACTCCCACCAAGTCAGGAATGCCTATAGCACACTGCACAGGTCTGCACCCAGGCAGGTTTTGAGTATCTCCAGAGGAGACTCCACAACCTCTCTGGACAGCTTGTTCCAGTGCTCTGTCACTCACACTGTAAAAAAGCTTCTCCTTATTTCTAAATGAAACTTCTTGTGACTGAGCTTGTGCCCATTCCCCTTGTCGTGTCACAGAGCAGAAGTGAAAACAGCCTGGCTACATCCTCCCTACAGCTACCCTTCAGATATTCAGCAGGGATCAGGTCTGCTCTCACTGTTCTCCAGGCTAAATGATCCCAGTTTTCTCAATCTTTCCTCATAAGAGAGGTGCTCTATGCCCCCAGTCACGTTCACTGTCCTCCACTGGTCTCTCTCCAGTAGTTCCCTGTCTCTCAAAGATCTGAGATCAAAAGAAATATAGTGACTATTATTAAACAAATGATGAATCATACATACTTCAACAAAAGGTTCAGTTACACACACAGAGAAATTTGGTTTTGGTCAATACAAATATTTCATTTGACTGAAATGACATCTTTAATGCAGCTGACATTTGTGCATACTCCATACATGATGTATGGTGACAAATTTGACCAGCTAGGGTTCAGAATGAAAATTAATTTTTCTCAGATGATTTTTATCTACAGGAAAGAAAGCAAGAAATAGGTGATGCACATCAAAAAACAAAATTTGCTTTAAATCAGAAAACACAATCCAACCCTGAGAGAAATATATTCACTGTGTATACATCAGAAAGACAGGTTACAGAGAAGCTCTGTGGCCTCCACCAGACCCCCAGTATTCAACAGAAACACTCACAGTGTATTCAGTAGAGCTTGGATCAGGCTCTCAGCACAAGTTTCTTGGCATCACATATCAGGTTATACAAATGGACACTTTCCTTTACTTTGTACCTGCACCATCTGTTCTGCCCTCTAATTACAAATGCAAAATGAACATAATTAAATGTTGGCATCACACAAAAATAAGCTAGAAGTTATTCCGTTGCATATGCATGTTCTTTATTAAATGCAACAAGCATCTGCTTTGTTTTCTTATGTTTTGAGACACAGATAGAGCAAAATTGCTTTTTCCTGACAGAAATGATAATTTTTATTAGTAAAGTGGAATAAAACACAAAAGGCAACACTTCAAAACAGTTGGTAAACCACAGTTTCTACAAACAGAGATTCAGGGCCAAGTTCTTTTCTGAAGAAGCATAGGAACAGCAAAAGCCAGGAAAGAAATGGATAGTGAAATATTGTTCTGACTAACTAGTACAAGTCAAGCTCTTGGTCCATGTGTCACCAGAGCTGTGCAATCCAGGTGGAAGCAACAATGTTTGTGCAGACGTAAGGACTTGCTTCCCTTCCAATCTAAGCTATTAATGAGCAAGCACTGGCCCAAGCTCATGTCTGCCCTCTGTAACAGTGCAGACCCTCTTGTGCTTAACCCTTCTCTGAGAAGCAGCTCAGAGGCCCTATCTTCAATACGTACTCTACATTATAAAGATAATAAATGGATATATCCATAACTGTTCTTTTAAACAGGGATAGAGAGACTCCTCTCCATGAGGCCATGTAGCACACAATGGTTTCTGACCAGACTGCTCATGATGAACTATCTCCAGAGCTGCACTGATATTACATAGTACTTGCTCTTTCATTTCTTCAGGGTTCAAGTGTATCAATTCATCATGGTTTTGTTTTTTTTTCTGTGATGAGTTAGTTCAGACTGCCTAAAATAATGAGGGACTATGCTGCAGCCTGCCAGAATGATGTTTTTGTAGCATACATATAGCATTTCCTAGGTATACCCAGAAATCAAGTGGTTGATGGTTAGCACAGATTCCCCTGAAATAATTTTGTTTTGATCAGGTTAAGCAAAGTTTCTGGCAGACTTTACAAACTTCTCTCTATGGGAATGAGCTGTCCTCCAAAGCATTTTTGGGTTTCATGGCAGAGAGCACAGGAAACTGGGCAAAGAAGCCATGAAGGAGATGGTGGGCCCCAGGAGCTATGTGGTTACACGCTGCAGAGTGGCTGCACCCACTGAGACTGGACCCATAGGAGAAGTCAGTTGCTATAGTGCTTGTACAACAATAATGGTCAGGTCTTTGATCAATTGAGTAATTCAAATTACTAGATTAAGCCTATGGAGTCACTATAGAGGTCACAGGAAAACTAAGGCATCCCTGACTGTGACCAGCAAAATGCAGCCTGCCAAGAGATCCCTGGGTTACTGAGTAGTATAGCTGTGGAGATAAGATTGTTTCAAAATAAACTACTCTCTGAGAATTAACTTTTAAAATCCAGACTTCAATTTGAATTCACAGACATGAATCCTTTCAAGTAGTATTATACTGAAACTGTTCCTTTGTCATGTATTTCATAGTAAGCATGTCCTGGATCATAGACTGTGATTTTCCACAAAGATAAAAATCTCTCTTCTCTTTTCCTCTGCTCCCCTTCTGTGCTACCTAGGCAGAAGTTACTTGATAGCAAAAAGAATCCATGAGAATGAGTTGACTTGAATATTTTATCTTGGGAGGCTTAGAGTTACCCTTGAGTAGACAGGCTTGATTCCATGGTTGAGTCTGATTCAATGTTCCAATAACAAAGTGGTTGGGTAATGCTACTGCAGCCATGTTTGTTGCAGTGCTCAGCACTTCACGCTGGCAATACCTACTCAATCAAGACTGACATGAAAAAAAAAACAAAAGGAAAAGAACCTAGTATTCATGTCCCAGTGGGATTCAAACATAAATTAGAGAAGAATTATTAGTGTGAAACTTTCTCCTTTTTTGGATGCAAGAGAGTGTACCCTGATGCAATTCTGATTGGTGTTCTCTTCACTGTTCTTCTATAGGCACCAGAAATATCTTGCTGTCAACTGAATGGAATAACTTCTGAATGTCAAGATAGAATACACTGTATTCTACTCTAGGTGATACTCATTTCCAGACTGGTGTGGAAACTGCCACCAGCATATACGGGCTGACTCCTCTCTTGTCAGTGATCTCCCACACGCTGCCCTCTTCTGAAGATGTAACAAGCAGGTCAGCACTGTCAAGACTTTATCAGTTTGGGGGTTGTCCAAAAACAGATCATGGGGCACTCTCAGCTGGATTTTCTCTGTCCTAACTTCAACTGTAAATTGTGTAGTCCAATTTTGTCATTTGGGCTCCCTCTAGAGTCAATTGAGGAAGACAGATGCTCTACTACATCATTTCTGTAGTCACATGATGTTGCAGGTGAAATTATTCACTTTACTTACTAGAGAGAAGTAACATCATGTTTATCATCATAAACCAGTGATTTAACAAGGTTGGAACAGAAATGGTGACTTTTAAACAGGTTTTGATAGAGAGGTACACAGGATTGTTTACTGCATGGAGGGCAGGGTTAGACAAAGGTGTCAGGAGACCTTCCATTTAAAAGACTGTATGTGTCCAGTCAATCTGTTATGTTAGCTTATTGAAGCTTTAAAGTTCACTTACTGAGAATCTGTTGCAGGAATCTCTCAATGTCACAGGAATATCCTTGACAGGAATCCCTCTCTGAGGAAAGACCCTGGTGTGCAGGCAGCTGCTATGCAGGATTGCTCAAAGGGTTCTTGGGCTGCCTGTCATTTATGGGGGTAAAATGATTGACTCATAGTCATATTGACATACCAAACTTGCACTTGAGCTTATGGCTTAAGTTAGCCTTTGGCTATTGTACTGTTACCTGTTTCCCTAGAATCCATATTGAGCAGGATACAATCATCACACCCAGAGGCATCATTATTGCATTGTTAGCTCAGAAGCAGAACACAGGAGATAAGGGTCATGATGATGAAGAGTGAAGCACAACATCACACATGTATCCAAGACAAATAGGATGACTAATCCAACAAGCATAGAGGGAATCCTGGTGATTATCTCAGTCTAGATGCCCAAAATTAGAAGAGAGGGAAACCACCCATATTGGTATTCATAGAAAAAAAGAGAAATGTTTCAAATTAGCAGCTGTTCATGTATTTAAAGGTAAACCAAGCTCGGCTAGTTCTTTTTGTGTATTTTCTGCTGCCTGTGGTACACTGAGTGTACAAACCACTGTGAGATTCTTCCTTGCTCAACTGTTGAAAATTGATAGTTATTATTATACTACTACAGCTGATTTGTAGTTTGGTCAGCTCTCTTAATATAAACGTCTAACTTAAAGAACTCCAATAGAAAAACACAAAGATATTCTAACTCCAAACTGAATATTTGACTACAAAAGTTGACAGGTATAAATTATTCACATCTCCCACAGTTATTTTCAAGGAAATCTCTTCTGCACCTGTTGAACAGAGCCTATAGAAGACCTCCAGAAATGATAAGCAATATTCACTTCAGAAGGCACATATGGCTAATGTATATTGGGTAGAAGGATAGAGTGGATGTGACAGAGCTATTAAATATATTTTAGAAAGAGCTGCGAGATGCAAAATTCCTATCCAAGACATCTCATGCTGTAATGATGTTCAGAATCATAGTCCCCATTTCAGGCACTTCAAAACTTTTTCAGTATATGCTTTTCGGTGTTGTGGTTTTTTTTAACTTAAAGGTCAGCTTAGCACTGTACCTCACACAGTGTGAGTTTGCTTTTCGTAGAGTCCTGTTGAAGTTAATTTAAAGAAGTAATAATGCAAATCTTATTTCCAACATTCTTCCCTGCCACCAGCCACACACCCCGGTCCCTATCCCCAGATGACTTCTATATTAAGACTTTTTGGGTAATTGAGGCGTTACTGCAGCTCCGCAGGCATTATTTTCTTTTGGTAAAAGGATACCACAGTAAATGTCAACAAGAAAGATTAAAAAAACCAAAAAGTAAAAATTAAAAGAACTAAATAAGGCTTGCATATGAAAGGAAAATGTAAGCCAGACGGGAATGATGGAGACAAATTTTCATATCTTTGTTTTAAGACCAGTTTAGAAGTTTCTTTCGCTTCATTGGCTTTCTGCTACTGAGTAACATGAGGCAACATATTTGCTCAGCAGCAGCAGCTGGGAACTATTCATTGGCTGTGTATTGCTGGCCAGCCACACTGGGTCTGCATCCAGTGTCCCAGACAGTCCAATGGGAAAGTTCCAACTGCCTTTGGAAACTGTAGCAGGTGCTGGAGTGGAAGGCCTGATTGCCCTGAAGTCAATGGCAAAGCCTTTGGTAAGGCAAACATCTCCTGGGGTCCTGAAAACACACGTGGCGTCACCACTGCCAGTCCTTAGGGGAAGGAGAAAAGAAGCTTTCCTATTGCTTCTGTACTATCATACATGTCTCTGACTGTTAATGAGTTTGGAAGCTAAGTAACTAGTTGTAATTGGGGCTGTTTGTAACAGTGCTGGACACTTAATCCTTCTTGCACCTACTAAAAACAGAGAGGAAATTTTGTTTCAATTTCTGCTCCTCCTAATTAAGCCATAGTGGTCATTCCAGCTCTGGGTCTCTTCCTTCAAGTCGTTGTTTCTCAGTACAGTTTTACTGACACATGAATAAAACTCAGGGGCAGGAGTTGCATGGTGTTTTCTACTGAAGTTTCAGGTTTAAAGCTGGGACTCAGACTGCTTCACTCTACTGCTGACAATTTAGCAAATGGTCCATGTTATGCTGCTTTGATCTTGTGAAAGTTTTCAAAAATTTATCCTTGAAGAAAGCTACAGGCCCAACAGATCCCCCAGTTCATTAGCAATCCTTTAGCAGTTCCCAACAATTAGAGCTGTCAGCCAGCCAAACTGCGTTCAGAGGCCGTGCATTCAAAATCCCTGACTAATGACTTGGTAAAAAGACTTGACAGTGTGTTGCAACTTGTTATAATTGAATCTAAGCTGCATCAGCTGTTTGAGGGCCTGAAATGTTTTCAAACATTACATTGATTTAAATTAATGCCACAAAAATATTCAGAAATCGTGTCTGTCAGATTCAGTGCTAATAATCATGTTCTCTTCAGATACGAAGACGACATTTCATCACCATGTGAAAGCATTGTCAAGCAGACAGTTTAAATTCCCCCTCCTCCTCCCCTCTTAAGTGAAAAATAAGTTGATAATCATTGTATTCATGAGAGGAAAGTGCCTGGTGACTGAAATGGAATGGGCAGGGGCGAGAGGCCTCCTCGACTATGAGACCCTGGGGAAGTCACATTTGAAAAGCCCATTACAAATAATAATTTTCACTGTCTATCCTTCATTATAAAACTTAGACAAAATTAAACCACATTCTGTAGCAACCGTTGGAGAAGATTCAAAAAGAAGAATCATCTTTTCTAACTCACTTTCTGCCTTTAATTTAACTGTGGACACATGAAATGAACAGTGGGACATTTGGCAAGCAGACTTTCTGCACAAATTCTCTGGTTAAAATTTGCATCTGCTTTCAGAACACTTTTCATTCAAAAGAGGGGGGATGACAAGAGATATCAAGGCAGCTTTACTTTCCAAATAAATTGTTTGTGCTGGTTTTTTAGTCCTCTGCTAGTACTGGAATTTTTTCCATTTAAATTGAGAAGGGTTCAGACAGCAAGCACTGACCTTGGATTTTCCTACTTTGAATGCTCTTGAATCTAAAAATGGAATTTAGACTCCTTAGTCCACTTTTATGAGGGCTACTTGGAAGCCAGATATGGACAAAATTTGGGACTCTGCCTGTCCTGAAGATCAAGACAATCTGGTTCAGTGGCTTTTCTCTCTTTTGCAGTACATAACATCTTGAGTGGACAAAATAATGAGTTAAGATGTTATCAGTACTGAAACTTCAGTGCCATAAAGGCTGCTTAAAGAACACTTTTCTCTCTAACTTACTTGTGCAACAACAATGTGCTGGCACATTCAGATCTAGTCATCATCACATTGTTTTGCCTAATAGGCAAGAAAACTACTGATAAATCTTTATGTGGAAAGCACTAATGAACTTGTTTTACCTTCGGAAGTTTCACTTCTCTAACGTTTTGAAAGTCATAGTATTCACCCAGACCAAACTGCAAGTCTTCTGTGCACATACCCATCACTGAGTTGGTCAATGGATAGAACTGATGCAAGCAGTTCATCTGTTTATAAGGCTGCCAAGGTCTCAGCATTCAGAGTGCGGGGGCTTGACCTGTGGACAACTGAAGTAATCTCAGTTCCTGATCAGCAGTTAGATGTTCTTGGAAGACTGGCCAATCACAAAGCCAGACAAGAACAGAAGAATGTCTTCATATTGATTAACTCTTCTAAGCTCTTACTTCTTTTTTGAATTTCACACTTGTTTTCACAGAATCCTAGAATGCTTTGGGTTGGAAGGGACCTGTAAAGGTCATCTAGACTAACCACTGCTGCAATGAGCAATCTCCAAATAGATCAGGTTGCCCAGAGCTCCATCCACCCTGACTTTGAACAGTTCCAGGGATGGGATATCTACTGTGTCTTCAGACAAGCTATTCCAGTGTTCCACCACCCTCATTGTAAAACACATCTTCCTTATATTTAGTTTGAATCTCCCCTCTTTTAATTGAAAATCGTTATCCTCTGTCCTGTAACAACAGGCCTTACTAAAATTACTTCCTTTTAACACTGTTTTTATAAAACCTGCTCCTACCCAGTGTATTATATTATATTATTAACAGTGTGGACTGAATTCTCAACAGATCACAAGGAAAGTCTCAGAATAGTCTTTAGTACAAATACAAATACCCTCTGAAGCCAGTATATAAAACATGCCTGTATTACTTCAGAGATAATATAACATAGCATAATTTCTTACTTCTTGGAAAGTTTTATACATGTAGACCTCTATACTAGCTAGAAGGTGTGTAAGGGAAAAACAAACATATTAGTTGATCTTTAAGTCTTGCCATTTTCACAATGTCACTCATAAAACTACTTACATAAAAGAATCTCCTATGCAATATCTGGCTACTAAAAAATGTCAACAGTCAGCTTTGAGCTCTTAAACTACAGTGTCTGAGGTTTTACAAAGATGTGTGTTACAGGGATCATGGTTATCATTAAACAAATCACAGGCAAATATTTCATTAGAATGTCCTATATTTGTTTCACATACCCATTTCCTTTAAGTATTATGGACTCCATTCTATTAGACAGGAACAATTGCAAGAATCATGATTTATGGCCCTTATTGATCACCTAAACTAGATTTATTTCAATAAGCTTATCTCCTGAAGCTAGTCCTCTGGGCTCACTCTATAGTCATAGAAGCATAAGAAGCACCTCCAGCAAAATTATTTTCCTCACTACCTCTCTTAGACAACCATCACCAGACGCTGTTTCTGTCACAGTCACGTTGTTCATTTTGATGTCTTGCAAGGTCAGAGAAGATTATAGCTTTTCAGATTCTGATACTGAGAAAATTCCACAGATGAAACATGGATATCCAGCCCAACTCAGGTGTGTATATTTTAATGCATGAAGTATGGACAACAAGCAGGAGGAACTTGAAGCCTTGGTGAGCCAGGAAA
>VZRI01003428.1:39229-69522 GCA_013397515.1 Upupa epops
TTACTTGGTTGGTTTTATGTTGGACTGGATGATCTTTAAGGTCTTTTCCAGCCTCATCATTACTGTGATAATGTGATTCAGTGAATTTTTAGTATTTCTTTACTATAAGCTTGCCAGAAGTTGCCCTCTAGTTTCATCAAATATTCATGACAATACCTTACTTCATGGTAATAGGTATATTCAGTTCATATATTGCCACAATATTGAATGCACCTCAAAGATAATGCTGCACTAAAAAGAAGCCAAGTCTCTGAAACGTGGGGACCTCCAGAAGACTCTTCAACCCTTATTTTAGCATTTCAATTATAATCGTATTCTGATATACTTTGAGTGCACAGCAAATCTGCTGATGTCAGAGGAAACAGCTTCATACCTGTGTCCTTACCCATAAAAATTTGAATTTAGCTATGACAATGCAGGTTCACTCTCTTCATATTAGGTGCTATTTCATAAATACATAGGAAATGAGATTTCTTGTTTTGTATTAGATTTATGCCTTATCTGTATGTCATATCATTTTCTTGCTGAAGTCCCCATAGCATCATTGAATCTCTACTATGAATTGCTACCTTTCAATTATTTTTAATGTACTTTCATATTTCTTGTTTTGCTTTATTCAGCAAGGAACTTATCTGCTCAACAGTGTAAAGAGGTTTGGTTTTAATTCCACTGCAAATCAAAACATGTGAACTAAAGTAAAAGCTCATTTAACAAGGTGGGAGAGAGGGAATGTTAATTATCCAAAGGTGTGATATCTACAAAAAGAGCCAAGTCACAAAAAGGTTATCCGTTTAACTTAAATAGCCAAGTTAAACAAGACACAATTGAGGTTAATTTAGTTTTTCAGCCTTTCATAAACTCATACTTGGGAGGTCGAAGGAGGGAAGTCAATTAGCCCCAATTGTGTCTTGTTTAACTTGGCTGGGTGAATCACTAACCATTCTGTAAGTTGGCTCACTTTGTAGCTATCACACCTTTTGTATGACCAAACAGTTTTCTACTTTCTTTCTGATTGATGTCAAATATTTTTTATTAGATATCGGTTTCTTGGGTGTAGTGGTTGGATAATAACATAATTAAATAACAAGAATGCATTCATCCATTTCAGTGCTCAGAGAAAACAAGTATGGATAGAGCTTTGAATGAAAGCACCCACTCAACAGGCTTTGTATTCATAGATTCCTGAAAGAAAGCCAAGTGCATAATCCACAGGACTGTACCACAGCAGTCAATGAAAACTGTCTGGAATGTCCATGTGTTAAATTAGACACAAAAAGAAGCATCAACACTCCCATGAATGCAATAAAAACAATGTAGAAAAGCCTAATTAACTTTCTAAAAGAAGCTACTTACTTGTAAAAACCTGTTCTGTTACTTTTAGTACTCTTGACGGAGCATCTTGAATACTAGTAGTGCCAGTTGTTAGAAGGTTGTTTTTTTTTCAACAGGCTGCTGAGTTCAGTCTTAGAACTTGTTTCCACAAACCTCAATTATGTTCCTGCTGTCCAGGAGCTGAGTTACAGCCTTTGCATGTAAGATGCAAGCTGCGAATAGAGAAAGAAACTTCCAGCACAATGTCATCGATCAATAATCTTTTCCTTCTGAAATTGTGACAGAAATCAGTGGCAGAGAAATACAGACAGTATGTCTGCAATGGGACCCACTCAACACACACCTTGAGCATGTGCCACTGTGGTTAGACTCTTGGTCTTACAGTTCTCCTTTGTTGATATCTTTAGCAGCTTGTTGGGTTTTTGGGTTTGGTTTTTGTTTGGTTGTTTTTGGTTTTTTTACAAAACATATGTATTCCATAAATTGCCTCTGGCACTCATCCATCATCTGCCACACATATGAAGACTTTCAGTTCCCTATATATGTCATATATATGCAAGCTACCAACATCACTTCAATGTAGTATTTGTGAGCCAGTAGGGTGCTGCACATATTTCAGTGTTAAAACCAGTGAATAGAGAAACAGTATTTGAGTAACTATCAGAAGCATAGGACATGAATCTTGAGTGTGGGGCAGTTTTGCTAGATAATACAACCATATCTCATATAAAGTTCCTTTTCATTAGTTTTATTTCATGTGTTACTTAGTTTAGCAAGGGCCTTTCCAAAATATTTTTGCCCTAGCACTGTCATTTGTACTTGCTACTGTGCTACTCTGTAGGGCTACATATAGACATTAGGAAAACATGTTCGCTGAAAGTCTTCAAGTATTAGAATGAGCTGCCCAGGGAGATGGTTGAATCACAATTCATGGATAAGTTTAAAAGTCATGTATATATGGTGCTTAAGGACATGGCTGACCACTGTAAATATTATCTTTAACCAGAAACTTTTAGGTAATTTAAAAAGAATAGGGATGGACTGAGCCACTGACTGGAATTAATATGACAGGTGAATACAGTTCTAAGCTTCTAGGTAGCAAGGATAACTTAGTATCAGCTCTGACTGGTACTTAGTGTGCAATGTGCCAGAAGCATCCAATGAAAACATTAATTAATTAGTTGAAAGTGTTAGAAATGACAGACCACCCAAATCTTTGATAAAATACAAAACATTTATTGCTTGCGGTAACAAGGAGTAAGCAAGCAACGCTGGGTGAGTGGGAAGTTAGTCACTCCACCAACTACAAGTAAAGGCAGCAACATTTCATACCTTATTTCATACATATTATCACTTCAAAGGATCCCCTTCTATCAGTCTCCTCTTTGTTCACATCTGCACTTCTTGGTGAGACCCTGATCCAAAGATAAGGGGGGAGACAGTGTTCTTGGCCTAATCTTAATTAATAGTGATTAGGTCCCCATCCATTTTGCAACACTTTTCAGGTCTTAGATTGCTCAACCTCCCCCCATCCTGTTTACCATTTGTCCCACTGAGCTTCACTGCTTACTTTGTTCATTCAATAGTTTTCCACAATGACAAGGGGGGATATTGTTTTTACCTTGATGTGAATCATGATATAACATCTCACAAAAGTATAAAGAATATGGATAAATTCAGGTTTTCCTTCTGATAATGTCTGTTTGAAAACCGTTGCTTCCAGAATTGTTTATTAGGTGCATACATAGTTACACACATGCTCATGATCCATGTGAGCTCCAAGCTTCATAGTATACAATGCAGTGCTTGATACTATGCTTAGCTCACATTGCTTCTTCATTGAGGAGGAGGATTTTAATTATCTTATTTTCAAGCCAGCTTCTCATTTTTATGTGGCCTCCCCCTTCTAAACCCAGGTTGCACATTAACAGGTTTCAATAATGCTTCAAGTAATTCTGATACATTATAACAAGAATTTTGCCTTTGAAATTTTTGTAATGTGAGGCAGAAGGTAAATACCTTTGTCTGCTTGAATATCACAGGACAAAAGTAGCTATTCCAGGACATGCTCAGTTACAGTGTTAAGAATTCTTTCTTTAAATGTGTACCATTGTGATATTTGACCAGATTCTTTGTGGGTATTTATCATCATCCATTCTTATTATTTCAGTAGATTCCATCACCTCTTTGATCTCATTCATATTTTGTGCTGATCCAGAGGCTGGTAGCTTAAGACCACTAGTGTATTTATACAACTTAGTGAGACTCAGCATACTTACAATTAATACCAAAATGGCGTTTGATCTTGTCACTACCACCCTCAGCAAAGCAGCCACAACAGAGTCAGAGAGGCTTTTTCTCATTATTGCACTCCAGAGGATCTCTGACTGCCAATAAAAGAAAAGGTGACTGTGAGTTCATGTGCCTAGAATGGCTGTAGTTTTGACTACTTAGCAAGCTTCAAAAGTCTGAGCTACTTACAGTCCCTTTCTTTCTTTACAACTTTATATTATAGTACTTGAACTGAAGTGTGCTGTGCTCAATGGTGGATGGTGTTTGAATTACAAGAAAAAAGAGAAAGGTAGGGAAGGATCAGGATAAAATTCTGTAATAGTTAAAGCAAAACAAATTTGTTTCAAACTGAGCGCTGGAATACAGCATTGCTGCTTCTGTTGAAAAAGGACAAACTCACTCATTGCTGTTATAGAACAATTAAGACAACAAAAATAACTCTGAAAATATAATATTAGTTTTCTGAATTTATTTTCAATAATATTTTCCATCACAGAAAATATAACAATACATGGCAAATGCTATGATTTCCCAATGTTTCCAGAGGAACTGTAACCTTCAGTTCATGTCTCAGATCATAGAATAATTAGGTATCAGGAGGGACTTCAAAAGATCATCTAGTCCAATCCCCCTGCCACAGCAGGATCACCTAGACCAAGTCACACAGGAACACATCCAGGCAGGTCTTGAATATCTCCAGAGAAGGACACTCCACAACCTCCCTAGGCAGCCTGTTCCAATGCTCTGGTACCCTGACCATGAAGAAGTTCCTTGTGATATTTATATGGAACCTCTTATGTTCCAGCTTGCACCCATTGCCCCTTGCCCTACCACCAGATGACCTTGAGAAGAGCCTGGCTCCATCCTCCTGACACCCACCCCTCACATATTTATAGACATGAATTAGTCTGGTGAAGCCATACTGACTGTCTCTAAAGACCCTCTTGTCTCTGATGTGCCTAGAGACAGCACCCAGGACAAATTGTTCCATCAACTTTCCTGGGATGGAGTTGAGGCTGACTCATCCATAGTTACCTGGCTCTTCCTTCTTACCCTTTTTGAAGATTGGAGCGACATTTGCTAACCTCCAGTCTAGGCACCTCTCCTGATCCCCATAACTTAGAAAAGATGATGGATAGTGACTTAGCAATGACTTTCGCTGTCTCCCTTAGCACGTGCAAGTGCATCCCATCAGGACACATGGATTTATGTACATTCAGTTTGCTCACCACATCCCTAATCCAGTCCTCATCAACCAAGGCAGGCTCCTCTTTTGCCTCAACTTTCTCTGGAGCCTCAGCAGTCTGGGCTTTGATATCAGGACAGCTCCCAGAAGTATAGACAGAGGCATAGTGTCTCTTCTATCTGCCTGCACTCTTTCTGAATGTGCCTAGATGCCAACTGTTGAAGACTCTTAGTACTTTACAGACATTGATTAGACTATATGATCAAAAGGGCTCTTATTAAATGAACTGCTGCTTTTGGGATGATTTCTGAACACAATGAATCTTTGACAGCTCTTAAAAATTAATAGAAAAGCAACCAGGTCCTTCCAAAATTTCATTCTTCTAGGAAGACTGTTTACTCAAATAGTGTAAACCTGGATTTGCAGGTAGATGGTGCAGGCTGGTGTGGACAGGGAAGATCTTGTAATCAAAAATGCAGAGCAGGAAAGGATCTACTTCAAGTGAATATGAACAAATAAAGAAGGGGTCAGAGGCCAGCATGACTGAGGGACTGACATGCTTTTGCTGGGAAATTGTCCCTACAAAGTCTCTCTGAATTGCTATGTAATGCCTGCATAAGTTGGAACAAACAGGAGGAGTTTGATACCTATGTGCAGTTACAAGGCTATGAACTTGTTGGCACCGAGGAGATGTGATAGGATAGCTGACACAGCAGAATGCTGCAGTAGGTGTGTATAAGAAAGACATGGCCATATTGGGCTGAGTCCAGAGAAAGGCCATCAACAAGTTTAAGAAACAGGAACAGCTGTCATGCACAAATTACCAAATACTCATGTCTCCAGAGGTGACTTCTAGTATCAGGTTTTACTCAAATACCAAGATAGGTGTGATTATTGTATATTTTAGTTAAAAACATAGGCAAAAAGCACCTATGACAAGGCAGAACAGGTAACTGCTGCTTCAAGAGATAACGAAGAAAAACAACAAAAAATATAAGGTTTGGAATTAGAAAGGAATTGTTTTGGGTATGTGTGAGTAAGTACATGGTTCATCTGTTTCATCTGTTGCTGTGGCACCGTCCATTCAGCTGATATATGCTTGAGTAGATATGATCAGTAGGGAAAACTCTTCCCTTGAGAGATGGATGAAATGTTGGAAGACTTGCTTTTGCTAGCACTGAAGTCCCAAACAAACAAAGGTCAAGAACTTTACCTAGGACTACACTTGTATATAGCCAAACCAAAACTTTCTTCATTGTTCAGAGCTCACTGTGGCTGGGTAATCACCAAATCAATGGGTCAGCAGAAGGTCAATACAGAATGTGAATTCAGTATATGAATCCTACAGGAACATAGACAGCATGACATTGAGAAAATTGACTTCCTCCAAAAGGCAAGCACATAGATATGATGTGATGCAGAAGAAAAGCTCTACTATGATTCTAACAAAAAGACCCCTAAATCCACAATTTCCTGTTTTATCAAACCTGCTACCTTGTCTCTACCTCTTCATTACTTTCCATGTCTTCAATCTCGTGTGATTTATAACCAGTCTTCTTGTTTCTCAAAGCCTTCCATATGTCAGGGGCTATCAGCTACCTGGTGGTGCCCCAAGACAGAATTTTGGCTCAGGAGTTGGTTGAACATTGTATATCAGGTTATGTGCAATGGCACTGTGCATCACTCACTCCTTATATTCTTTTGTAAGTTTTATTGGTTTTATTATTTCTTCTCGTATTGTCCTAGTTAATTGTTCTCATCTCAGTCCACAAGATTTTTACCTTTTTCTTTTGATCCTCCTCCCCATCCCTCCTTAAGGGGAGAAGGAAGTAAGTGGCTGCATGGTGTTTAGTTGCCTGTTGGGTCTAACCCACAACAAAGCAGATTGACTGTGTGTGTCACCTTTCCAGGAAACCCTTCTGATTTAATCAATAAATCCTGTGGGAGTGGAAAGCAACAAATATGGAGTAAGGGATTTGCTGGAATTTCTTGTCCATCTGCATCCCACTCTGGTGAGCACATGCCAGAGATGTGAATGCCATAGCCACAGGGGATTAATATGTTCCACCTGTATCCACATCTTTGCCAAAGTGCAAAGATGAAAAGGGACAAAACACATAACTTCATTTCTGTTACTGCAAGTTTTGTACCTGGAAAAACCCATACTTGCCACATTGCATTGCAGCATCCATTTGCAGCTGCTCTCTACTCTGAAAGACATTAGAAGTCTTAATGTGGATGAAATCCTTTTCTGTGTATCATTGTCTGAGTTTTTCTTCAGAAATATAGATTAACGAGTAAACTTCAGTGAGCCTATGCACACACTTGACTGCTGATGTGCAAATGTTCACAAGTGTTAAATGCATACCACAGTTGCTGGCAAGGTTTTGCCCTATTCCATATAGCTTTCCTCCTGAGTTAGCTTTAAGGACACAGGCAGATAATGTATGCTAGAGACTGTTCAAAGTAGGCAGTATCTATGAGTACTCTTGTTCTGGAGGAAGATAATTTAGTTACATGTGCATGAGAAAAACCACCCTGTTATCAGATGGTATGTCAGTACAGCTACAAGCCTGATTGTCCAGACAGTTCTTTCCTTTTTCTTAAACTGCATTTGCCCTTGAATAAGAGAACAAGGGGTCCTTGCATAACACGGCTAAGAGAGGTAAACAGAAGTTTCCCCCAAATCAGAGAAACAAGGATTTACCTAGGAATTTACCAGACTGGATTACTTTTTGAGGGGCACCCCCAGACATACAAATCCTTTGTGCCATCTTCATGGCAGACTATAGAAATACAAATCATACTACTGTTTATGTTTGTGACCATACAGAAGGCAATAAAGGCTACTTGTACCAAAACTGCATTTAATTCATGGTGCATTGTCCAAGTTTTGCTATAACTGTTCTTGGACCTACATCTTCTCATTCTGGTGCAACTGGGATTTGTTCTAGTGGTGATTGCTTCTGCAGTAGACTTAAATATTTACAGGAGTTGTGTCTTTTTCTCCCCAGCAAAAGCCATCTGTCATGCTCTGCCCTTGCTCTCTATAACTGTGTCCTGACTACAAATATCTTTCAAGAAAGACTGTCTTTCAGGACAATATATTTGCATTCTAGTGAGCTTGGCCAGTGCTGAATGATGTTTGGCCTATGGAGTGTCACCTCCTCTCAGCCAATCTGTGTGATTCAAAAGGCACAGCTGTTGTGTAGAGGGATGAAAAAAACTTCTCTCTACTGGATGTTAGGCATTAATCAAAAAATATCAGCTACTGAAATTTAATAATCAGATGTTATAGGTACACCTCAGAACGGGCATTTCCTCTTCCATCAGCTATGCTATCTCACTGTGGCTGCATGAAGAATGGATAAGTCTTTTTGATATATGAAGCCTTAATCTTTTATTCAGAAAGTATATCCTGATCACTGTTTAAAAGTGATAGGTTACAAAATGAAGAATCTTACTGTTTAAATTCCAGTCTTCAAGGCACAATAAGAGTGTTAATCTCCCTACATAGTTACTCTATGGCAGCTACCACCATGGCATATCTTCTTATCACAGTAATGTGATTCAGGCAGAAGCTGTTAAAGAGTGATTTCCCTCATGTCTTTGATTCCCTTTCACACTCTTAGAATATTCTGGAAGTAGAGTTTTCTACTGCCCTTGTTTGTCCACTTTTTTGGTCAGCAATTCACATTTGTATTACATTTTGAAATTTGTATTGAACTACAAAAGCTATTCAGAAATTTTCTTCTATGCAGTCAAGATAAAAACTAAAAGAGACACACTGACTTCAGAATTTTAAAATAATCTTACCAACTTGTAAACGATTTCTTCAGTGTGTTCAGAATTGCTCCAAGAGATGATGCTAGAAAATCCAAAACTTTATCAGCTATATTCTCCACAGACAGGCAAGTGTCCTTCCAATTATGCCACTCTGTCCAGAAATCAAAGGCTTCCAGTACTGATCATCAAATCTCATGATTTGATGAGAAATTGCATTTCGTGAGCCTTCCTAGAAAGGTATTTTATTTGCTTTGCTGAGTTACTTGTCCTGTTGAGCTACAAATAGGATGGATTTTCAATAACCAGAAACTTAAGCCCTGGTAGCATAGGAAAAACATTCAGAACAGCAGTTTACTGAACAGTAAACAGGCAGTTTACTGAAGACATAGCTAAATTGTTTGGACAAGTATTGTGGGTGGCCAGTCTTTGTACCCATCCTTACCTATGGTTACATAAATTAAATTCAATAGCTCTGAACTAGCACAGGTTACAAAAGCATCCCATAATAATATCTCTCTGGAAAACAACAGAGAGTAAATACTTACTGTAAATTCCTCAGATCAGTGGAATGAATTGCCTTATCTCTATTTCTATTGTATATAGGGAAAAAGCTGGGATCACAGGTTTGCCCTAGACGTTTAACATTCTAGAGGCTAAATCACACATTTTTGTCAAGTCAATTCCATTTAAATTGTAAACTTTCCAGTAGATAAGGTTTTCACTTACATTTCTCTGGCAATATCTGCATGCACCTGAGGATGAAGTATCTTATAACTCCTGCAGTTTCATTATGTATTGCCTTGTGACATACTTTGTCTATTACAGTTATCTTCTGCCTCATGTAAATCAGGAGAAGCTGCCACAATAGTAAAAACATGGGTAAGCAGGATTATGCATTTGTAATGATTTTGATGATGAAAGTGCTAGTATTTCCAGACAGAAATGCAAAGGATTCTTTCCGTTATGCTCGGGTAGCTTTTATCTGCATAAAGTCATGAAAACATTCTGCATGTTTTACTATCATGTTTCGTTTTGGAAAATGGAATGTGGTTACATGTGAATTATTTAAGTCAAATGGCAATGGCTTTTGAAAGAGAATGTTATGCAGTTACAGGGGCATTCCTGGAAAGAATGTTGTTTAGTTAGAAGGCCTATAAATTTTAGGATGTTCATACAATATTAAAAAATAATCTCCCTCACTTAACAATTTTTATATAAACAATTAATTATTAATAGCTAACAAACATGTTTAGTAACAATTCTGTGTCAAAGAGAAAAGCAGACAATGCAGGCTCTACTAGCACAGGGTCAATTATATAACAATGTGCATCTGCTCACAAGCTCATGGAATTCATTTGTAAAATTAAGGTGTTGACTACACATCTATTGTGTGTACTGTTCAGATTCTCACTCCTGCAACTGAGAACTCTCTGTTTTTCCAGTGCCCTTCTGTGACAAGAATAACTGCTTTTTTTATGTCATCAGTAGTTTCATGATTAACCTCCTGGTTCCTGTGCTGAAGTTATTAATGAAAATACTAATAGCTAAATGCTACAAACTAGATAAAATCAGCTTCAAGATGAGACCTTCAGAACTCCTGTGAGTAATCTTCATATTGACTAAAGTCAATGTCTGTTTTCTTCATCTCAACTAATTGTAATCAGTCTTTTACTACTTTTTGCATTGCTGTCATTATTCTTTATCTATTCTAATTTCCTCTCATAATTAGTACCTTTCCGTTATAGCAGATGCTTTATTCCAGTCCTAAGTTTATACTCAACAATGGCAATTTCTTATGTTAGTCTGGTACAGACTAGACTGCTTTCACTGGACTCATGGTTTGCATTAAATCAAGAATCACAAAGCAATGGACAATTATTAATAATTATACAACATACAGAGTTATTTAGTCTACAGCCAAAACCTGAATCCTGTCTTTGAGGCATAAACCAAACACTTATCCAGTATTTCCAGCTTACCTGTGAGCCAAATGAATAATTAGAACTGGCTAGCATCAGTCTTGCCATTCTCATCCCTGTCTTCTCCTCATGTTAGGTAGAAATACTTTTTAAACTTTCTGAGACAGAGAAGCTTCAGAACCTTGAAAGCAATTTACATGGCTTGTTTGTGCAGTGACAGTGATCTTAAAACTTTTAAAGAACTGAACTTCTTAGATCATTCTTTTTGGTTTAGGATTTTTTGTGTGTGTGTTCTGTTGTCAATTTTAATTTGAAAGTTTTCAATATCCTTTTAGGTATGAACAAGAGGACTGGACATTGTTGTTTGATATTGTTAGATTCCGACATTATTTTCACACATTCTTTATCACAGACATTGAATTAGTCTCCCTATTCCTACTCAGTGTGCTATGAATCCATTTGGCTCACTCAGTTACAAGTATAACACAGAAGGAACTGCTGTTGAGTTGTATCATAATTTGAATTTGAGGGGGTTTCTTCACCTGAGGCACTGGGAAGTTGCTATGGCAACTTCTGAAATTTTTTTGGTTCTGCAATATGGTACAACTGGTTTGGAGCCTTCAGTTTCCGGCTTGGGGTTTTTGGCTCCTCCTTCACTTGGCTTTCATCTTTCTGTTGATAGAGGATGTACATTGCCACAGGAGCTAGACGCTGCAGCCAGCTTGCCCTGAGAATATGGTGAATACAGAGAAAGGTACATCAAAGGTTGGTGGGAGGAATATTTCATCTGAATGTTTTCTCAAATAGAGAGAGTTCTTGCCTTGTTTGTGGCCATAGAAGTCAGTGATCTGTAAATGGAGGACTGGTGTGGAAGCACATGGAGTAGGAAACTAGACTTTAAAATTCTCATTGACACTGAGGGTTGTGTGCACAGACTAAATAGGACCCCACTTTTCCACAGTGAGCAAGATAGAAATCTCTTCCCTTTGAGGGGTTCAAGATAGCAGTTTGGCCCAGCTATGTAGGAACATTGATCACTGCATATCTTTGTGAGGCACTTACTCAGCTTGGAATTCCATGCTGTTTACCACCAGCGGTCATCATAACTCCCCAGTACTAGGACCCATCAAATACAAAGAACATAGTGTTAATTTAAACTTTATGTTTTGTATCTATTTTAAAATACTTTTCAACCATATATATAACTGCTTTTATTAGCAAAATTTTAAATTTGTATGAGGTTTTTAATAACAAGATATTTCCCTGAAGAATATAAAGATAATTGATAAAAACCTACATTTTTAATAGACAATGATAGCTTTTTCATAATGTTACAGTGTTATACTGATTTAATGATCTTTAAACTTATCAGTAACCTCTTATGCTTGTAATGATGATATAAAACATACCATATTTTTATTTTTTCATATCAGATGCTATGAAACACACTGACACAATATGTGGGACCATTCTGTAAATCATAGTATTTGTCCTAGAATCAAAGCATAGTACTGGAAATTAGAACAGTTGATCTAAGCTAAAACTGAGTCACAGTCCCTATCTTAGCAAACACAGAGTTATACAATGCAGTTGTTTAAATCTGAGTGAGCCACCTTAAAATTCCCTTCATAGTTGATAGGGAGAAACAGATACTTCCAGAACATCATTCCTTTCCTTATAAATAAATGTATAAAATAGATTAAATGAGTCACACCTTAAAAATTCTCATTTCCTCCTCTGAATATGAACACCTGCAATAACTCACTCATATACAGAAATGTAAAGCAAGGTGGAATAAGTTGTAGCCTTAATATATTTGCCCCCATCTGTAACATGAGCAACAGCATAGACACAATGACTGAATATTTCTGAGTCTTTATTCATTAATATTTATAAAGTACTTTAAGATCTCGGGATCAAAGCAGTAAAAAGAGGCAATCAGCAATACATGACCAATCCACTCAAGTGTCAAAGTCCCATTTTATAGAGCATTGTATGTCTAGGTAGCCCTTCTTTAAAAAAGCTTATGAATTAATTGAGAGGATGGTTGGACCACAGAGGTTACTTGTTTCTTTTCCAGCACAAGAGAATAATGCAAGGGGCTTTCAGCATGGTGTCTCACTTCCCTTTATTTTGTCATAATATCAGGAACATTACCTTCTACACATCTGTTGCAGTTTGAAAATTATCACATTTTCAAGTGTTAATTTTGGTGCTTTTATGCCAAAAGAGCATTTTATTTTGAAACTGAAGATAGCTTTCCCAGCAGACCCTTGCATCAGTGTCCTGACCCGACAAGTGACTGGAGTCTATAAAAGGGAATGTACTTCCTGTTTTCTTGCCTCCTTCTCTGATACATCTTGTAAGCCAGAGAACTCCTCTGCAAGAGAGCTACCCCCCGCCTCACCTAGGGAGAGAAGGCCCTCCTAAAGAAGGCCTATGTACCACAACAGGCATGGCCCTGCATGATTAATGCCATGTTGCTTCTGTCCCCGCCAAGATGTTGTATGCTCTGCCACTGAGAGACTGAGAGAAGCCTCTGATAAGAGAGAGAGAAGTCATCATCAAGTACCAATCTCCTAAACCTTTGGCAAACACAGAGAGACTGAAGATCTGTTGTATCCCTATCTGAGACGCTGTTCTGGCCTGAAGATGAGCAAGTATCTGACATCCTGAGTCCCAGTATGAAAAACTCCCAATACAAGAGGAGTCAGAAGCACGCTTTAGAGGGGGCTGACATCTGCAAGAGGGTCAGAAAAAGGACTTTTCCACAAGCATCACAACATAAGAGGGCCTCAGGAGCCCTATTGAGTTCTATGGATTGAGGGAGTGGCTGAATTCCCCCTCTGGTTAGAGTGTTAGTGTACACTCTCTTTTCCAAGGCTCTCATCTAAAGCCAAAACCCAATGTGTTAGCTGTCTCCCATTCTCTCAGATTGTGTGTAAAGGCACTGTAGTACATTTTCTGTTTTACTGTTTTGATTCTTTCACTTACTTGAGGATTTTTCCTTTTCTTATTGGTGATGGGTTCAATAAATATTTTTCTTTTTAGAAAAGTTGCTTCATTGCCTGTTGAATTCTTTCCAAGAGCTGGTTGCTGTGCTTGAATTGCAGGCACCAACCTAAACCAATTTAGACCCTTGCTCTAAACCATTACAACATCTTACATATGCTGCAAGTGCTAGGACTTACCTGCTGTCCTGCAAAGCTGACCAGCCTTACAAGGGTGACCACAGTAAAGACCCTTAAGCATCCCTGATGTGTGTTCAATGGCAATATAGAGTGAATCCTAGGTACTGCTGCTGTAATCACAGCTAGGTCAGAAGCAAAGCAGACTCCTTTCATCTAGGTGAAGCTGCCTGGTGATATGCTGTGAACCTGTATACCTACTCTTGCTCTAAAAACTCCAACCCCATTGCCACTATGCTCACGGGCTATCCTATACAGGACCACTATCAATCATAGATTTACTATTTTTTTTTAATCACCACATATACTAAAGGTGGTTAATGGTCTCCTCGTTCTATATTTGGCTGTAGATTCTGATCGCACTATTGGAGAGGTAAAAGGGCTCCATAAATGCTCACAGCCAAAAATCTCCAGTTTTCTTAGCTTTGGTTAGGTTTTAATCTGAGCTAGTTTAACACACATGCGCATACATACACACATCTTCTAGCACATTTTGTATAATTTATTTTTGTGTTATATACTCTTTCTGGTGTTCCCAAGGATTCGTTAGGATGAATAATTTCTGTCAATAATGAACACAGGAACCCAGTACATGAATACTTGACGAGATGAATATATGCATAGGTTATACATATCAATTTGTGGTGAATGCATGAAACAAATGCATAAGAAACTGATTTAACTAGCATGAAACACAGATGAAATAGATGGAATATAAGAGTAATTATATTACTTACAAGCAAATAAGACGGTGGAGATAGGGTGTTGCTGATGTAGAGTCTGTAATGAACAACAGGGAGGTGGAGAAGCTGTTTGCAAGCACAATGTATAAATTTATGTATTTTTAAAAGCCACATTTATACAAAATCCCAATAAGCAAGCACTGTTAATAGGTGGGAAAATAAGTGCATGCTGTTGGCTGAAGAGCTAGGGTGGGTATAAAAATTAAAAAGTGATGGGAAAACATATATATTACTAAGAATATATTGAATCAGCTCAAATTTGTATAATAACCTTCAGTGGATTTTGGGTCTGCCCCTAACATACTGACTGACGTGCAGCATCAGCATGACAGTGGTATTATTTGTATTTCTGATCACAGTAAGAAAAGATATTTAAAACCATCACAGGCTGAAAATGTCTAAACCTTTGAAAATCCCTTTTTAATGACTTGAACAGTTTTATTATTTATCTTAAGGAATCTTTAAAACTGTGTTTTATGATGTTCAGACCATTTTGATACTAGGCAATCACCCTGCATGATAAGGCTTACTTACCATGCTGGAGTGTTTCCAGGGACCTGGTCTCTAACAATGTATGTGTGGAGGACCTAGCCTTCCAGAGAATTTATTTTATTGCCTTCTCTCCTTTAGTGCTATAAACTATCTCAGGTTCCCAATAAAACAATGTACAACTCTTTATCTGCTCCAATATTTCACCCATCAACATTTTACCCACAAATCTTGTCAGGCACAATCCTAAGCCTACTTTTCACAAACATCTTTTCTTTAGTACCTGTTCAGACTCTGTCCTAGCCTGAGCTGGAACTGAACTAATGGATAGTCTCATATATCTTTTAGAGTTTTCTCAAGAGCTCCTTTATCAAAAACAATGTTTACCCATTTTGTTATTGTATTCCTCATTTTTCCTGCAGTGCTCCCTCTTCCCTGTGCTACTGGATGCCAAGGCATAGACCAACCATCTTTCATATGGACCTTGCTTCAGGGATGACCACCAACCAGTTTTTTATATTAGAAGCCATTCTTTGGTCCCTGTAGAGGGATGAATGTGACCTCCATCGAGCATGTGATATCCCACAAGGTTGTCTATAATGGCTGTGTGGTCTCCTGTGAAGCCTTTCATTACCAGAAATGCCACACAGTATATAAGTGAATGTTCTGAGTAGTCAAGAGTTAAAATTTACCTTGGCTGCTTCAATAAAATGCAATTTAATACAGAAAGGAACACATTTCATATCTAATGTTGACATTGAAGGATCTTGTATTGCTTTTTTACCAATAGAAATGACAGTGATTCATCAGCTTCTATTCCATTTTATATTGCTCTGGTGCTCTATCAGCTAGAGAAATGTTCTAATTTTTGGCAAAGTTTACCCACTCTGTTCTTTTCCTTTATGTCTTTCAAATGAAAAATACTTCTTGTTAGAAGGCATTCACATTTCTGTTATATTCGTGGTCTTCCCACCTTATAGTTTCCCTTTCTCCCTGGAATCAACCTCTCAGTATTTCCTGTAACTACCTTTTCAGAAGAAGCATATTAGACATGTGAATTCTTCAGATTTCCTGACAGTTTTTCATGTCTTTGCATCCTCTGTTTTATTTTTAGAATTTGAGCATGCAACTCTATATGCTGCACTCTTTGAATTGCTCTAGACTCAGAGGATTTTCTGAGATCAAACAGCATCCATATTAATTGCTAATAGATTTTCCCTTTTAAAACAAACTTAGAACACTGAGACAGCATTTTAGTATTAAATGTGTTAAATTTACTTTTACACATGAGCAATATACTTTAAGCACAAAAGGGCTTAGATTCAATTTCAGTAGTGAAAGAGGTTTGATATCATACCTGAACCAGTTGCAGATTTGATATTTGGACTGAAATGACATGGAGCATAAGTCTCACAGAGGCAGCTGTTATGAAGGTTTTCTTTAGTGAGTAAAGAGAACACCTAATCACTTCATCATTGAGCTAGAACACAAAAACTATATCCTGATAAAGGAAAAATTAAAACAGTTCAATATAATTCAGACCCAAACCAAAACAAGTTCCTTTTTTTTAGACTGTAGTCTAGGCAAGTTTCACTTTGAAAATATGACTCCTTGTACTCTTGTATTTGAATACATTAGGATATGAGGTTTAGATGGGTTAACATTCATCCAAGTTGAAAAAATAAGTGGATGATAATTACAAGAAAAGATGCACCAAAATGCTCCTTTTGCAAACTGGACGGCATATCCGTATCTAAAAGGAAAACCAAGCAAGGAACAAGAGTATTCAGAACAGTAGCAAATATGAGAAGGATATCAGCAGTAAAAGACTCTGTCCTCCCACCTGACATGGTCTGAATGACAGGCCTTGGCAATAAGGAAACTTCTTAAGCATATAGATAAAAATAGCAAAACCACAGCTGTCTACTCAAAATGGCTAAGAAGGTATGTATATCCAAATAAAATTGAATCTGAATGTCCTAGGAAGCTTTCATTTTCTCAGTGAATGCAGCAGTATTTCTGTAAGCCACAAGTCAACACTACCAAGTGGCAAGATTTAAGCTGTCTGAATAAACTATTTCATAGCATCAAAATGATTTTCTTTTGTTCTTTTTTCTGTCTCTCACAAACTTTTTTATCCCCAAGCTAACACCACCTCTGAAAAGACACTCAGAATGAAGTCCCTCCACTCCATGATTGTTCTAGTAGTGAAGCTGTTAACCCACATTCAAAGTAGCCTATAATTTCCTGAATATACTTTACTCTGGAAAAAGAGTGTGGAAAAATAAAATGAAAAAAGGCAAACACAATTTAGCCCTATGAGCCACAAGAAGTGCTATTAGAGAAGCCAAAACAAGCAGTTTAAAGGTAGAGTGAATAGAGTGAGAAATACTTACAGATTATGCTGAAAAACAACATGTTCATGAGAACCTCAGAAAAGCATTCAATATGAGAAAAAAAGAAAACCTAGTCTCCTTTTTTATGTCTGGGACATCACAGAAGAAATCATAAGCTTAGTGTAGATTCTTTACATTTTGCCAAAGGTTTGGCTGGAAATGATTCTGCTGACATAAAATCTGTTTATGACAGTACTAAAGTAAGTATATCACTCTAAAAACACTGTCTGTTCTACCCAAACTAAAGGCAGCAGGGAGACCTGCAGCTCACTTTAAAACTGGGGTGTAAAAGAGACCTTAGAAAAAGCATGGGGACAATCTCACCACCAGATCACCCCAGGACTTGTGCTGCCAAGAGGAAGTGGGTTAGCCCTCTGTTGGAAACAGCCTCAAGACCTGCGTGGAAAAATGTGAAATAAATTTACTGACAGTGTCTCAGCTGTATGTGTTTTGGTGCAGCATGAGCAGGAATAGTTGTGGGGCAGTGTGTGTGCTGCTGCACTGTAGTGTCTACAGCTATTGGTGTTGGTAGTACATGAGCATTTATCAGGCTTGGACAAACCATTTTCCCTTCAGCATTCATGTGTTTTTTTGGGCCAGAATGTTAAGGAGGAAAATAGAAATGCTTGTAGGGGGAAGTGATTTTAATACATTATAATAATTTTTCTACTTGTGACTTTTTTGTTAACATAATTTGTGGCTCTTACATCTTCGCCTTTCATTCTCTCCTCCGACTTTTGCTGTTCAGATACTGAGATTTCCTGATAGGAGACCAAACAGCCCACAAAGATCAACTGCTTTCATGCTTCCAAATTTTCTCAGGCAGTTAAGCTCAAGAGACTGATGCAAGAGCATAGATCAAGTAACTTATTGACACACACACAGATGAACACTGGGGAAATGAGGACATAAGCCAGCTGCCCTGACATGAAAGGGCAATACAACTTTACACCATAAGGCCATCACCCCACTTGAACTGTGTGATGACACTCTCCAAAACTCACCTGGGCAAGCTAGATCCTCCATGCCAAGAGAATGTGCTGTCTCACATTTCTAGCTAGCTCAGAAATAAAACCCCAGAAATACCACACAAGCCTCTTTCAGGAACAGTAATTTGATTCATACAGAGCAAAGGTGCTAGTTGCAATGGCCCACTCTCTAGTGTCTGTGCTTCTTGTCTACACCCATCTACATCAGGATGTATTATCCTACTGTACTTTATGACAGTAAAAGGTACTGTAGAGCAAAAGTGGGAGAAATCTAGAAAAGACAGAATAGCAAAGGAGAGAGTCAAATCTGTGGATACTTCTTGCAAGAAGGAAGGAAGAAATGACAAGAAGTTGGCAACCTTGAGTGATTCTCACACTTCATCTGAAAAAAAAATGTTAAAGCAGTGGTCTGAGCTGCCCTGGTCTGGCAGGTCTCTATGTTTCCTCTGACTACAGTACACAGAAGCAAAGAGGATCACAACAGAAAAAAGGTTAGATGTGGTCAAAGAGAAAATGGAAGAAAGCTGAGCAAATAGTCACAAGAGTCTAGCAAATGCCAGTAAAGAAATGAGGGCTGAAACAGCAGCTAACTAGGAGTATCTATGAAAATAGTGGGAAAAAAAATCTCTGCTTTCTATAGGGAGACAGCTCTGAAGTTGCAAAATTCCATCACAAGCTGACCTCAAATTCAAGGACCTGAGCTCACCCTCCATGTGTTTTTGCCCAGCAAGCATGTTTTTGCCAGTGAGAGGTTTGTGTTTGATTCCATTCCAACATTCTCATCTTTCTGTCAATTGATAGAAGAAATGTAAGCAATTTCCAGCTAAAGCCTGTGTGCATTTATAGGGTAATTTCTTGTTGGCATGAGCTGGTGCTATAGTGCAATAGTTACCATCAGCAAGAGTATAACCATGTCTTTCAGAAATTTCAGCACAAACAGGATTTGAGACAAGGTGTAGAGATGAAGACAGACAGTAAGATTCCTTGGTGTGCTCTGGTATTATACATTTTCCCTTCTCTAACCCACCATTATACAAGAATGTAAGAGAAGAAATGCTCAACAGAATAGAATTGATGGTCCATCCAGTCTGGTTCTCTGTCTGCAGATACTGCAATCTGATATTAAACAGATGAGCCTGGGCATTTCATGGCAATACAGTTAGAACAAGCCGTAAGAGTTCATTATGTACTTGGTAAAGTAGTATTTGCTTTTGAACCAGTCTGTCTCTTGCTTCAATTTCAAGGACTCCGCAAATAACAGCTCTGCATACAACTTACTTAGCACTCTCCTGATTCTGTCAAGCTTACTGTTCTCATTCAAAATTATGGGTCCCCAACATAGTTTCCTTCTAGGAACCATTTACTTCATCCCTTGAATTCTTTTCAGTGTTCCTCTCCTGTTTCATCTCCAGCTCTTCTAAGTCCTTCTTGAGACACAGAGGCAGGACTGCACACACAGCACTCAATGCAGGTCAATTCTCACTTACTATCGTGGCAATGTCTATCTTGCTTTCACTGATGATATCTTGCTGATATTTTGGCCTGATGATACTCAAGATTTTTCCCGTTTGCATAAGCAACTGCATGTTGAGACACTGATTTCTGAAAAATTTACAGAGATAACTCCAGGATCCCTTTCTGGTACTTGCAGGTCAATTACAGCTGGCATTTACAGCTCAGGTTTTGGTGCCAGGTTTGTATCACTGCTCCACAGATGTATTACCTTGTATTTATTGATATTCAGGCTCAGCTGCCTCCTTTTTTTTTGCAACTCATTCACTTTTGTGGGGTTTACCTGGTATTTCTCACAAAGAATGAATCTGTTGTCTACACAAGATAGACTTCCCAGGTTGTTGTTGAACAGCCAGCACTAGCATGAATACTCAGTGGGCAGAACTGGAAATAGTCATGGCTCTGTGGCTTCTGAATCCCACCGGAGCCCTTTAGCACATAGAAGTTACCATGTTTTTCTGTGCCCTCTCTACATTTTGGTGGCCACATAGTTCTTCTAATGATAGAATTCTTTGGGGAACACCTTGTCATACTCTTCACATTACTTTCAGCCATTCTCTCTTTTCTTTGTTAATTTTTGCTTGCTCTGTGTAAGGGCTCTCCTGTTGTCCTTTATTTTTGACCAGACTCTCATTTTGTAAAAATACTTTTCCCTGTGATGGCCTGTGTGACTTTCCAGTTAAGGCTTGAAGGGATTTTTGGAACTCCTTTGTTTTCTTTCTGAGTTGTGGCACACTTTTTACCTGACTTCTAGCACTTTGTTTTTAAACACCCTCCAGGCTGCTCCTAGGCTTCTTTCAGTTTGGACAGCTGCTTTAATGAGTTTTTCTGCTTGTTTGTTTGTTCATTTTTGACCACTTACCTCATTTTTACAGTTTCTTATCTTGAAATTCAGTACTACAGTCACTATTTCAGAGGCTATCACTGAAGTGCATTACTCCAGCTCTTCTCTTTTCATTTCTGAGGCTAGCTATTACAGGAATTGACCAGCTATTGTGTCCAAAAAATATTTCCCAGCTATTTTTTTACTAATACAGTGTAGAAGCACTTAGAAGTTTTTATTCTTCTGCTTAGCATTGTTCAAGCAAGTCAAATGACTTTGGAGATGATTTAATTTGCCTTCATTGTTTAGTACAGTTGTGATTTTAATTCCCTCTTGGCCTTTTCAGAATTACATTGGACATTAGCTACTTCCAGCTTGCATGTTGCAGTATTTCAGGTGCTCTTCCACACTTATGTGTTTTCTCCTGTTTCTAGGGTAGGAAATATTGTAGAGAAGTATTAGTTTTCAGTGACATCTTGTGAAATCTGCACCCTTTGCCCTCAAGAGGCCAGGTACCATGTGGACACAAGAAGTTTTCTGTCTGAGAGTCACCACCTGCTCCTTCCTCACATCTCTGCTCAGGAGAATTGAAAGATGACACTGACATCAGGTAAGGTGAAGGATCTCAGCTAGGAAACTAGATCTGTCTCCTGGGTTGTAGTCCTAGGCAACCCAGCAGACTGCCACTTGCCCCCAACAAAGGGTCACCATTGTATCAATGCAAACCAAACACTTCCTGCCCCTTACGGTCTTCAGGAACCAAATTTCATTTTCCTTTTTCCAATTGTTTCCTCTTTTCTTGAACAGAACTGACCTCCTGCCTCTTTGCCACTGGCAGCAACACAATTCTTCAAATGCCTCTGGCACCTATGGACTGTATATAGCATTGCCACCTGGTGAGTCTGATCCACAAATCATTGTTCATATGTCTTATTTACCACAGTCAGAAAAAATTGATTCAAATACAAAGAGATGGAAGAGTAGGGCTTGGAGGATTCTCTGCTGGGCTTTTGTGTTGTTCATTGGGCTTTTCCATGGAGTTTAAACAAACTAACCTGAGAATAACAGGCATCACTAGCATATGCAGCTGGCAAGTTTCATCATAGAATCATAGAATCATCAAAGTTGGAAAGGATCTCCAAGATCATCAAGTACAACCATAAGCCCTACATCCCCTAACCAGTAAACCATCTCCTAAAACATGCCTACCCTTTTTTTGAACACCTCCACTGATGACTCCACCACCTCCCTGGGCAGCCTATTCCAATGCCTGACCACTCGCTCTGTGAAGCTTTTCCTAACATCCAGTCTGAACCTGCCCTGGCATAACTTGATCCCATTTCCTCTGGTCTTATTGCTAGTCACTAGGGAGAAGTGGCCCCTTGGGCAGTTGTAGATAACAAGGTCTCCCCTCAACTTCTTCCTCTCCAGGCTGAATAGCCCTAGCTCCCTCATCCTCTCCTCATAAGAACAGTTTTCCAGACCACTAATCAGCCTAACTGCCCTACTCTGCACCCTCTCCAGCAATCTGTTGCAATCTGTTTCTCAGCACATTTTTGAAGGTGAAAGTGGTTCCAGCACAAGGAACTCAAGGTAAGTAGAAGGTCTTTCATTTTCCAGGGGAGAGGGGATAGTAATACAAGATTTTGCATCTGTGGCCATATCAACTAGCAGGTGCCCACAAGCTACATTTCCTCCATGAATCCTCACTATTGCTTTCACCAGCTCCATGTAAAATCTTTTCTTTTAAAAAAGAAAGGCTTATTGTAGAGCCTACTAAGTTTCTCTCTTATCTATGTGATTTATGATTATTTTTTGAAGCTACCAGAGGCATATAATTACCATGCAGAACTTAAATTAAGGTTTCTTTAACCTGTATTATCTGTAGTTTCTGTATATCCACATGCCACTGGCAGATGCAATGTCTGTGCCTGTTTCTGAAATGTGCATGTAACAGAAATGTGTACTCTATATAAAAGAAAAATTCCATGGATTTATAGAAAAAAATATATGAAATCTCCACTGTAAACATTAGAAAATGACAAATACTCTTAGGACATATTTATGTATCCAAAACAGTATCAATTATTAAAGCAAAAGGGGGAAAACCCAAAATTGTACTAAAAATAATGCAGTGTTTAATAGGTTTGTTTAGGAGTCATAAACAAATAACCCATGAATACTTTAACACTGTTAGTGTTGCAGGAAGCAGACACCCAGTAGATTTTATTAAAGTGTCAAACATTTATGAAATGTGCTCTGGAGGTTAGAGCAGAGACCTGACAGTCAGGGGAGCTGCCTTATTTCTCTGCTGCACTGTATGCCTGGCTGTACTTGCACTGTGGTGGCGGTTCTGTGCTGGCAGAACTCTGTGTCTGAGCTGCTCTGAGGAACAAGGACAGTCTCAGGCTTAGGAAAGGTTATCTACTGATGTCCCCAAGGAAATTCCTGTGATGGCAAAAGGCTGCATTACAATGTATTTGTGGGACATTGCTGAATCATCCTGACCCCCATCTTCACTCCTATCACCTCTCTCAGTTCTTCCACAACAGGTAAGTGTAAGTTGTCTTGTGTTACTTTGAGATACAGAAGCCAGGGCATAGGCTTTGGCTCCTTTTCTAGTTGTTTGTGCCATGTGCAGTATGCTCAAGGCTGGACAGTGATGCTAAAAGGAATGAAACACTGCCCTCCTTCATCATAGATCTAGATAAAGCATACTTCTTCTCTCCTAGCTTATTTGGCCTGTCATTTGGTCTTCAAAAGCAGCAGAAAAGACATAAACATTGTGAAAAGTGCTTTCAGAACTTTCTAGAAGTCCTTTACTGCCCTCACAGGTCCAAATTGAATTTTCCTTCTTACAGGTAAATATGATTGAGGTGATTGATCCTAACAGATTGTAAATCTAAGGATCAATACCCAGCTTTTGATTTGTTAGGAGGTGTTGGAAGACCCCCAGCAGGGTGCTGTCTGAGCAGGTGAGCATTCCCCGAACAAGGATGGCTGTAAAGCTAGATCAGATGGAGATTGCAGCTACAGCTACATTTCTAATGCAAAGGATTGATTTATTTTCTGGTGACATCTCTGAACTATGGCAGCCCAGCACTATACGCTCTTCAAAGAGCTGTGAAGTATGGGCCTTGAAAAGTTTATGGTTTAAATGTAGGACCAGTGCCAATGGGTGAGTCTAAGACATATGTCGTGGGGCATGGGGATGGCTCTGCAAGGTAGAAATGGCACAGCAACAAAAACCTTGGTCAGCAAGTCACAGCACGTTTATTGCTTGGTTTTTGCCTCCAATTGATACATGAATGCATCTAAAAAATAAAATTGCTTTTGCAATTAGGCAGGACTGGTGGGTGTAAGACTGTGGCTGTTTCATAGACTACCACTTGGCTACGTTAGAAAAGTGCTCATTAGGTCTCCTGCGAGTTGCACAATTATCTGTAATTAGTGGTAAAAAAATAGTCAGTACCAGAGCTCATCCTCTGCCCCCCTGGCCCTGCCTTTTTCTCTCTAACTCTTCCCCCAGAGAGAAGAATTTAGTGAGATTCTTTTGTTTCTTTAGAAAACATCCTAAGGGAGTACAAGAGGCATGTATTTTTACTTTTAGAAAAAGGTAAAAGAGAATACAAACATCCTTGTTTTCTTGTAGTCCAGATTCTAAGTAGGTTTAATAGCCCTGTTAGTGCTGGACAAAATTAAGTCCTTATGAAACATGTTACAAAGTACCTCTGTAGATCTCATTTTTCAATAAAAAAAGGGTTTAGGTCATGTTGAACAATCTGCTACTTATTAGCACTTTGCTTTCAATAGGTCACCTTTAATGGTATAATACTCCATTTCATTAAGCACTGAATCCAGAAAGGTCTTATTTTTAGAACTCAAACAAAATATATAGCTTATATTGTAAACACAAAGGAGAAGAAACACAAAACATTTAACTACAAAACCTTTATCTAACACAAATCTGTCAGAATCAATGATTTCTCTAGATGCTGTGATCCTTACAGGAACAGCTTGTATTTTTTATTATGAAATGTTAGGTGTAAGATTTGTTGTCCAGCCAGACAAGGAAAAAAAAAGAAAAAGAAAAAAAGAAAAAGAAAGTGCAATAAACAAAAATAAACTGAATTTGCAGGCTTTCACATGTTCAATCTGGTATATGTATACATCACAGGATCATGAAGGTCCTGAGAAGAAAGAATATGAGGTAATGCAAAACTTAGTCTAATTATATTTTAAAAGATAAAAATAAGTTAGATGTCAGTTAGAGCTGTCCTTTATTTCTTTGCACATCCATTTTATTTCAGGCTTCCCCAGGAATATTTTTAAGATTAAAATATCCCCCCATCTTTTGCAAAAACAGTTACTTTGAGACAGAAAAACCTGAGACTGTTCTCACATTTCTTAAAGGCTATTCCAAATATGTATATGGTATTTTTCACTGATTCATTTTTGAGTGCTTATAATGTTCCAGGCTCTTCTCAGAGACACATTATATGAAAAAGAAGCAACAGATAAGTAATCTCTTGCTTCACCTTTTGCAAAAGTGAAGTAATAATTCTCACCCTTCTTTCAACCTCAGAAAGCTCACTATTCCCCTAGGAACATGGCATTGTTTGCTTTGACCAAATGATCCTCCCAGCTGACGAGTTGCATGCAGGTGGTTGCATTTGTATGGGGATGTATTAATACACATTTGTTCACTGTTAGCTAAAAGAAGTAACAGTAGATGGTGAGATCAATAGTATCTGCCGGAAGATAGCAATGTTCCAATTCTCTACAGCTCTGCCTTGTAAGTGCAGCTGGAAGCAGAAATCAGTACTACTACACATGTTCCTTTCACCATACACAGGGGTAAATTCAAGCACCAGCACTTTTCCCTTATTTCAGTGGTGAACAGGGAGTAATTGTTTGTTATACTGGAATAAGGTCCTAGAAACATATATGCTGCCTCTTCCATTTTAGTGCACTGACCATGACATGAAGGACACACCCCTTTATTTGTTGTCTTCTTACAATTATCTCCAACTCTTTCTTAATAAGATGCTTGGAAAGTTCTGTCATTCTGAATATCCTTGTGTCAATTTATAAATCTCTGACATGGAATAGCCTCAGAGGTGCCTAAATATGACTAGAGTTTTTTGAAGACCAGTGATCCCCTTTCCCAAAAAAAAAACATGAGCAAAATGCTTCAGTTCTCTAAATCCCAAGAGTGGATCACAGGGTCTGGAGGCAGTAATTCTACACCACAGTGAGGTGGCAGATTCCAGTGTCAGCCTTCAGCATCACATAGTTAGGCAATCAGCCATCAATGTAGGCCACAAAAAGTAGACTACAGGCAGGTCCTCCTTCAGACCACTAATTTGCTCTAAGCCACCCTGCTTCATCAGCCTTCAGACTCCTTATTGCACCTGCTAGTGTGTGAGTCAGTCTTTTTTAAATGTGGGTGTGAATTAAACACTACTTCATATTGAGCTAATCTCAACACCATGCGCTAAGAAATCAGTTCTTTCTTTCTTCTACTGGAAGCATCTCCTCATTCTGGCACTATGTTTGTCTCATGCCAGTCTCATGCGATGTTCCTCGCATCTTGCTCATTCTGTGATGAAACAATGAATAAACAGCATAAAAACCCATTATATAAAAGTAAATGTCATTATATGTCAAAAGCAGGCACCTTAAAGGTTGGTAACTCACTTGCAAATCAGTTTCAAAGCTCAGACTGGAATATGTCCTACAATTCACATTGTCCTGTCCTCTTCCTTCTCCGTGTTCTGAGTGGTAGTTTTGTGTTTCTTGGCTTGTTTGGCTAACCCTTTAAACATGCCCTATCAAATGAGTTATGAAAGTTCACATGAAACAAAGCTAGCAACTTTCCCTTGCTTATTACAAAAGGGGATGTAACTGGTTGGTTTGGAGCGATCTAACATTCTTAATTGTATCCCTTTTTTTTGTTTACCTTACTGGCTTGCTTGTTCTCTGGTTCAAAATTCATTAACACAACCACTCCATTAAGAGTCAGCAGTTCATTGACTAAAGTTTAGTTAATTTTTAAAGAAAAATAGAACAGGAATTGAAGGTGATTTCAAATGCTAAATCCTCTATTTTAAACACTGTACCGTCCAAAGAGGGTATTGATATGGTAACATATATAATGTTTACATAAAAATAGGACTTCGAATGTACAAATTTAAGTGCTATATTAACGTCTGAGTGACAAAGGTAAGTGATTTATAGAAGAAATTTCTTTGTAGAGAAGTGGAAGTTTAATTTTCTGTTTCCATTCTCAGCAGACTAGAAATTATTTCTCATCACACTGTGGATTTTAACTGGAGTATATATCCTTGAAAGGCATAATCATGCACATTTGGGAAATTACTCCCATAAATGTTATTGTATTTGAGAATCCTGTGTTTTAAGTATCATGTTCAGCACATATTGGAAAGAAGTTTGCAGTTAATATATGGAACCATCATTTGTATTTAATCACACAGTTGGGAGTAGTTATAGTAACTAAGTAGATGCAGGCAGTTTAAAATGCACAGATTGTTACAGCAACCTAGCTTGCCACGGGCACTTTTTCCCTTTGATAGCTCCAGTGCCGAATAAATAAAGCACAATCAATGCTCAGAACAGGTTGAAAAAAGCTGTGCCATGTAGGTTATGCTGTCAGTCCTATTAAATAAGGCTGCACAGCTTAGCTATGACAGTGTGAAAACAAAGGGCACATGGGCAGCCTTCTTACTGCCTTTTGTACATTGTCACAAGCATCTGGAGGGCACAGCAGTAGTTTCACCAGGCTTAACTGGGCTCGCCTTTGTGCCTGAGTATTTGTTACAGCAGATGGAAGCTGGACTAGGACATTCACTGTGTCACCAAGCATCTGTGCAATGCCAACTGCATTTGCAGGTCAGAGGTGGGACAGGGTGGCTCCTGCAGCAGGTCTCACCAAAAAGTTTCTGTTCAGCACCTTCCTATTCAAGCAGTGTTCAAGACAGCATTTGACAAATATTGGAAAATAAGCATGTGTTTTTCCAGTAATCACTCAAGGACTGAGTTTAAAGAACAAACTAAATTAATCCAGGCCTTGAAACAATTTTCATACACGTATCATTTCTACATGCACAGAGACAGCAGTGGCCACATTAGGAATGTATAGACATTTATGTCTTATTCAATTTATGTGAAAATTTTCATCCTAAGGATGCTTGGGCATAAAATCTTGATACCCTTTCTCATGAAAGGCTTGTTGATGTATTGTGTGTGTGTGTTCTGATATGTAAATACGTATGTACATACACACATATGAAAGAAAGCCCTACACAGGAGAAAGGAAATGATTTTGTGCTTGTCTGAATATAATCTGCTCTCTGCTCTATTTTTTAAAAGGGCCATGTGGAAATGGCCCTTAGAGAAGAGCCAAAGCTAGATTAATAGATCTATATCTGTGCAGTAGCATACCTAGTTTTTCAACTTAAGCAAGTTTCCTATAGAACACATTATTTATTATTAAAACACATTTATGCCCATATATTATGAAGAACTGTTGATACAAATTTTGCTGCCTCCGACATTAACACTGCAGAGGATGTTTGTTTTTCCTTCCCTCCTTTTCTGAAGTTTAAATGCAATGCTCACATGGAGTTCAACAACATAACAGTGCAAAATTAGTTACAAAAAGAATGTCACAGTTGATATTCCTGCCACCATCTTTGTAACTCTTGTTATGTCTTTGGCTTGCTTATCGAAGATGGAATAATGCAGCAGTCCAAGATCCCAGGAGATTTCGGCTACCATTGTCTTTTAGCTTTTTAGCCTGTGGCCTTGATTGAGAGGAGAACTTCAGTGGGGAGTACTCATTCCTTATTATTAAAAAAGGGCATTCTGGATGCCATTGTAAAGGGGAAAAAAAAAAGAGAGAGAAAAAGAGAAGAGGAGGAGTTTAAAATATTTGCTCTGTGTTCCTGTGTGAAAACTTCTGAGATGGAATCTGGCAGCTGATGTTGAAATACAGGTTAGATGGCCTTTGAAACGCTGTCCTAATTCACCAGTATTGTGGAGGATCTAGCTCAATGCAGTTTAGGTTCATAGACAGCGTTTTCCTTTTCTGTGATCAAAATGCCTGTGCAGTTTGAAAGATTTATCATCAGAGTTGATTCTGCACAGAGCCTAACCTGAGAACAGCCAAGAAGGGCATATATTTGAAAGGCTTTGATGCTCCATCACATACCCATTCAGTGGTTATAATGGAAGAGGAGTACATGACAGACTTTGGTCGTGCCTGTCATTCATAAGTCTTAGTTACATATGCCAAGTCTTCCAGATTTCACTGTAAAATTTTGTTGATACCAGTCTCGGCTGTAGAATGAACTCTTGCTGTTTTTATTCTGTGCTTTTCTTATATCTTACTCACACTAATAAGAAAAATGTATATGCTGAAATTATTTATTTTCAAGCCGAGCTCTAATACTTTTACACATTTTAGCAGGTTGTAACATACCATATCACAGAAAGTAGACAGTGATGTGTTTCATACCTCTGGTTAAAGAATAAACATGTGCAGGAATTTAAAATTGAGAAGTAAGCAGAAAAATTGCAGATTTGAAATATTAATATTACATTCAGGATAAATTTTTCTTACTAGTTCAGCCACAAGTGAAGCCCTTATAAAACAGTTTGGCAAAGGATTAGGACTTGAAAAATATGTCTAAATGAGGCAGTAAGTAGATTAGCCAGAAGCTGCAATATTTTTGCCATTAGCTTCGACAGAGCCAAGATTTTAGCCCATGGTCTAATTTTGCAGTCTTTCATCAAGCAAAATTCAGGAATATCAAATATACACAGAAGTGTTCCCACATGGACCATCAGCAAGGCTGTGAACACACCGTTAAATAAAATAGAGAAAAGGGTGACATTTTTTTTGCAGGGAACATAGTCATTCAGATGAGTGGTCATTGCCAAACACCATTCTGTTTAGTGATTTTCTCACCATCTTCAGATATGTTTCAGATAACACAGCCCTCTATTTGCAGATTACCCTTTCTTAAGCTGTGAGCATTGTTTGGTTTCTCTTTCTGTAATGAACAGTACCTCTGTTCTCATTTCTGCAGATGGTTTATAAATTCCTATGTTGTTTCGTTCAAGTGATTATGTGCTTTTCACATGTTTAGATTTGTAATATTTGAATAAGCATATTTTGCTATTTAAAATGTTGCATGAAAAGCGGTGTGTGTGGGGAATTGAGTAAGTTTCCTTAAGGCTAAACCCCCTTGCGTTCTATCTGAGTCCTCACAGATGGAGGGGCTAGGGCGGCTATCGACAATGAGGATACAAATCCAAACCGGGTTATAAAATAGCATTATTTATTGTTCACAAGCAACATTATAAAGATTCTTTGAATTGTCGGGGGTAGGATTAATTTCCAGAAATAGTGCGTCCATAAGGGATCTGAAATAGACGCAGGGTGTAAAAGCACTACAGTTACAAGGACGTTAAGGGGTACAAAGAAGCAACTGAACATAGAAGTGGTGCAATTACAGGAAAGAAAGCAGAGTTCTCACCCACGGAGGTAGATCGGAGAGGAGAGGGAGAAGGCCAGAGATGCCCCCTTTCAGTCTTTGGGGTCAGGTTCTGGG
>VZRI01003429.1:280-11747 GCA_013397515.1 Upupa epops
GGGCAAACCCCCCCCAAGAGATGAAGCCGATGTGGGAAAAACATGGATACCCAGTGCTTCCAGCTGCCCGTGCTGGGAAAATGAGTGAGGACCAGTAACCCTGGAAATCGGAGCGGGGAAGCTGGTGCTCGTCTCCCCGCAGAGTGCCTCTGCCTGGCAGTTTGCTGTGCCAAGGCCATCCAAGGCGACAGCTCCTGGAGCGCAGAAACAGCGGGTGCTGCCAGTGTCCTGGGGTGATCAGAGCCCTGGAGCCCCTCTGCTCTGGGGACAGGATGAGGGAGGGAGCTGGGGTTGTTGAGATGGAGAAGAGAAGGCTCCATGGGGGCCTCAGAGCAGCTTCCAGCCCCTCAAGGGAAGCTGGAGAGGGACTTTTTCTGAGGGTCTCTGGGGCTGGAGCAAGGGGCTGGGTTCAGGCTAAGAGAGGGGAGAGCTGAGGCAGAACCCCCTCCCTGGGAGGGGGCTGAGGCCCTGGCACAGGGTGCCCAGGGCGGCTGTGGCTGCTCCATCCCTGGAAGGACGCTCCATGCCAGGCTGGCTGGGGCTGTGGGCACCCTGCTCTGGTGAGAGGTGTCAGTGCCCATGGCAGGGGCTGGGCACTGGGTGAGCTCTGAGCTCCCTCCCAGCCCAACCCAGCTCCATCCCCTCTGCCCAGGGGCTTTTCTGGGCCCTCGCTGGGTGGACACGGACACGGACACGGGAGGGAAGCAGTGACTCTGCTGCACACAGGAGCCCTAGGGGTGAATCCTGAGTGTTAGTGACAGGCTCCCTCGAAAGGGGGGCAACTGGAGCCAGCTCCAGCTCCAGAGAGGCTGTGGTGGCCAACGCCTGCGGCCAGGGATGCCGCTGCTGCTTAAGGGCTGCTTCTCAGGCCAGGGCCCCAGTGAAAGGGCAGGAGGTTGGTTTTACCTGCTGCAGACTCACCTGGCTGAGGGGAAATAGAGGGAAATAAAAGGGAAATAGGAGGAAATAAAATAATAGAAGGAAATAAATGAATCAAAGGAAATACAAGGAAATAAAAGAAAAGGAAATAAAATAATAGAAGGAAATAAAAGGAAATAAAATAATAGAAGGAAATAAAATAAAAGGAAATAAAAGGAAATAAAATGTAAACCCCCCAAAAGAATAGAAAATAAAAGAAAAAATTAAAATGAGATAATGTAAAATAAATTAAATTAAAAGATAATGTAAGTGTAATTGTAAAATAAATTAAATAAAAAACAAAAATAAAGCAATAAAATATTGTAAAATAAAATAATTTCAAACTACAATTGAAATTGAAATTTGCAATGTGAAATAAAAGAAAATCAATACAATAAATAAATGTACAATAAAATATAAACCCAAAATAATGTAAAATAAAATAAATTGAAGGAAAATAAATACATTAAAACAGTGTAAAAANTAAAATAAAAATGAAGGCAAATAAATACATTAAAACAGTGTAAAAATAAAGGAAATTATGTAAAATAAGGTAAAAGAAAGTACAAATACAATTGAAATGAAAATAAAAATGTTAAATAAAATAAATACAATAATGACAAATACGATAAAAAAAGGAAAATAAAATCAGAATAAAGAAATAAAGGAAATAAAAATCAAACAAACAAATGTAAAATAAAACAAAACAAAATAAAACAAATTAAAATAAAACAAAATAAAGCAAAATAAAATAAAGCAAAATAGAACAAAATCCTTTTTAAAAAGAGAGCACAAGAAAGGGGTAACCAGGGGGGCAGGGAAAGGGCTGCCCCTGGTGATGTAAAGTCCCCTCAAGCTGGTGTTTGCCCCTCCTTCCCCCGGGCCCTTCCAGGGGACTTGGGGGGTTTTGCTTGTGCTGAGGGTTCTGGGGTGGTTTCCTCTGGTTGTAACTGGGAGAAGCCAGCGGGTCCCCGAGGGCCGAGCGGATGGGTGCTGTGGGTTTGCAGCCCCGGCCCCCCCTCAAGGTCCCACAGCTGGGGAAGAGGAAACCAGCGATGTCTTCACACACCCTGTCTGGGGAGCAACAGCTGCTGGGCAGCAGGGTGTTGGGACACCCTCCTGTCCCCACAGTGATGCTGCTCTTCTGGGAACCCCCAGAGCTGCCCTTCCCTTTCCCAAACAGCCTCTGCAGGGGTGTGGGGGTGTGGGGGAACCCCCTGTGCACTGCGTTCCAGGGGTCACCAGTCCCACAGCAGCCACCCCGGCTGCCCCAGTCACCCCCAATCCCAGCCCTTCCCAGGGCCTGGGCTGTTGTGGGGTACAGAGAGGGGAGGGGAGCTATGTGGCTGCTGGAGGGAGAGGGAACCCACAGGAGACGGTTGGGTCTGACTCTCTGCAGAGCCCCAGGGACCCCCAGGAAGGGGAGGGCGAAAGGCAGTGGTAGAATAAGAACTGTGAGGGTTTGGACCGAGAAGCCCAGGGTTCAGCTAAGAAACAGGATTCCACAGGAAAAACCCCAGGATTTTACAGTAAGAAACTCAATTTTAGAGTGAGAAACACAATTTCACCATAAGAAACACAATTTCTCGATAAGAAATACAATTTCTAATAAGAAATGAGATTATTTTAATAAGAAATAGGATTTTTTTTAAAGAAGAAGCAGGATTTTTTAATAAGAAGCAGGATTTTTTAATAAGAAGTAGGATTTTTTTTAAGAAGAAGCAGGATTTTTTTAAAGAAGAAGCAGGATTTTCATAAGAAATATGATTTTTAATAAGAAGGAGGATTTTTTAAATAAGAAGGAGGATTTTTTAAATAAGAAGGAGGATTTTTTAAATAAGAAATAGGGTTTTTTTAAATAAGAGAATAAATTTTGCCCTAAGAAATAGATTTTTTTAATAAGAAATAAGATTTTCTAGTCACAAACATATTTTCACGCTAAGAAATGCAATTTTCTAGGAACAAATAGGATTTTAGAATAAAAATGACTTCCTTTCCTCCCCCTCCTTACTTTTCCCTCCCCCTCAGACACCCCATAGCCAGTAAATCCTGCGGGATGCTGCCTGCGATGCCCCAGGACGACCGGACCGAGCAGATTTGCCCTTGGGGTGCAGAGCAGTCAATGGGGGGGGGAAGAAATCACTGCTGCTCCCACCTCCAGCGCCCACCATGCGGGTCTGCATGACAGCAGCCCCCCCCGAGAAGAGACCCCATCACTGCTGAGCCAGGCAGCACCCAGGGATGAGCTGCGTTTGCTGTGAGGTGGCACCTTCCCTCCTCCCGCACAGGGTAGGACCCTGCCTGCCAGATCCCCTTCAGCTCTGGGACAGGGATCTGCGGGCCGGGAATCCCACACTAAGGGCTCAGGGAGAGCTCCCTGAGGCTCTGGGGGGGGAAGCTGGGCCTTCTCAGCTCTCGGGTGCAGGGTTTTACAGCCCCTCTGGCAGAGGAAGGGTCAATCCTGCAGCTGCTTCTCCCACCAGCATCCCCCCATCATCGAGCTGGGGACACCAAATCCTCCCTCAGGTGAGTGATGCTCTGACTTCCAGCTCTTCCAGCTTCTCCTTTCTTTTATGTCAGCCCTACAGAGCAGATCTGGGGGCTCCGGGGGGTGGGTGGGATGCTCCTGGCAAACAGGGCAGAGGATAGGGGGTTCCTCCTGCAGAAAGGGGGGCAGAGCCCCAACCCCAGGCTGCTCCTCTTCCACTGCCTCAAGGGAACTTCTGGGCTCCGACTTTTCCCTCCTAAAACCCCATGAAATCAGGGTGTTGGGGTCCTTTGGGTGCTGCTGCCCCTCACAGCCAGCAGTGCCCACCCTGCTCAGCCACCTCCAGCAGCCTCGCAAAGCTGGGGGGAGGTTCCCGAGCCCCAGCAGCCGGTCCCAGGGCAGAGCGTCGGTTGCTGCCGGTGCTGCCCCGACAGGCCCCGATTACCCCGTCCTTTCACAAGCAGAACTCCCACTGACCTCACCCTCACCCGCGGGACCGGCTTGAGCAATCCCAGCCCAACCCTGCACCCGCAGGCTGCAGGGGGACCCGGGGGGGTGGGCACCGAACCTGACCCAGACCCCCTCCCCTCAACCTCAAAAGCCCAGTGAGTTGAGCTGGGAGGAGCTGGAAAGGGGGGTCCAGATGGGTGCAAGCGGTGCTGGAAGGAGGGGAACTCCTGCAGACCCAGAGCACAGTGCCCCCCACCCCACCTCGAAGCCGAGACCCACAGGAGATGCTGCGAGAGGAGAGCGGTCTCTACTACTGCACCCACGGAGCCACCCCGGGGTGGGATGGGGGTGGCAANGGGGAACCCCTGCAGACCCAGAGCACGGTGCCCCCCACCCCACCTCGAAGCCGAGACCCACAGGAGATGCTGCGAGAGGAGAGCGGTCTCTACTACTGCACCCACGGAGCCACCCCGGGGTGGGATGGGGGTGGCAAACCAGGATGCTGGTGGGTGGCCACCACCTCCCGAGCGTGGTCCTCGAGCTGTGCGCTCACCTTCGCTGCCTGCCCAGCATCCCAGCCCAGGCTCCCGCTCCCTCGGCGCTGTCTAATTATAGATATTCTACTGCAAACGGCTTTTGGGGCTGCTAATGGTGTTACTGGTGCGATTCTTCTCCTTGTTAATTATCACCAATTTGTTTGGGATGCCTTCCCAGTTTTCAGCTGTAATTGCTCTCTCTCCCCGTTCCCCGATGACTGTGACTCAGCAGAAACTCAGCAGTTTCGCTCAGGGATGAGGTTACTCCTCAGCTCTCCTGCCAAGCGTGGCTGCAGCCCGGCTACTGTTCCCACCCGCTCGGTGGCCACGTTCCAGCGGCTCAGGGATGTGGGATGGAGGTGGGACTGGGCTGATAGCCGTTAGAAGTAGGGTGCTGGCAGAATGACCCCAGATGTGGTATCACCCGCGGCTGGGGATGCTCAGAAGGGACTCGCTCAAGTGTCTGGAGAAGGGGAGGCTCAGAGCGGCTTCCAGAACCCGAAGGGGCTCCGGGAAAGGTGGAGAGGGGCTTTTTCAGAGAGACCCTGGGGCTGTGTTCAAGCTAAACGAGGGGAGGCTGAGAGCTGAGGCAGAACCCCCTCCCTGGGAGGGGGCTGAGGCCCTGGCACAGGGTGCCCAGGGAGGCTGTGGCTGCTCCATCCCTGGCAGTGCCCAAGGCCAGGTTGGCTGGGGCTGTAAGCACCCCGGTCTGGTGAGAGGTGTCGCTGCCCCTGGCAGGGGGGTGGCCCTGGGGGAGCCCTGAGCTCCCTCCCAACCCAGATCTGTTTGGGTTTCCGTGAAGCAGCGAAGGCTTAGCCGACAAGAAGAAGAGGGTGATGCTGAAGGGGCCGTTTGCCTCTGATTCCTGCAGGATCCCCCAGCGCTCTGCTGTCCCCCGGTCCCCCAGCACTGGAGCTGCAGATAGGGGCTGTTTGGAAAGGCTGTGTTTCGCCATTCAAGTAGCCCAATCCACACATTAGAGTCTATTTGCACTTAAAAGAAGAGGGAGGTATTGAATCAGCCCCTGGCCAGATAGTCATTGTATAAACAAGAGCTGTTAACTCCTACTTGATAGCGGTGATAGCAGCCAGGGAAAGGAAAACAACCCCGCACCTTCCTGACCGACCTGACCCTACAGGTTGTAGGGCTGGGGAAAACAAAAACCCAATCACCAACCACCTCCCCCGGGGGTGCAGGAGGGAGCCTTCCTGCCCAGTCAGCCCTTCTCCAACCCCCTGCCCCTCCGGCGGCTCTCACACCCCAGGTTCCAGCATCAGCAAGGGCTGTAGGACCTTTCTAGGAGCTTCTGAAGCCTCCAGCAGCGAGAGACAGGGGGGTTACCTGCACCTCCCTGATGGGCTCTGGCTCTGCATGGAGCCAGAAGGATGGGGAGAGCCTGGCCCAGAGAGGTGGGGGAAGCCCCATCCCTGGCAGCATCCCAGGACAGGTTGGTCCTCGGGGCTCTGAGCACCCTGCTCTGGATGGGGATGGCTCTGCTGAGGGACTGGAGGAGCTTTGAAGGTCCCTTCAACCTCAAAGCACCCTGTGCTGCTGATTTTACGATTGCAGCTCGGCTCCCTCGCGGGTATTAATGAAATTTATGAGTCAGAGCTAGCAAAAGAAACTGTTTTCAGCTGACTTCACTCAGCACTTCCCCTCCTCGCATCCCTCTCTCCCAGCAGCCCACTTATCTTCACCTTGGAGCGCTGCCCATCCTCCCTGGCCCACAGGACCCAGTCACTCACCCAGCACCAGCATCGCCCCTGAGCTCCCTCCCTCCCTTCCTCCTCACTCACTCAGTCACCCCAGCACCCTCACACTGTCCTCTGTGGCTGATCAGATGTCAAAACAAGCCACCCCAGTGATGCTGAGAGCTTTAACACAGGAAGACATTCACCACCCAGACACCAGAGAGTCGCTGGCTCTCCGCCTGCTGCCGGCTGCTGCGGTGGAACCTCGACACTGGTCCCAGTTGCTGCCGGTTGTCTGCTGGGTGGGAGCTGGTTTGTGGTCTCTCTCAGCAGGAAGGATGTGTGAGCCTGTGGCAGTGGTCCCACCGCTGTCTCCCATGGGAATGGGGGGTCCTTCCTTCCCAGGCAGCATGGGCAACCCCTCCATCACCCCTCTCCTTGGCTAATTAGAAGGTGGTTCATTAGCCTGACCCGAGCCTCTCTTTTATCTGGGGGCACTGCCTGTGCCAGGACTCCCCTACAACAGGCAGGGGCTGGTGCCCGTGATCAGTGCCCAGGGTACTCAGGGTTGGTTTCCAAAGGGTCTGCACACACCCCCTCAGTGGGATGGAGGGTTTCTCTGGCCCAGAACAGCCCTATCCTGGGCAGACACAGCCTCTGCACCGGGAGGGTCAGATGCTGTTGGGACCATCCCTCCTCCTCACCCCCCTCCCACAGGGTGGGAGCTGGGCAACAACTCCAGCACCCACCACCACATCAGGGTGATGCTGTGTCCAGGATGCTCGAGGTGATGCTCCTCATCACTCACCCCAGCCCAGCTCCCAGGCATCGTGCCGGGCAGAGGGGGAAATCACCCCTCACCCCCTTTGCAGGGCAGCACTGCCTTCCCCTGGGCAGGTCTGCAGGGTGTGGGAGCCTCTGGTGAGCACTGGGGCATCGGGAAGGGCTGTGGTGGGCAGGGCAGGTTGTGGCCATGGCTAGAGGGCACTTCCTGGCTTCTCCCCCGCCCAGGGGGAGGTTTTCTCCAGGCTCTGTGGTAAAGCAGCTCCTTCTGCCCCATGCTGACAGCCCAGCTCTGCTGTGGGCTAGGTGACCCTTGACTATGGCTTTGGGAGGCTCCACCCTGCCCTAATGAGTGTTTGCTGGCCTCGCTGGGCAGTTTGGCACCAGGGGCAGCCTGTGCTCGGGCTGGGAGAGATAAGGGTGCTGGGATGGGTGGGATGGCAGAGCTGCTCACAGGCAGCTCCTCTGCTCTGCCCAGCTCTGCCCTGAGGAACCATCCCTGGCAGGGGCTGGCAGAGGGCTAGGGAAGGCTGTTGCCAAGGGCAGGGAGCGACAGGACGAGGGGTCCTGGGTTGGAGCTGGAGAAGGGCAGAGGGAGGCTGCCCAGGAGGACAGAGCTGTTGCCTCTGAGGCTGGGGGATCCCTGGACCAGGCTGCCCAGAGAGGGGCTGGAGGCCCCATCCCTGGAGCCATTCAAGCTCAGGCTGGCTGGGGCTCTGGGCAACCTGGGCTGGGGACTGCTGGCCCTGCCTGGTGCAGGGGGGTGGCACTGGCTGCCCTGTGGAGAGCCCTGCTAGCCCAGCACAGTCTGTGCTTAATAACCCAGTCAGCATGGGGAGCTCTGCCCTTCACTCTCCAACCCCCAAGGAACAAGACAGGAGGTTACTGCTTCACCCCTCTTGCACAACCAAGCCTGTGGCCAAGTCAGGAGCCCAACCCAGCCCGCACTCCGCTCCTGGGCTGGGGCTGCTCTGTGACACCAAGCAGCAGCTCGGCCCTCACAGGCTGGGACTTGCTGCTCTCTGAGCCCTCGGGGTGGCTCCTGCACAGGGACTCTCTCCTTTGGACACCTTTGATCTGAGGGCTGCTGTCTGCACTGCATGGAGTGGAGGTGGATCAAGCTCTGTCTGCCCCATCCTGATCCACACTCCAGGCTCACCCTGCTCCAAAGACTTGTTTGACCCTCAGGTACTGCAGCATCCCCAGTCCCCCCCTCCTGCTCTGGTGGGAAAGGAGTCCCTCACTGCAGCCTCCCTGTCTGGTCCCTTCCCCTGTGAGGGTAGCAGAGTGCTGGAACAGGCTGCCTGGAGAGGCTGTGGAGTCTCCTGCTCGGGAGACATCCCAGACCTGTCTGGACGTGTTCCTCTGGGATCCTGCTCCAGCAGTAGGGTTGGCCTGGAGGATCCTCAGAGGTCCCTTCCAGCCCCCATCACTCTGTGGCTGTGATCTGGTGACTCTTCATCACAGCCTGATCCACCTGCAGCCCCCTTCGTGTTCTTGTAGACCCCCAGGACAAAGCTGCTCTTCTTCACCCCCCCTTAGCTGTTTCCTTGGGTAGCTGTGAGCTGGAGGGGGTCCAGGACCTTCCCACACCATCTGCATTAGAGTTGAGCCTCCCCGGCAATGGGATCCTGTTGAGAGGCATCAACCTGGCACCTACGAGCTGGTTGCTGAGTCAGGGGTAGTGGGGGTCTTGGGTGCTGAGCAAACACCTCCTGGGTTTGCTTGCATGAGCCCACAGACCGCCTGGGATGGAGAAGGAGAGGGGGGAACCCATGGGCTTGGAGGGTTTTCCCTGTGAGACCCCTGTGCCACGCGAAGCCGCAGCCCCAGCAGCCCCAGGAGGTTGGCGGTGGCTCCGGGAAGGGAGGTCTGAGGGTTCCCCTGATCACAGAGCCTGCTGCTCCGTGGGATCACTGCTGCCTCAAATAGCTCTGTATCCTCAGCTGCCAGGAGCTGAAGGTGTTTGGATGCCACCTGCCCCGCACACAGCCCGAATGGGAGGTGACAGGCTGCCAGCCGAATGCTCCCAGACGGTGATAAAGGGCTGGGTAGGTGATGGATGGTTCTGTTCCCTGGGTTAGGAGAGAACAAAGCTGCCCAGCCCGGCATTTATCTGCTAAAGGTCACCTCCAAGCCGTGTCTGTGCTAAAGGCATCCTCGGAGCCCATGGCCCTGCTGCCTTCTGCTGTGGCTCTGTCACCCCCACACGCGGGGACGGAGCGGGGTAGAGCCCCCACCACCCCACGAGCCCCTTCCTTGGGTCCCTCCACCCTGACCATGGCCATCCCTTGGCAAATCACCCCCCCGATGATGCGTGTGGGGCAGCTCTGGGGTTGTGGGAGCTGGGCAGGAGCTATTTTATGAAACCATTAGTAGAGGCTCCTTTCATGGCCCCAGAAAGATCCACTTTTCATGTGGCCGGGGCTGCTGGCTGCTCTGCACCTGGAGACGGCTCCGATGCTGCAGTGGCTTCAAAGCTGTCTGGCTGCTGATACTTCAGCTGTAATTAGAGATAATTGGAGCGAGAGGGTTCAAAGGAGCCCCAGGAGCGGAGGAGCTGGCTGGGCTGTCACCCAGCACCCTGTCTGCTCCCCATGGTCTGACCCACTGCGCCCGGCTTGGCTCAGCTCCTCTCACCCGCTCAACCCCAGGCTGATCGATGGTGGAATCCTTGGGGCTGGGAGGGAGCTCTGAGATCAGAAAGGTGCTCAGAGGGCTGGAGCCCCCCTGCTCTGGGGACAGGATGGGGGAGCTGGGGCTGTTCAGCTGGAGAGGAGAGGGCTCCAGGGGGACCTCAGAGCAGCTTCCAGGGGCTGAAGGGGCTCCAGGAGAGATGGAGAGGGACAGGGGCTGGGGCAAGGGGGGTGGGTTCGAGCTCAAAGAGGGGAGGCTGAGCTGAGAGCTGAGGCAGTATCCCCTCCCTGGGAGGGTGCTGAGGCCCTGGCACAGGCTGCCCAGGGAGGCTGTGGCTGCTCCATCCCTCCTTGGATGGAGCTGCGGGCCCCCCGCTCTGATGAGAGGCGTTGCTGCCCCTGGCAGAGAGCTGGCACTGGGGGAGCTCTGAGCTCCCTCCCAACCCAACCCAGCCCAGCCTGGGGTTCTATCCTCAAACCCCCCCACCACGATGCTGCAGGTGTCAGCCACACTGGGGTATTTATGAGGAAACCCTGCAGAGGGACAACCAGGGCGAGGACGGCCACACCAGAGCCTGGAGACACCACAGCCTGTCCCGCCGGGGCACTGGTGCTGCTGGGAGATTAAAGTCTCCTGCTCGGTAGCAGGAAGAGGCCAACGCTGTCTAAACAGGCTGTTAATTGTTAAACCACACTATTGAGGGGTAATCATCTCTGGGACACCCTGTGCTGCTCAAATGAGGCCAAGAGCTCCCCGGTCACAGGCTCCACGTGAGGAGGAGCTGTCTGGGTTATGGGGCAGAGACCAGGGGGTGGGGGGAAAAGGGAACAGGGAAAGTGGCAAAGGAGGGGGTCCAGGGCAACAACCTGGGGGGGAGAGCCCCGTGGGGATCCGATGGATAGGGAGAGACCTGGATGGAGGGGGAGAGGGTGGGGATGGAGAACCTCCCGCTGGTGGAGCAGGTTGACCCCAGTGGTGGAACAGGGTGGTCCCGCTGGCTCTGCCACACACTGCAGGTTGCCCTGTCTGATGGCATCCAGGCTGTGGCAGGTGCTGTGAGGCCAGGGATGTTCTCAGCTGGTTGCCACCACAGGAACAAGGGTTTCCTGCCCTTGCTTTGCACCAACCCCCCTCTGGTCCTGCTGCTGTCACCCCCCGAGTCACGCTGACACTGGCAGGGTTTGCTTGTGCGCTGGGTGCCAACCAGTCTCCTTCAGAGCCCCAGCGATGCCACCACCACTGGCAGGACCTTTGGCAGCCTGAAACCCCAGCACAAGGAGCGGAGGTGCTCTGATCCCCCCGCATCCCCACGCAGGTCCCACCTCACCTCAGGGCATCACAGAGGGGGTTTGGCCAAGCGCAGACCCCACTGGGCTGGGCCACTGGGCAACACATCCCAGCACCCAGAGCTCCCTGCATGGGGAGCCCATCCCAGGGGGGTGTTTTCCCCTGGGTTTGGGGCAGACAGAGGAACCCTCGGGGTGTAGCAAGCAGCTGGTTTCGGAGCAGGATCTCTGTGTGTGTGTGTGTGTGTGTTGGATGGGAAGCCAGTGCGGCCGGGGCCATGTGCAGGATGTAATTGAAGCTCCAGCTCAGGGTCCAAATGTTCTCCAAGTGCGGAGGCTTTGGCTCTGAGGGTTTGGTTCTGTCCCAGCTTTCAGGGCAAATTGAATAATCGCAGCGGAGGGAGAGGGAAGGGGAAGGAGCACGAGCAAAGAGAAATAAAAAACCCCTAAATAAAAGAAAGAACTAAAAAAAAAACCCCACACAAAACCCCAAACTCTCCACAGTCCTTCCAGAAACAGGGAAGAACCAAAACACAGCCTGGCTCCCTCTGCTCCCAAACGGAGTTGATTTCCCTCTGGATCTGGAACAGCCTCTCCAACAACATTTTTCAATTTATTTTTATTAAAATAAAGCCCTGCCCGGGCAAAACCCACACGGAGCCGCCGCTGCCACCCACC
>VZRI01003429.1:11753-25166 GCA_013397515.1 Upupa epops
TGCGGGATCGGCTGCCTGAGGAACCGTGGGCAGCGAGCCCCGAGCTGGGCTTTAACTCTCGCACTGCTGGGCTCTCTCTGTGGCCCCGTCTGCCTGGCAGTTCGTCCCGTGGCTGCAGTTTTCTGCGGCTGCACGGGCTGTTTGTGACTCTTCCCCCCCTCCCCTCCCCTCTCCCCACCCTGTTTTCCCGACAATTAGTCCTGCCGGCTGGGAGAGCCCAGATGAAGAGACAGAGCCCAGCCCAGCCCCGCAAACCCAGCCTCCCTCCTGGCTGCCCCTGCTCAGCATCATCCCAGCTCGGCTCTGGGACCAGCTCTGGCCTTGGAGAGGGAGCCTGCGGCCAAGGCAGCCGGGGTCCAGCCCCGTGGTGCAGCCGGAGGTTGGGGATCTGCGGGCTTTGCCACGGTTCAACCATTACGGGGTGAAGGATGGGCTGCAGGGGGTCCTGTGGGCTCCTGCAAGCCCAGAGCTCAGCCCTGATGGGAGGCAATGAAAGCCGTGGTGAGCCCTGTCTCTGTGCCATGGCCATGGCTCCTGGTGGCCACGTCCTTACCCTCCTCTGGACATGACCCCCCACCCCAGATACCCAGCCCCAGCTTGGAGCAGACACCCCATCATCCCAGTGATTGAAGCCTCAGAGCATCCCAAGCCTGGCTGGGAGCCCTGGGGACTCTGCTTCAGCCCAGTTCAGCTGGGAGCTCACACCCAGCAGCGACCTGGGCTGGGGAGGGCAGCCCCGGGGCTCACGTGTGTGGGTTTCATTTTCAAGGCAGCAGCAGAAGGGGAAGCCCCAGTGTCGTGTCCCTCCCCAGCAGCCCTATAGTTTCTCACTCTGACTCATCCCTGCTTCTGTCCCGATGGGAACTCCCCTGGCACAAGCGTGTGGGCACGGAGCGGCAGGCTCCTTTCCCAGGGGCAGGCTGCCAGCTCTGGTCTTGCTGCATCGGGGTCACAGACCTGTTGAGCTGCTGTCCTCGGCCCTTTTGCACTTGAGGAAACCCCCAAAACCACCCCCAAGATCGGCAGAGCCAGTGGGGATCTTCACACAGGGGAACAACCCTGGAGGTGGCTACTGGCCAGGGTGAGGGCACAGGGAAGGGGATCCAGAGGGCACCAGGGAGCAGGAACATGCTGCACTGGGCTGCAGACCCCACAGGCATCCCCATCCCTGCCCTGGTGCTGTGGTACCTGGGCTGGGAGCTTTGCCCAGAGTGTTCATCACCTCCTCCAGTGCTCGGAGCTCCCGGGGAGCCTTTGGCTCTGCACCAGCCCTGTGCTCCAGCGGTCCAAATAACCACCCAGGGCAGCGGGAGGGGGAACCTCATGGTCACCAGGACACTCAGCCACCCTCTGGGAATCCTAACCACACAGGGGATCCCAAGAACCTCTCTACCAAACTTCCCTGCAAGCTAAAACACAGCAGAGCAGCCTCCTGCACAGCTGGGACCCAGTGCCACCACCCAGCGGGTCCTCCTATGAGTGGGAGGCCTTGCAGCGGGGACAACAGAACCTAGGAGCTGGGGTCTGCCTGGAGAAGACCCCGGGGGTTCTGCTGGACATGAAGGGAAGGGTGTGCTGCAGTGGCACGGAGAGCTGGTGGGATGCTGGGTCACATCGCCAGGGGCATCAGCTCCAGAGATGGAGTCATTATCCCACTCATCCCACTGCTCAGGCTGCCTCCGGGTTTGAGGGTCCAGTTATGGTCCCGGATGTGGCCAGGCTGAGGAAGGTCCAGAGAGGGTCCCCCGAGGTGATCCAAGGACTGGAAAAGGCTGGGAGAACTGGGCTTGTTCAGCCTGGAGAGAAGGTGGCTCAGGGTCTCTCTGTCTCCTGGTGCTTATGGGGTGGCTACAAGGAAGAGGCTCCCTTTTCACGTGGGAAAGAAGAGGGGTGGTGGTCACGAGTGACTCCTCGGGGGATTCCAATCGGACACTAGAGTGGCATTTTTCTGCAGCAGCACAGGGAGCTGCTGGCATCACCTCCCCAGGGAAGTCCCCAGCCCCGGACACCTCCAGGGTTCAGCTGGACAAGGGGCCTGGACCACCTCGTGTTGACAAAACAGCTTGGACCGGGTGATCCTTGAGCTCCTGTCTGCCCTGAGATTCCCTGACTCGGTGGTTCCCTCAGCAGGAGGATGCACAGGTGAAGAAGGATGCTCCCTGGAACAGAGTCAGGCTGGTGTCACCGCTGCTCTCCTCCCCTCCGGAATGAAGCGGGAGGCTCCTGCTCATCGCCTACAAACTACTCAGTCCTCGGCGGAGCTACTCCACGGCTACTTTGGCGAGGAATTAGGTTCCCCCATAAACTGTAGGAGCTCAGAGCTTAAAGATTTACGCGGTGCTTCTCTGGCAGCGCTGAGTAGATTTCAATAGTTAATAAAACCCAACGCTGCTCCGTGTAAAAGGTAATAGATTACAACCCGGCGTATTTTACTAGCACTCAGTGTGTCCGCCTCGCACCTCATCCGTTAGCCCTGGAATCCAGGGAAAAGCACTTGGTGCAGATTAAAAGCAGATTTATCACAGATGTGCCTCAACATTATGCTTGGCTTGAACCATTAGACTCCCGGAGTGGAAAGGTTAGGCTTTAATGGCTTCAAGGAAGTCGGGTCCTGTTTTAGAGCTCTAAATAAGCAGCTGAGGTACTAATGGCAGGCAGCAAACAGGGCGGACTGGTTGGGAGCTGCTCCGAGGATGCAGGAGTTACCACTTCAATGTCTGCTCTTTACATCCCTTTGAAGCACCTTCAGCCCCAGCTGTCCTGGAACCCCCATGCAAATGAGTGCTGGGTTCCTTACCAGATGAAAGGGTTTCCTTGAACAGCTTCTGGTGGCAGAGCTCAGCTCCCCACAGCTCCCAGCCATGGGAGCAGTCAGCTGCGAACTGCGCTGCCTCATGGCAGAGGGCAGCGGGAGGGAAGGGCAGCCCTGAGCTGGGCTGCCAGTTGGGGCTGCGTGGTCTGTTCGTGCAGGGAAAATGCCAGGTTTGGGGGAGTATTCCATGCACAGAGGAGTATTCCATGCACAGAGGAGGATGCCCTGTACTGAAGAGCATTCCATGCTCAGAGAAGTGTGTCCTATGTTGAAGAGTATTCCATGCACAGAGGATGCCCTGTACTGAAGAGCACTCCATGCACAGGGCAGTATGTCCTACATAGGAGAGTATTCCATGCACAGAGGAGGATGCTCTGTATTGAAGAGTATTCCATGTCCAGAGGAGTGTGCCCTGTATTGAGGAGATCCATGCACACAGGAGGATGCCCTGTATCAAAGAGCATTCCATGCACAGAGGAGGAGGATGCCCTGTATTGAACAGCATTCCATGGACAGAGGAGGATGCCCTGTATTGAAGAGTATTCCATGTACAGGGCAGCATGTCCTACATAGGACAGTATTCCATGCACAGAGGAGCATTCCATGCACAGAGGAGGAGGATGCCCTGTATTGAACAGCATTCCATGGACAGAGGAGGATGCCCTGTATTGAAGAGCATTCCATGCACACAGGAGGATGCCCTGTATCAAAGAGCATTCCATGCACAGAGGAGGATGCCCTGTATTGGATAGCATTCCATGTGTGGAGGAGCATTCCACGTGTGGAGGAGCATCCTCTTTCGCCTCCCCGCACTCCTGCAGGTTCACGTCCGATGGCAGAGGAGGTCCACCCATCGCTCAGATGTTGCCAGCAGAGGGATTCGCTGCCCTGGACTGCGGTTCTGCTCCCTGCCAGTGCTGCGGGTCCCCATGAGCAGGTCAGTGGTTTCCTGCACCCGCAGCACTGCCCACTCTGATGCGATGGTAGAGCTCAGAGCGTGACCACAGCACCTGGAAGGGGACAGATGTCCACGGTCAACTCCATGTGGACTACTCTCCGTGGCCAGCTCTGTGACCTGCTCTCCGTGGCCAGCTCTCCATAGTCACCTCTAGGTGGTCTCAGGCTCGTGGCCAGCTCTGCATGGGAACCACCCCACACAGGTCTCTCTCAGGTGGTGCCCACCCCAAGGACACTCTTCAGCTCCTGTCTCCACACTCTCCTCCCGCAGGCACCACTGATGGGGGTGGCGGGTGCTGGGAGGTTCCTCTTCATGCACCCCTGGGCCAATGACCTCCAGATGCCCTGGATCCATCCCACCGGACAGTGACATCAGGCTAAGACAGGTTTTGAGGAGCGGGGATGATGAACACTGATGACACTGTGCCTTCTAACCTCGCGTGGGATAAGGCAGCCCGGATGCTACCCCTGGGTGGATGGAGCAGCACCGGGCATGCCGCCGGTGGCCTGGGCAACCACCACCACGGCGCCCGTTCTGGGACTTAGCTTGGTCTCAGACATTTCTGTGCCCTCAGCTCAGCGGCGGAGGAGTCACAGCGCTGGCAGCACACCCTCCTCATCGGGGACGTGTTTTCCAGCAGCGGATCAATGAGCCCTTGTCCCCGTGCTCCACGGGATGACTCAGCTTACCCTCTGCCTGCTCCGGACGCCGCTGCCGAGCGCTTCCCACAGCTCTCCTGGATTGCAGGGTTGGTGCCTAGCGTGGGTGACGGGTGAAGATGATCCCGATAAACCTCCCAACCCGGCCATTGATCTCCATAAATACTTCCCTCCGATCACACAGCTACAATAAATACTTGACTACAAGGTGTATATTGTCAGTCCCTCTGTCCCGAGGGCGATGACTCCAATTAAACACTTAGAGATTCCATTAAAAATTAACCCCGGGGACGCTGAGCAAACAGCCCGGGACATGCTCGGCATAGCTAGGGGAGCACCCGCCGTCAGCGGCCGAGCAGGGCTGCGAAGCCTCTGGCTTAGAGTGCTCTCATTGTCCCTCCGTGCTTGGTTGGGCAAGGCGGCTACAACCAGCTCCCAGCCCCAGAGTGACTGCAGCTGGCTGGATATCGGGTGCTGATGCTCTTCCTGTGCCCTCCTGACTGGGCAGACTGGGCTGCCAGGGGAGGACCTGGGTTGGGAGCAACAAGCTGCACATGCAGAGGAGAGGAGGAGCAGCTCAACAGGTGATGAAGGTCAAGGAGCAAACCCCATCCCTCCCTCGGGGTGAACGCTGGGGTTTATCCTGCCTCTGACAAGGTGTAGATGATGGAATAGTTAACGATTCACCCAGTGAGACCCCCTCCGGGAGGGCTCAGGGCACTGGGCTGGAGGCTGGAGGGGCTGAGCAGGTCTGCAGGAGGACACAGAGCCCCCCAGTCCATCAGTGAGAAGCTTCCCACCCTCCAACCCCCGAAGGAACCAGAAGCCCCTTCCAAGGGCTGTTGACCCCTGACTCTGCAGCAAGGGCAGCACTTTGTCTGGTACCTTCATCCTCCTGCAGCCACCTCCTTTGCGGGGTGCAGAGAGGCCAGTGCCCAGCCCTGCTCGGGGTGGGGAGGTTAGAGGGGGGCTCGGTGAGTGCCAACAGGCTGACCCACCGGGGGGAACCCCCTTGCCCTTTGATGGGGAGCTTTGAAGTCACCCCGGGATGCTGCAAGGAGCGAGAAACAACTCGCACTGAGCAGCCCTGGCCTTTGAAGCTCTTCCCAGCCAGCAGCAAGCAGTCAGGACCCGCCTGGGCTGCAGTTGCCCAAGGTTGATGGGCTGCAACGCTGAGGTGTCAGGAAACAGGGGCAACGGGGGAGATCTCTCCTGGAACTGTGTAAAGAGCTGCATGGTCTCTGCGGGAGAGAGCTCAAACCGGGATGCACTGCCAGATCACCCTGTCAAGCTCCGCGTCTTGAGCTGGAAGAGGCTGCCCAGCTCCTTCCCAGGGGCTGCTTGGTCTCTGCTCACAGGGAATGAGTGACAGCACAAGGGGAAATGGCCCCAGGTTCCCCCAGGGGAACCCTCTCCCTGGAAAGGGTCCTCAGGCTGTGGCCCAGGCTGCACGGGGAGGGGGTTCAGTCGCCATCCCTGGCTGTGTTCCATGGAGATCTGGGGCTCAGGGTTCAGGGTTGGACTGGATGAGCTTGAAGGTCTTTTGCAGTAGGAGTGATCCTATGATTCTCCACAGCTGCTGATGGCCATCAGGGGACCTGGTGGGGACCTAAAACTACTCACCCAGAGCACCCCCTGACTCTGCAGAGGCACCTTGAGTGCAGAGGCAGCTTGTGCAGGTCCTCTGGGTTTCCAGAGGATGAGATGCTGCAGTGGGGTGATGATGCTGGTATTCAGGAGGGATGGTGGGATTTGAGGGTGATACTGTGGTTTGGGGGTGATTCTGCTATGTGGGGGTGATGCTGCTGTTTGGGGTTGATGCTGCTGTTTGGGGCTGATGCTGCTGTTTGGGGTGACACCAGTGTGGGCATAGAATGCCAGCAGTGCCAGCTGCAAGGACTCTCCACGGGGTGAGGTGTGAGCCACCCCGTTTACTAAAGACTCCGGGAAGGACCAGTCTGGGAGCCGGTCCCCCACACCCGCCGCTCCCCAGCAGCATCTCCCTGCTCCCTGCAGTGGGAACCAGCTCTTTGGCTCAGGAGTGCAGCTGGAGATTTGCATGGGGCCATCATTAGGCGGCAGCTCTCTCGTTTAAGACAATAAAGGAGCTTAATTTCATAGGGAAAACTTAATGGAGTCCTCAGTTCCCATGCCCTGCTTCCCTGACATCTTTAAGGGCTTGGAGAGTGGGACTTAATCCCAGCCAGCAGCCTGAATACCCAGGTTCTCCTGACACCCCCCCATCCTGGAAAGGAAACCAAATAAAGCTGTTTGGAGCAGGGAAGGAAGGAGAGGGGGTTGGAGGGAGAGGGGAAATAAATAAATAAATAATAAAAACAAAGAGCAGGTGTTGTGGAAGAGTCGGGAGATGCAAATCCTGCTGCTCATTACTGATTGTATTTATTCCACGATTCCACCTGTTCGGGTGACAGCCCTCCCTCACGGAGGCTTCTCTCGCGGCAGATTAAAGTGCCCTTTTATCATCCTTCTGAGAGGGATTTCATAAGGGAACATTAGTTCTCCTACATTATTCTCACATGTTAGAAAAAGTGTCTTTTTAAAATATTAGACAGCAATCGAGATTAATTTCAACCACATCAAACATGCACGCCGGGCTCGCCGGGGTGCTCTTCCCCCACCAGCAGATGCTCGGCTCTGCTTTCCAGCACAATGAGCAGCTCCAGGCTCTTCTCCCCGGCAGGATGGATGATGGTCTGGGCTCTGCTCTGCTCTGCAAACCCCAGCCTGACAAGCACAGGTTTAGACCACCAGGCTGACTGCCCTAGGGAGGGGCTGGACCCCAACCAAGCATCTCCTTCAAGCAGTGCAGAACCTCTGGACATGGGGGTCCCAGGAGAGGGACCCCACAGAGCCAAGGGTAGGTTAGGAGCGGGGTGAGGAGGTCCTTCACTCATCCCAGCAGAGCCAAATCGTTCTGTTGATGTCACTTCCATCACTGCTTCACAGAGCTGTTCAGCTTGGAAGAGACCTGCAAAGTCCTCCAGTCCAGCCGTGGGCTCCTGCAGCCCAGGCCAGTGTCCCCACTGCAGGAGATGCTCAGACCTCACTGAGGTCACAGAATGGTTGGGAGTGGGACGGGAGGGCTATCAGGGGTTGGGAGGCACCTCCAGGCTGATGGCCCTCTAGATGATGTCCAGCTGTCAGTGGCCACACGCTTGCCGCAGCAGGGCAGGACTCGAGCAGGGCTGTTGGTCCAAGCAGAACCAGGCTGCTTGGCTCCCAGGGTTGCCAGGATTTCCCCAGAGAGAAGGAAACTTCTCCTCCTCCTTCATTTCCATCCCAAATCATTTCTCCCAGAGCAAACCCACCCCGACTTTGCAGAGCTTTAAATAGAACTGGTGCCTTCTTTATCAACCTGGGGAACGAGGACTGGGCGCTCAGGTCTCCCAGTAGCCACCGTGAGCTGCAGCATCTTATCGGAGCCCAGCAATCTCGCCCGAGGGGCCGGATCCAGCTCTGCTTCACTTAGCATTCGAGCCACATCCTCCTCCTCGTGGAGGACCTATCAGCCAGATACCTGAGAACACATTTTCAACTCCAGCGAGCAATTGACTTTCAAAGCTGGTGATGCTTGTCAGCCGTGTCTCCTAGGGCAACTAACACATCCCGGCGAGCAGCCAGCCCGCTCCCCGCAGGAGAGAAGGAACACGGAGCTAGGAGAAGGCTCTGCTTCTGTTTTAACACTATTTATGAGCTGCGTGGTACTTGAAGGAGGAAAACAACCGAGCAAAGAGCCAGCGGGGCCTTTGCTCTGATTTGTTTGGCCATGGTTTGTGGAGAATCTTCTGCGCCTGAGGGTCCCCACAGCTCAGCTCGGCAGTGCTGGCACAGGAGCCCCTGCCCCAAAGCAGCTCAACAGCTGGAAGGGAAGGGAATCTGACCTGAGCTGGACTAGGGGTGCTTTGGGGACTCTCTTCAGCTTTGCAGAGCTCTGAGGAGCTCCCCAGGGGTGCAAGACTCCGGCTACGGGCCCCAGGCACCCCCTAGCCTGAGGCAGCAGTGCAGGATTGGTGCCACAGCAGGGGCTGGGATCACTGGGACTCCAGCTCAGCACCTAGAAGGGAAGTCAGACCCCTGGAAAACATCACCCCAAGCTATTTATTTGAAGAGCAAAAGGCAAGAGGGCTGCAAAGAGCTGTCTCCAGCCCCAGCTCACACCTGTGCTCTGCTCCCACTGACCCAGGACCCCACTCTCCCAGTCTGGGGGTCTGCGGGGCTCGGCAGAGGGTTGGGGTGAAGGTAGTTTAATGAGGGCAGAGGGTGGCAAGAGGCACAGCAGGTCCCACCAGCCTGACAGGACAGTGCACCCCAAGGGGATGGGGACAGCACTGGGGACAAGGCATCAGCAACAGGATGCAGTTTGGGGTCTGCTTTCCCACCAGGATACAGAGAGGGCAGCGATGGGATCCCTTACAGACAGAGGGGTCTGCAGGGATGAGCAACCTCCCACTGAGGATCCCACCTCTGCTGGGTCCTCCCAGCAGGACAGAGGGCTGTGGGATGGGACTGGAAGGGGCAGGAACAGGGGTCCCTGAGATCAGCGCTGCCTGAGCCAGAGGGGTGGGCTGATGCTCGATAAATATTTCCTCATATATATAAAAAAACCACCCAAGAAAAAGCCCCAACAACGCCAGAAGAGGAAAAACTGAGCAATAAAAATAATCAAACCCGAAGAAAGCAGAGGTTTTCCTTCGGCTGCTGCTGGGAACTGCTGACAAAGCTGCTCCTGACAAAGCCCCAGCAGGAGCGGGGGAAGCGTCTCTGAGCTCTGCCTGTCTCCCGCTGAACAAGGATCACTTTTAATGGGCTGAACACATACAACCCACAGCTGACAACAGAGATGTTAGACTAACCTAACAAGAGAGTGGAACAGCAACAGCACACGGCGAGTAATTAGAATCTAATTAATTTGCATTTCACAGGAGAGCCGGGGTTGTCAGGGGGAAGCAAAAGCAGGAGAAAAGAAGAGATATAAAAAATTATATTAAAAAAAGGGAGAAATCTCCCTCTGCCCCCTAAGATTAAAGGGCTGGAGGAGAGGGGGCGAGTGAGAGCGACACACAGAGCCGCTTGGGATGGGCAGGATTAAACGGTGGGGAGAGATGACAGGGCTGGGAGCAGCAGAGCAGCCAGACGATGCAGAGAACACCCCAACAGAGAGGTTTTCTTTCTGTTGAGCAGCATCGTGATCTCCCCACCACCCCCCTCAGAGGAAAATGGAGGGGTTTAGGGGCAGCAGAACCCCAGGAGGTGATGTAGTACGAGGGGAGCTTCCCAGCGGGGAAGGTTTGGGGGGTGGCAAAGCCGCTAGCAGCGCTGCCCATCGCGGTTCTCCCCGTCGAGGCAAGCCCTTCCCCGAAATGAGCTCCTGCAATATGTTAATCTTGATGTTCAACACCCTCTTTCTTAACGCTGGCTGTTCCCGTGAGGCAAACCATCCCGGATCTACATAACATCAAGGGAAGATTTACAGCTTGTTTCCATAATGATGACACCCGCCAGAAGATTAGGCTGTCAGAGATGCCGGCGCTGCCACACCAGCCCTAGGGAAGAAAAACAACCGTCGCTGCTCCCCCTGGAGAGTGATGGCACTGTCAGCCCTGCCCCTGCCTCTGCCCCTGCCTGTGCCCCTGCTCTGCTCTGCCCCAAGGGAGTGGGTGTGAGGGCTGGGGGGATTTTGCCAGTCTTTGAATCACTGAGAGGTTGCGTTGAAGGGATCTTCCCAGCCCCCCCAGTGCCACCCCCTGCCCTGAGCAGGGCCATCTGCACCCAGAGCAGGGTGCTCAGAGACCCCAAGGGCCAACCTGCCCTGGGGTGGTGCCAGGGATGGGGCTTCTCCCACCTCTCTGGTGGACCAGGCTCTCCCCATCCTCAGCATCAACAATCTCTCCTCTCTGCTCTGGCTCTCCCTCTACCAGCTGAACCATCATCCCTGGGCCTGGCCCACAGCCCTGCTGAAAAGTGCCCCCTCATCTCTCTTATCACCCCTTTGAACCCTGAAAGGCTGCCACGAAGGTCTCTCCAGGGCTTCTCTTCTGCAGCTGAACCCCCAATTCCCCCAAAGTTTGGGGAACTTTGGGAGCTGATCCCCAGGAAGCATCCACCCCACCTCCCAGCCATGGGGCAGTGAGGGGCAGCTGCACGACCTCCCAGCCCAGCACCAGCTTCATGCCCAGCACCAGGTGGGAACACCTGACCCATCTGCATCACAAGGGCACCTGGTGACGCTGGGGCTGCACCACTGCTCTTTGCACCCCCGGCTGCAGCCCAGGGGCAGGGGGAGGCACAAACATCAGATGCAAGCAAAATGCAAACCTCAACCTGGCTGCAGGCAGAGGGGGAGGAGTGGGATCCCCTCAACCCATCCCCGCACCCAGATATGGGTCTGGGGGAGCAGCAAGGGGGTGTTTCAGCTTGAGCATGGAACTGGGGGAACCCCCCCAGGGCAGAGCTTCCACGATGGCCATGATGAGGGGAAGATCCAGGAGAGGATGGGGGAAACCCAGCCAGATGCTTCCACCCCACCGAGCACCAGAGCCCTTCCTGCCCCGCTGGAGGGTCATTCCAGCTCCCCTTCGCTTCTCCGCTGGCAGTGCCTTGCCCTGGGGTTTTCGCCCACCAGCCAGCACCGCAAACAAACTGGAGGGGGGGGAAGTGTGTGTGTGTATTTCTCTTGAGAGCAAAGCAAGCAAACAGCACTTCAGAGGGGAGGCGTTTAGCTCCGCCGGCTCCTTCCCTTTGTTGGGAATCAAAGGGATGATTATCCGAGCAGGTTCCTTCCCGGCAGCCCAGCCCAGCGCTGCAGAACGAGCTGTGAACGTGGGACAAGCCAGGCTTTGGGGTGCTGGTCCCTAGGACCCACAGGCTCTTGGAGTTAAAGGTCCCGGCCCCATGCAACCCACCCCAGCGCTGCAAAACGAGCTGCAAGATGTGGGGCAGAGCCGGCGTTTGAGGTGGAGGCCGTCGGGACCCACAGACACCTGGGGATAGGGTTGGTGGCCCCACTGCCATACCCTCACCCCACTACTGCCACCCCTGCAGAGGGATCACAGGCAGCAGAGCCACCGCGGTGCCTCGGATGCTGAGCTCTGTGCATCTCCAAGAGCTCCTTCCATTTTCAAGTCCCCAGCTTTTCTTTCTTCTTCAGGCAAAAAGAAAACCCCAGCCCAACCAAACCCCAACCCCAGTGCCCTCCCACTGAAGCCAGAGCTCTTCAGAGAACAAGCAGACACTCTGCTCTATCTGAAGTCACCGGGCACCCGGCCACCAGCCCCTAATTTGTAGTGTGAGTGCTCAGAGCAGCTCTGCCACACTGTGATGAGGTCGTGAGTCATCAACCGCTGAAACCAGCTAACCAGTATAACTCAGAGGCTGGGGAGGGAACACACAGGCACTCAGGGTTTGGGGTGACTCTCCCCTCTGCTGCTCGTGGGAGCCCCAGCTTGGCAGAACCGGCTGCCCTGGAGATGCTGGGCTGGGAGCGGTGGAAGCATCCCCTGCCCTGGGGGAACGGGGAGGATCGGCGCTGGGAAGTGGGGAGAACCCGGGTTTAGTGTGGGTTTGCCAGGGGCTGAGCTGGGGGAACCCTGGAGCTGCCAGCCCTGGGCAGCGAGTCCTGGGGATGCAGGGAGTCCTGGGGATGCAGGGAGTCCTGGGGATGCAGGGATGGACCAGCAGGTCAGGCATCACCTCCAGCCCTGCAGCTCCCCAGCGAGCTGTGGTCTCTGGCAGCCGGAAAACACTGGGGAGCAATCCCTGCTGCCAGCCCAGCCCGGTGACAGCCCCGTCCTGGGGGGAGATTGGCAGACAAGACCGAGTGCAGCAGCAGGGAGCTGGGCTGAGCAGCATCCCCAGCGCCGGCTGCTCCTGGTCATCCCCACCGCTCGGGGCTGGGGAGCCGGGGGAAGGTCCCAGCTCCCCTCTGCGGGTCCTTGTGGTCGCTAAAGCCCCGAATTCAGCAGATTTGCACCCGGATTCGGGACGGGTGGCGGTGCCCGTGCTGCTGCGCAGCCGGGAAGCTGGCAGCGAGTGGTGGCGATGACTATTTATAGAAATAGCACGTAGAAGAAGCAAAGTTGTCTTCTCCAGACAAACAGGAGGGCTCCCGAGACAGGGGAACGGAGTGGGAGAGGGAAAGGGAAGGAAGAAGAGGAGAGACTGGAGTTGCACGGTGCCTGCTCTACCGGTTCCCGTGGCCTGGTGGTGACAGGGAGGGTGATTTTGAGGGTTGGCACCTCGATGGTGCCCGCAGTGCCACCACCTCTTGGCGTTGCCTATGCCCTGGGGGAGACCCAGCTGGGTGCCTTGATAGCAGAAAACGCTGCCAACCAGCCTTGTTCCACCCCAAAACCAGCCCCGGGGCTGCAGGGAAGCACCTGAGGTGAAGCTAGGGAGCTGGCAGGGAGGTTGCCAAGCTGGCAGGAGCCCTTGGGTTGCCCCATGGCCACCAGCATGGCTCAGCATCACCAAGCTTGGTCTTGGCACCTCTCATGCTGGGCAATTCCTCCGTTCCATGGGGGTAACCGGTGCCTGGGGAAAGACTGAGTGCTGCTGCAGCTCCGGGCACAGCCCTGGCAGTGCCTTCCTCGCCGTGTGGCACTCCCGGCCCTGGATTCCCTGGCACTCGAGGTAGATGTGGAGCTGAGTGCTGAATTACAAGGGCTGTCAGTCAGCTCCTGGATGTTTGGAGGAGACAGATTTACACAAACACTCCCAGCCCAGCACACCCAGCACCACATCTCTGGTACCAGCCAAGGAGGAAATAAATCATCTGCTCCCCTTCCCTCGCCCTCCTTCCTCCTCCTCCTCCTCCTCCGACAGCAGCACCACTCTGAAATCCCTCCCAGGCACCTTTCAAGGGGATCACAGCAATTTTTATTTGCTGTGGAATAAAAAATAACCCCAAAGGCCCGAAGCAGGGGGTGGTGCCAGGCTGTAAGTGATGGGGCACCCGCCCTTGGCGG
>VZRI01003430.1:0-23436 GCA_013397515.1 Upupa epops
CGTTTACCAGATGACAAAAGACATTTATAAAATCAGAATCAGTGCTGTGTGCCAGTCTGTTATTACTCACTGCTGTCTCTTGATCCAAGTAAAAGTGGCTGTGTGTGACCTGTAGTCTCCAAAGGGTCTACAGATGTGTGCATAAATAAGGGATAAGAATATCGCAATAGGATACTGTTCACTTCTCACATCAGTTTATGATCAAACTTCTGAACTGGCTATGCTGAGAACATTTTCAGTTGAATATGGCACCAACTGAGCTATATTGACCTGTGCATCTCCTTAAGTTTTTGCTTTGTATTTTACCTCTCAGGTTGGTGCAAGAGGATGTGGGAATGGACATCCCTTTTACTGAGGGTGTACTAAGCCCCAGTTCTACAGACATGAGACCTGGTGAGAAAACCTCTTACTCATTTTCTTAATTATATCTTATGCCCTTGGCATTTAATTATGCAGTGAGAAAGATATTTCTGTGCTGGTAAATAATCAGTTCTGTGTTTAAAAGGGTGTTAAGATCCTGTAATTTAGTCAATCTTCTTCTTCACTTAAGATACTATAGTTGTAGTACTCCATCTTTGTCTTGAGCATAGTTGACATCACTGCTTAGTCTTCATGAAGTTTAAGTGTTCTCTATTATTTAGTAACCTTACTGTCTGAGTGAACTAAGTTAATATGAGAATACCTGAGACAGAACTGCTTTAACACCTTGAAATGTGCCAAATAATACAGTGGCAAGGGGCAAAGCCATGCTTAGATTTTGTCTTGCTGAAGACTACTTTTTTTTAAGGCTGACTAAGAGACTCAAAGGTATTTCTATTTCTGTTACTGTATTGAGTAAGATGTTATATAATCAAAACCCAAGACATGATGACTTGTATTCAGCACCACTTGAATAGTACCAAGTGCACAAGAAAGCTAGTAGTTACCAGAGGTCCTCACTCATATGAATTTTTCCAGGATTCAGCAATGTCTTTCTTCATAAATGATTTTTGTATTGTTCTTTAAATTCATAAACATTCTGTGTCAAAGCATGCCCAAGGCTTGGTTTTTGTCTGATGATTGCAAAAAAAAGTTGATCTGCATAATTTAAGGGCTCCTGCAAATACTTTCAAATATTTCTTTAAACAATAATGTTGATACTTTATATTAGGTGCTCCTAAGTGGCTTGACATTACTAACATTGATCTGCCCAGTGTTTTGAACGTGATTCTTAAGTATCTGGGAGATTAACTGTATGGAAAGGAGATAAAGTTTTTGTTTTCTTCCTCTTATTTCAGAACCTCCTAATTCTCTTGATCTTAATGGTTCCCACCCCAGAAGGATAAAGCTTACTGCCCCAAATATCAATCTCTCATTGGACCAGAGTGAAGGGTCTGTTTTTTCTGATGATAATTTGGATACACCAGATGAAATTGACATCAATGTAGATGACCTTGACACTCCTGATGAAGCAGACTCTTTTGAATACACTGGAAAAGGTACTGTACTAGTTGTATATGCAAAGCGGATCTCTGTCCCTTTCTGCCCACACGATGAGTCTCATGTCTGTCAGGCTCTGAATCTGGTTAAAGCATTTAAGAGTTAATGCAAGGTGGCCAGAAATATTTACTGTCTGCTATTTTTAAACCTTTCTTCTGTTTCATAAAGTAATAGAATTCTACTTAACGCAGAATGGAGAAGGACACAGTATAGCTGATGAAGTTAAATAAAAGCTACTCAGAAGCAAGAAAATTCAATCCTGTCTTTGGTACCAGAGGCGGGTCCAAAATGGGTTATTCAAGAGGGAGAAAGCAGTATAGTCACTGCACATTTGTGCAGCTTTGGCCAGCTGTAGATTACATTTAACATCAGCAGTACTTAGGGTTATAGCCTTGTGCAAATTGTGTTGACTGACATAAGCTGCACCAAAGAGCTTGCAGTGTATAGTCAGGCACAATGTAGTAGGCGGGACCTTATGTTAGTGAGGTGGATTTTTATTCCCAGATAAGGTTGGAAAGCCAAGACATAGGAGATACGCACATGTCATGATAAATCTATCTCAGATGATGGAGCAACAGTATTCCTCATTCCATCAGTTTAAATAAGCTTTCTCAGCAGGGCTAGTTGTACAGTATAGATACAACCTGAAGTGTGCAATTCATAATTCACCCATCTCATAATAATTAGTTTTTCTTGTGGTGTCAAAGTGTTTTACAACCACTTAATTATCCTCGCGACGAACAAAATGAGATGTTAACACCCTTTCTTTTCCTAGTACCATAAGAACAGTAGTCACTACTGTAAATGCATAAAGATTATGAGCTCTTTGAGAGGAAAATGTGTATGACCACTTTACAAAGTACAGCAGAAATAAGGAAATTATTAATTTAAACTGCACTTTCTCTTGCATTTATTGATCAATTTTCTGTTGCTATTTAAGTCACTATAATTCAAAACTTGTATGTTGTTTTTGAGCATACAGTAGCAGTTGCATCAGTATAAGTGATATTGCCAAAGAGGCATTAATGTGTACTCAGTCATGCATGAGCATCCTTAATGTCACTTCTTATTAGAAGGCTGATTTCTTTATGGTTAGATGCAGAGCATAGCGATGTGTTGCTTGATGGCCAGAATATTTTGCAGTAAAGATTTAAACAAACAAATATTTGCCTGTACACACCAGAGCAGTTTTAGACTGTAGTGACCACATGTGAGAGGAAAAAGCTCTTGTCTGCAGAGGAACAGATTTTGCCTTTAAGCCCTCAAGTAAATAAGTTCACCTCCAGTGATTCTGGATGCAGTTACATTTACAGCAAGCATTTCTATACAGCTTTTCTTGCCACTTTGTGAATGTGATTATTTGATCAGTTCTGTTCTGTTGTATCAGTTGAAGTGGTTCCAGCTAATGGAGTTCAGTTTCCCTGAAATTCTAAGTGAAGAATTCAAGATGCCTGTGATTTTTACAAACAAGTAGTTTGATTTTAGACATAATAAAACTGTCAAAATATCTTCCACTTACGATTCAGGAACAGAGAGCAGAGAATTAAAAACAAATCTACATATGATGTGAATCTGATAGCTAAGGGTACAGTCATTAGAACTAATACAGAATGATTTATCTGCATGGCAACTAGCCTTTGTTATCTAATTATCTTTGTTGTCTTGTGTTGTACTTCTGTCACACTACTGTTAACCATTATGTGCTGTGTTGCTACCAGCACTTATAATCTCCACACAGATTAGTCTTTTTAGACTGTTGTGCCAAGCCTATGGAAGTAAATACTGAGAATATGTAGACTGTAGAGAACAGTAATTGCTGGCTTGTCATGCTCACACCAATAAGGTCCATTTGGAGTATGAAAGGCAGATGACAGAAACAAGACTATTATAATGATTCAGAACTCAAAAACTGATGGCTCTGTAATAGAAGAGCTATGGAAATGCACTTGTTTAAAAGAATGATAAAGGAGAATGAGCATAACTGCAGTGTAGAAGAAAATAGATGAGAGCATTTCTTGTCTTAAACTGGCACATTATTTCTTCAGGGGTTGGTCAATCGTAAGTTTCTCAGGGTTGTTTTATTTTGTCACTATTGCTTTACATTTAAACATCCTTTTTCAGAAAGGTGCTCTTGTGTCTGAAATAAGATTTTTAAAATTATTACATTACATGGCAAAAAAAATTGCATTCCTGAAAACCCTACTTGCATATAGATGAAAGACTGCCCATAAATCAGCCTTATTTGGAAAATACGAAAGTATTTATTGATTTCTCCATGGGTGTTTGTTTCCTTTATGAATTTCATGCTTGTGCTTCTTTCTTTGGAAAATCAACACTCCAGTCAGTAAAGCAAAGTCAGTTTCCCAGGAAGAGGCAATTAGTACCATTTGTATCCAAAAATAGTTTATTTGGCCAGTTCCAGCACCATAAGTTTTACTAGGATCTCTTAATTGTTTTTCATAATATGTAGGTTCACAACCAAAAACAATTGTCTGGCCCCAAATAGAATTACATTGTAGTCTGCCCATTGCCTAGCCTAGCCTCTTTTTAATAGTTAACACCATACAAAATTGCCTGATGTCTAGATTTGGAAGAAGTGGGATCATGCATTTTATAAATTGTTCCCAGTGTCATGGAATATATTTCAAACATTATGAATGTCCTTGCCACTGAAGGTACCTGTGCAACCTGATCCTGATTGCCCCAGTGCCCTGAAATCCCTGTGGGTTTATTTCGTTCTTCACCGCTCAATGTAATACAAGCTTCCTGTTTGTACGACCAATAGTTGGTAATAATCAAGGGTTTGTATTAGATCAGGGAGTAACACATGTAAGATATAATATACATAACATGTATAACTTATATATGCTATGTATGTTACAAATATGATGTAAGATACTACTATAATGTATACTAGCTATAATGTATACAATATTATTTTTCAGAAGAGCACACTGCTACTAAGGATGCTTCCCAGGAGGAGTCGGAGTCAATTCCAGAGTACACTGCTGAAGAAGAGCGTGAGGACAACAAGTTATGGAGAACAGTGGTTATTGGAGAACAAGAGCAAAGAATTGATATGAAAGTCATTGAACCTTACAAAAAGGTCATTTCACATGGAGGTAGGAAAACCCTGAATGCATTTTTTAGAATGATGTAAAAATTTCATGCTTTATTGAGCATGATTTATTTAAGTTTATTCTTCAGCCATGAATGAAACCAACCTGGCTTTCAACTAATTGTGTCAGTGACTAATGAATGTTTTAAATCAAAGCAATTTCAGGAGCAACAAATAAGCTGGCATATACAAGTTAGTATCAGTCTGGTCATTGTAGGCTAAAACTGTAAAGATTAAGCAAAGAAAACTTTTGTCCTACATTAAAAGAAGAAAAGCAGAACTTTATTATGTGGATTTTGCACAAGAAACTATAGCTCCCTGTGCTTTGCTGAATGGCATTTGCAGGTGCGCAGTTCTAAACAAGTGGAATGGCAACAGGAAAAAGTTTTTTCCCTGAGGCTTCCATTCTTCTGGCTCGTTATTCTGTGGCGACATATAACTCTCAGCAGACTTTCATCAGCAACTGTTTTATGACTTTTGACATAATTTGTTAATGATTATCAAATACCATATCAAATAAAACCGTTAAATTAGGGAAATCATGTAATTTGCTCATCTGCTCCTTAACCTGCCCTCAGAGAATTTGTAGTTCTGGCATTGCTAGCTCATCTCTGTGTAAATTCAAATGGATAAATATTGCTGTAGGTATTTAAGGAAAAAAGCAAAACGGAGCTTTCTAAGTCCTTTTTCCTTGGTGTCTCATGTTTAGATTATCTTTTCATTCTATAAACTTGGGCCATACTGTCAGCCAGCTGTTCAGTTACATACTAAATAAGGATGAGTTGTCCTATTCTGGCAAAACTGAGGCAGGTAACTTAGCATCTCAGAGGTCAGATTTGTCAGTTTGTATGGGGATATTTCTATCACAGTGTTGCTGATCCATAACATCATTTAAAGATAAATCATTGTTTCCATTGTATTTTTAGTGTTGAATATTGGGTACAAAGTACGTAAATAAATGATTGTTAAATATATTACTTGAGGACATGGTCCCCAAATTTGCATGTTTAAATTAAAAGCAGCTAAGTGACAGCCTACAGGATCTCACAATGGCCAGTGTTCAGGAGTTTAGTTGGGATTAATAAAGAAGTTAACACTGCAGAGTATTGTTCAACTGTACAACAACATCAAATATTTATGAATGTGTTGACAACTCAGACACAGTCTAGCAAACAAACACTCGCATAACGAAACAAAATAGTTTGAGGCCTTGCTAATGGTGTTGAGTTCTATGTATTTTTTATCCTACAAAGTAGTCTAGGTACATTTATGGTGAAAACAGTCGTGTACTGTTCCTACTACAGGCTGACATGCCAGCTTTCATGAGAAATAAATGCCAGGCTGTATTAGTGAGTGGAGAAGTAACTTCTAATTGAGTACTTGACTGTTGAATAAGGACTTGTTCCAGTGACAGACATCTCTGATGGCCACCATAAATTGTGTAATAATGCATAGTTATTGGTAGTAGTCTAAGCCATTCAGCTTGGCTCTCAGTGTGAAATAATCAGGATTCGAATTATATGTGTCTGACACCTTGTTTTGCTAGATCATTCAAACCTAAGGTAAAAAACATTACATTTCCTTTATTTTTGAATGAGTGCTGGGCAGTAACTTTGCTGTTGTAAAAGGAGTGGTGTGAAATGTAACATTAAGTTTCAGCCCACTACTAGCTAAATCAGGAATGGTTTTATGATCTACAGAACATTCTTCCTTGACAAAGAACAGAAAACACCAAGTTCAGAGTCTTGATGACAGCCATAAATTAGGAAACAGTGGACTTAACAGTCTGGTGGTGATCTTGCCTTCAACATGTTGGTAGAGACATTTCTTAAAGAGCTCTCTCTTTATATAGGCTGTCTGAGTGTCTTCTAGTGATGGATTATAAAGCACTTCTCCACTGGATGAACATTACTTGTCTACAGATAGGTGTAAGGAAAACTGGCTTAGATTTATGTGTGAGTTTTAATTCTGTGTTCTGTTACGTGGTACCTGTGAGTAATTTGTTTGCTTTATATGATTTGTACTGTGCTGTGTAATTACAGAATCACAGAATCATTTGAGTTGCAGGGACCTTGGGAGACTCAAGTCCAACCCTCTCCACCACCAAATCAGGACTGCCTAAAGCACAGGTCTGCTTCCAGATGGTATTTGAGTTTCTCCAGAGAAGGAGACTCCACAACCTCTCTGGGCAGCCTATTACAGTGCTCTGTGAGTTCCACTCTAAATTTAATGGACACAGCTGCTACAGAGTGTTCTCACTGCCAAAATTCTGAGCCAGTTGGACAGGCTCTTGTTTGGTAGCGTGATATAATGTTGTTTGTAATTTATGGAATGTAGAAAGTCTCCTTGTTATAAAACTACTGCTTTATTTCATAGATTTCACCAAGTGATGAGGTGGGATGAAACAGGTGAAACTCATATTGTCTTTTGAAATTATGTGGGTCTGTTGTGAAGATGGAAACAACAGAGTAATACTAAGTGATGAGTGTGGGGGCTGGAGTTCCTTTTTCTTTGTTTCTTATGAGAATACTGTCAGATTCCTTCATACTGAACACTTAAAAGGTGAGGGTGCTGAAAATGGAGCTGGAGTTTTTTCTGCTTCCCTGTGTACATCTTTGCTAGAGAATGCAATGCAACTCTTTGAATTTGACCCTGACATCTTCACTGGGACACTACAGTTGATCACCTATATGTCTATAGATAGGTTGTTCATGTTTCCTGGATCCTAAGAAGAGATGGAGCTATGATGTAACACACCATGTTACATGGTTTAAAGTGACTTTACCCACAATGCCCTTTGGCTGGCACTCAAACCCAATTCTCTTCTGCCTTCTCATGCCTGCCAGCAGGATGGAGAGCAACAGTGCACTGGAGGACTGAAGAAGACAATGAACATTTGTTTGGGCTGCTGTTCTACAGTGGCTTCTCTGGCTCTGGAAGCCTAACTGCAGATTTGTTGGCCTTTGTTCTCTGAGAGTCAGAAAAAGGGAACACTAAAGTTGCCAAGTTAGGCAGGTTGATGTGACAAATCTTGGTTTAAAACAGTGTGGCTCAAGGCAGAACTTCTGACATGCACATTTTTGTCTCAGAGGCTTAACCTTCTGCTCCCATTTGTAGCTGAAGAAGCAGTGGTGGTGTTCTCTCATTTCAAGTAAAACTGGAGTCCTAAACAGAGTGTGCCTTTGTGCATATCCTTATGAGGGGGATATCAGTGACATTAATCAGCCGTAGTTCTCTTTATCAGGGAACAAGCCATGGGCAAGTGCTCTGAGCACCCAAGTTTTCATGGATTCTGGATTATTTGAAAGACTGTGTAATAAATTGATTTCTTGGCCTAAACATTTTCTCCTTATTTCAGCTAGCTGAGACTTAGCTTAGGTGTTGTGAGAGAAAGGAGAAAACTGTCTTGCTTTTCCCTAGTTAGCATAGTGTGGTCCAAGTAATACCTATTACCTGTCTTTACACAGAGAATTTTGCTTTGCTTGACTGACAAGAATGCAAGAAGTTGTAAAAGTATTAAACTTAGGATTTCATCATTCTGTCTATTTTCCAAAAAGCATAGTAATAGTCTTAAAATCTCCATATGAAAGTGCTGTGTAAGTGCTGGTACTATCTTTTAATTTTATCAAGAATGCATTCCTATCTCTAAGGAGGTTTTCCTTCACAAACATAATTTCTGCCTTCTGGTTAATTTGTCCTAGCCTCTTTTGGAAGGCTTTTAAATAGTTCTCTAGGTATATCCCACTTCTACCTCTGTCTTTCATTAGCATTATCTACTTGGAACTGTTTCTACAACACTTTTATAAATTACCTCCCATTAACACATATCTCCCTTTTACTGTGCCCTGTGAGCCATCATCTAAAGTACTGTGTGCAGTTCTGAGATGGCCTGTTCAAGAATAAAGGGAATTGTGAAGTTAGGGGACAGAAACTTTTCTTCTGTGAGAAAAAGTTGAGAGTCTGGTGTCTGTTTAGCCTGGAGAAGACTTATCAATGCATATACATACCCAACAATCAGGTGTCAGGAGGAGGCGCCCAAACACTTTCAGTGGTGCCCAGTGACAGGACAAGGGGTTACAGATACAAACTCGAACACAGGAAGTTCCACCTGAATGTGAACAGAAACCTCTTTACTTTGAGGGTGGCAGAACACTGGAACAAGCTATCCAGAAAGGTGGTAGAGTACCCTTCTCTGGAGACATTTAAAACCCACGTGGATGAGGAGATACTGTGAAACTTACTCTAGTTGAAACAGCTCTGGCAAGGGATCAGACTATGTGATCTCCAGAGGTCCCTTCCAACGCCTACCATACTGTAATTCTGTGATCCCTGAGAGCTTTATAAGTATACTCATAACTAGAATATCATGAGGTCATCAGAGCTGCACGAACCTACTTAGGTTGGATTGTGAGACTCAATGAAACATCATTCAAATGATGCAGGATAAAAAATGTAGGATATCCCTTTATTTCTCAATCTAAGGTGAGCATTCAACACGTTATTGCCATAGAGATGAAATGAAGCAGGAGGTTCAGATTGTATTATACTAGATTTTTTGTTTTGCTAGTCTTTATAAAAAGTTAACTAATGATTGTAGTAAGTGGGGGTTTTTTTCAGGTATACAACATAACTATCATATTTCCTGAACCACTTCATGATAGCTCACACATCTTTGGACTTTTCAACAGTGGACATCGTAGCTCTGTTCCAGAGCTTTGAGATTTCTATTTAAATTTGTCTTCTTAAAGAACCTTTGAGAAAGAAAAAAATGGCTTTTTGTTTTTTTTCACAGGATACTATGGTGATGGTCTGAATGCTATCATTGTGTTCGCAGCATGCTTCTTGCCAGACAGCAGTCAAACGGATTACAACTATGTCATGGAAAATCTTTTTCTGTGAGTGGCACGTGAGCAATGTGACAGTAGCTAGTACTTCTGTGGATTCCCTTCACATTTTTAATTACCTTGTTCCTATTTGTTACCTTGACTAATCCTGTAAACCTGTCTTTGAAGAGCTGTGTTTGAGCCAAAACTATCAAAGCATTATCTTCTACAGCAGTTCTTCTAAATTATGCAGATCCACATAAAATTCTACTGTTTCATTTGTGGCTTCTTGGACTTTTAAATAATGGCAACTTGAAAAACTATGCTTTGAGAGTCAAAATTATGTTTTGCTTTCAGAGTTACTGCATTGTTTTAGTCAATGACAAAATTTCTGTCCATCTTTTCAAGTAATAAATAAGTTACCAGTGAGGTGGGGTTTGTAAGAGAGCTCATATTCCCTAGAATGGCAAATGGTCTAATTCAGTTGACAGTGAATAAGACCTGTTCAGTGAAAGTACATGAGATAAGTGAGATCTGAATAAAAAGTAGCAGAGATTCCTCTCTGTTGTAATAATCCTCCTATTCCCGGTGTGATGACTGTTCTTGTAACTGATTATTGGTAGTACTCACAATTGTCTTTGCACCTAGGCTAACAGATGTTTTCCAGACTGTCTCAGTTTCTGTAACTGAGGCTTGCAATGTTTTGCAAAGTACTTATACACACTTTTTTGTATGTTTCAGTGTCTAAATACCCGTAAAGCTAATCTAATGACATGTCAAATAGTGAGTAGGTTCAGTTTAATTAAAACTTCTTTTAATCAGACTGTCTGCAAAGGTATCACTTTGATACTTGACTAATAGAAATAAGCCTTTACAAATGTCAGGCAAAAGCATGGAATGCACCACTACAAGGTGAGAAAAGGAGCCATGATAAATGTTGATGAGTGGTCATTTAAACGAACTTATCAAGTGCATGTAAATGGTGGTTAATGGCAGACTGCTTTATATGCAGGTAACATATCACTGTCTTTGCTGAGACTGGATTTCCTACTATTCTTTTAAAGAAACTGCATCTTAAGGAATTCAAGGGTCAGATTAGACTGTGAGTAATTCCTGTACACCTGTGAAAGGAGTCATTGTGCTCAGGGATAGAGCTGCCTTTTGTACTAAGAGAACTCAGGCATGAAGGTTTGTAAGGTGTGTTACGTGATTTTTCACTACAGTTTGTACATAATCATGCCTTGAGGCTTGAGAGTAGGGAGGACATTCCTGCGCTGCATGACTCCCAAGTAAGGCAGAAACTCCTGAGTGTAGCGTCTGCATATATACTCTTAGACAAGAATTTAAAAGTACATTTTATTTGACAGAGGAATGTGGTTCTTGGGCTGAATTTGGCCCCAAGAGCACTGCCTCTGAATTATCTTTGCAGAGATGAAGAATTTAGTGAGTGTTTATTAAGTGATGCCATGGAATACTCTTTCCCATCAGAGGACAGGTTAATGGATTTAGAGTGTTTGTAGCTGGCTGTCACAGAGTCAATGGCAGTAGTGTAAGGATCACAAGTATTATAGACAAGTATGTTCTACTGGCCCTTTTTATTTTTGCCTTGAACAGACATATGATTAATAGTGAAGAGAAATGTCTCAACAGTATTTCCTTGATCTTCCTGTGGTCCTGCCATGCTCTTCTTTATAAAGTCTTATGATTTAATACCCTTTTAAGAAAAAGCAAGATTTGAAAACTCACTATGAAATGGTATCCTTATAAGGAAACCACTTATCTCTAAAGGTAATATGGTGACCAGTGTTAAATTTTTACTTTGGTTTAAAGTGAAAAAACACCACACTGTTCTGTGATGAAGTGTCCAGTCTGCCTTGATTTATTCCTAGTAGACTAGATTCAAGTTTGGGATTAAGTGGAAAATGTAAAGTATGTGCTTACTTACTTCTGTGTTTATCAGGTATGTAATCAGTACTTTAGAGCTGATGGTAGCTGAAGACTACATGATTGTGTACTTGAATGGAGCAACACCAAGAAGGAGGATGCCTGGACTGGGTTGGTTGAAAAAATGTTACCAGATGATTGATCGACGGTGAGCAGTATTTTCATTTCTGGTCCACAGCCATTATGCTAAACCCTGTCCATTTCTGTTACTCCCTTGTATTACACTGTTGTACTATATATGATCTGCACAATTTTTGGGGTTGTTTTTTTAAGAAACCCTTCCTTTTACTCTTAGATTACGGAAGAATTTGAAATCATTTATAATTGTTCATCCCTCATGGTTTATCAGAACAATTCTGGCTGTGACCCGACCTTTTATAAGGTATGTAGAGAATATCAGCGAATTTTCTCTGTCCTTAAGAATAATACCTAAATCATCAAACATACCTCTTCATCTTTAATCACAGAACCACAGAACAGAAGGTACTGGAAGGTTCTTCAAAAGATCATCTAGTCCAATCCTCCTGGCAGAGCAGGATCACCTAGATCAAGTTACACAGGGATGTGTCCAGGCGGATTCTAATTGTTTCCAATTTTGGATACAATGCTAAGAATTATCAGTATATTATAATGGCTTTCACTGAACAATTCACGGTGATTTCATGCATCCTAAAATGTGGCCATTGGCTATTGGCTTGTTCCAGGGTGTGTGCCTAGTGATGCTGATCTGGTACACAGAAAAATTAAAATGGATTATCTTAAGTAACTATTTATAACACCTTCATGTCTTCCTGTTTTAAGTTGTCTCACTCTACCTTACTATGTTAAGGGGAGGGGGTGACAGGTTTCTATTCAGAGCTCTTTCAGAGGCTTTCATATCTGGTCATATCCCCCAGGTCAGACATACGTAGGATGAATATGTTCTGTTTATTATGTCCTAATATTTAGGAATATTTACATCCATTTTTCATTGTTATTGGTATTAAAAGACTAAATACAACCAGGTCTAAATTTGGAAAGTAGTTTTATGAGCCAAATAAGAAAAACACGTTTCTCATAAGCTCATACATACAAAATAGTTCTGGTTAGACAAATTAATAGCCTTATTTTTTAAGTGTGTTTTCTGAACAATTTTAGCCTTTTTCTGAGCGATCATTTCTCAAACATACTCTCATGTAGTGGCTTTTCAAGTGCCCCTTGAAATGATCATCTAGGACAACCAAAATAAACAAGAGAAGTATTTCCACATCATTGGGCCCTGCAGGAGGAATAGATATGCCCGTACACAATGAGATCTGTACTCATCTAAGTGACTGAGGAAGTTCAGTTTCATTATTTTTGATTGAGAATCAGTGTCAAATATAAATGCTAATTCCTCACCGTCACTTGATGTTAACTCATCATGACCATGTTAAGTGAATACTTCCCATCTTTTTTTATAAGCATCCTGCAGGGAATTTGATTCCTTTCAGAATGTTAATGTATCTCCTTTGAACTGTAAAACTTAATGGCATTGCCTAGTATGTAGCCATTACAATTTATGATGTTGTCCTAATACTGTGAATCCGCCTATGCAAAGAACAGTGAAAAGTCTAGGCTTGATTTCAGGCTCACTGGCACTCAGGTATGCTTATGATCAGTCGAATTCTAATTGAAATATGAATAATAAAATGCTTAATTACTTAAAACATCAAGGGTGTACCTCCTCTTTTTTTATACATCATAACAGGTTTTGGGGTGAAGAGTCAATTAACTTGCTGCTTCTGTATTGCAGCTCCAAGTTCAGCAGTAAGATACAGTATGTCCACACATTGGCAGAGCTTCGTGAGATGATTCCAATGGAATATATACAGATACCAGAAAGTATTGTCAAGTAAGTGTGTACTTATTTAAGTGTAAACTATTTCCACAAACGGATAATACTATTTCAGAATCTTCTAAGAAAAACAGAAAGCCCCTTTCCGTATTTTTACAAATACTTACGTCTTTCTCTGTAAGAATTCCGCAGTCAAACTCAAGAGTCAGAAAAACACAATAAACTTCTTGGGAGGGAAGTGTATTTACAGGAACAGGAAAGTTTTGGACTGCATCTAGAGTCCAGAGAACACAGGAACACAGGAAAGAACAAAGGAAAACATTTAGCCCTTAACCAAGACATGTGGTATAACCTATGCTATATTTTTGTGTAACGTTTACCACTATTTCACTAAAAGCATAGTAAAAGCTTTGTACTGAAACAGTAATTCAAAGATAGCCTGTTCAATACAAATTTAATGAATATCCATAGGTTTACTGTGCCTTGTCTTCCTGATTTTTTTGGTTTAACCCAGAACTACTGAAAGATAGTGTCTCAGTTTTTAAGTGTTTTTTTTAAATGCATTGATCTCTGAAGGAATAAAATTTATTGCAAAAAGATGGGAAGTTGATTTGAATTGCTCCTCTCAGCTGGCTTTTTTCAGACCTGAAACCAACAAACTAAAATTATATACCAAGACTGAAAACCTTGCAAATTGATCATGTTTTTCACATGGGTTATTATTTAAAAGATACACTGTTATGCAATGCTTTTTAAAAAAGTTACTGTTTTTATCAGATGTAGTAGATTTTGAGCAGGTGAACGTTCTATTTCAGAAATTACAAGTAACTGTGTTTTATGTATGGTTTGTCAGCTGACTAGGTCTGAATAACTCTTCTTTTGGAGCTCTCCTGTATCTCTTCAGCCCAGGCAGGAGTTTTTACACCTGCTTCGCAGTAGTTATGAAAACAGCATAAATATCCTTCACTGAACTACTCATTGCTGTGGTACTTGTGGTGTAGTTTCAAGGAGCAAGTGAGAAACTCAGTTCTTGCAGTAGCACTTGTAAAAACACTCAAATTTGTTTGCTGCTGCAACTTCTTTAGAGGTGGAATACTTCTAACAATGTGGAGCACAAAGCTGATAAAGAGATGTCCAGAATGTTTTAACGTTCCTGGTTTTTTTTTTTCATTCTCCCTCCATCCCTTCCTCTTTCCCTGTCTTCCTCTTTTGAGTCCTGTGAACATTTGAATCTCTTCCCTTTGATGCAGACCTTAACCTGATACTCAAATGTTTTTCTCTGTTTCCTTCATATGGTTTTTCTGTTGCACTTTCCATAGCAGTAAACTGGAAACTGGAAAGTCCATTCACCAATCAGACCAAAGCTCTCCTGCGAAAGAAATTACAGGATTTAGAGCTTAAGACATTTTAAGGAGCTGCCTGCTTCACAGCAGCAGCAGCCAGATAGGAAATCATGGTTTTGATGAAATAAAAAGGATCAAAAGGTGACACTTGTGCCCATTGTCAGGATGCTATGATCTGAGGATTTAGTGGGTGCGTGCATTACGGGCACTATGAGTGGTTATTTTCGTGACACAGAAGGAGGAGCAGAACAGTGTTTAGCTAATAGCCTCCCTTCTGCTGCAAATTGAAAAGATTCCTGTGCAAAATTAAATAAATGTCAACTTACACTGCCCACTGGCAAGAACAGAAATACCATCTATGGTGATGAGGATTTGTACCTGCAAATATGTGAAGGTTGGGTAACAGGATTCATGGATGGTTGGTAGTTTTTACTGAAGTGGAATATAGTGTGCTTTTTTTCATGATATGAACTTCTGCATCTTTTCTCTTCCTTCACCCACTCTTACCTTGTATAAGGTATGATGAAGAGAAGTGTATTAAGAGAAGAATGAGGTAAAACTTGCTTTCTAGACCTTGCTGCTACTCATAATGGAGTGAATCATTGTGACAGCCTTTCACCTTCAGGCGACCTCAACAGCTGAATGAGAGAGGACTAGCAATAATTTAGAGTCTTACGTTGTCCTTCAAGCTGTTGAGATCAGCCTCCCTTGCAAATAAAACTTACTGAACTGCAAACATCTTTGACTTGGCCCAGGCTGCAGCTAGTTTAATACTATTTCATAGAGCAACTGAATGCTTACAGCTCTGTCCACTGGGCATGTTTCAAATCCCTGCTGCTTTTACGTTTCTGCCTCCAAATGAGCTACATAGGGAATTACAAATGAAAGGGGGGTTTAGCACGTCCTACTGAACTGAAGTGGGTCAGTGCATAAGTTCGAGTGCCTATTTTAGAAGTATGTACTACACTTGTTCTTTGCTCTGCTATTGCTCTGCTTCTCTCTTACGCTCTGCCTGCTTCTTTGTTTCTTTATATCAATAATTTTTACTCATGCAGACTGGATGAAGAGCTGAGGGATGCTTCAGAAACAGCTAAGTAAGATAGCTTTCAGCTGGCTGCTGAGATTGTATTTACTTGTTTCACAGGAAAAAATTGAATGCAGTTGTACATTATATGTTTGGTACAGAAATCAGCTTGTAGTTTCAATTACTGTGTAAGTTGCTACATTGGTGAATTCACTTCCCCTCTCACTACCAGTGGCTTGGTTTTGTACTGTTAGACATTAGAGATCCTCTAAAGCAATAAATTCACATAAGCTATCTGATCCCACCAAAATAATTTCTTAAACAAAAGAGGTCCACCCAACCTTAAGCTGCAACTTCTATCCCTTCTATTCAACATTTACAAATGCATTGAATATATGTCAGTGGAAACTCTGTGAAAGAAAGCTGCATTCTTGTTACCCCTTTCATTTCAAAGAGTGCAGACTGCAGCATAGCAAGTGAAAGGGGAACTAAATATTCATATGAGCCATAACTGATTGTTGTTATTGTTGGATGTATAAAGTCACTGTAGTGCATTTCCCTTCCCCAATTTAAAGACATAACTTTAAAATTTGTTAGTCAAACTGTTTGTGTAACAAGCATTAAGATCACTGCATTCCTGCCAGTAACGTTGTGTGTTTGTGTCCAGAAAGGCAGTCACTACAGTTAGTTATTACATCCCCCAGATTTTATGTCATATTTTAAAAGATAAAGAAATAAGCACAGAAGAAATGTTTACTACCACCTCTTTTTCCTTGTGTCCAGAACTAGCTGCCTCTCAAATGATCCAGGAATTACTTCGGTGGAGCAGGTGTAAGAATTTATGCCTAATACTGTCATTACATTTCAACATTCTTTTACAAACATGCTGCTAGGAACTGAGGCTGGGTAGACTCCATAAAGCTTTTTGGAGACCTAAATGCCTTTATAGTTGTTTTCAGGAATTTGACACAATAAATGCGAGCAGGACAAATACCGAAGTCAGGAGTTAGTACATTTGCATTGCAGATATACTTAGAAGTGTCCTCCCAAGCAGAGACAAATAGTTAGCCTGAGGATATTCAGGCTGTTACGTGCAAAACAGAAAGAAAAAGTACAACGCAATGAAAGTGAAGATGACCCCATGCACTACCTTTCAGTTAAAAGTAAAGTGATAAACTTGTATTTTACTTTGATTTTTGGGTTGTGTTCTTGATGCCTTCCTTCTCTTTGCCTTTTGTCCTTCTCAGCTTCTTCAATACTTATTCCCTTGATTAAATCTCCTGTACCTTTATGTCTCTTCCTTTCAAAGCTGGACTGGTTCCATTGCAAATGGGAAACTGTGAGTCCTCTGTCACACTGTTCCTCTGTCTGATACCATAACTAAAGCATAGAAATTGAAAGCCCTGTGCTGCCCTTACTGCCTGTCAGCGAGGGTGTTTGTAGCTGTGATCATGTCACACAAGCACTAGCAATTAGTTTCTAGAAGAACATGTCAGGAGGACTGTCCAGTGCAGGAGTATGTGTATTTCTGGCCAGTTTATACAGGGAAGAAGCAGGGATTTTGCAGTCCTCACTCACCTGACTGGTGCATAGTGGTTTCGCACTGGATTATTGTTCAGGAAAAAGCTTGTAGTAAACCTTACTCCTGAATGGCTGCTACTAGGCAGTCAAAAAACTACATGTGCAGGTAGCAAGCAGATGCATTAATAAAATACAGCCTTACTTTTTGCTTTTTAAAATAAAATTGTTCTTTCATGAACTACCACAGCATCATACTTGATACATAGGTTAGACTCATAAGCTAAACTCCTGATTCTGAGATCAGAAAGTCTCTGAGCATCTATTTTTTTTGTCTTAGTTTACTTTGTAGTGAGACAATATAAGAACTGTTTGGAGTTTGATGGTTTTTTAAGCAAGAGAATAGAAAATAAGTAACATATTAAAGACTGCTTAATTTTCCTGGGTTTTTTTCAAAAGAGAAGCTGAGCAGCAAAATGCAGTATGAAAATATAATTTCTGTGTAGCTTAAATAAATACAGTTGAGGCCAAATTCATGCTAATTCCCCTTAGATATTTTCTCTGCATAAATATGAATCTGTCTGCAGAAATAGCAGTCATTCTCCTGTGGTCATACCACACATTTCTGGTGTCCTTTCTTTGGGAAATAGGATTTCCTATGCTTTCAGAATGTCAACAGCAGTTTTACACAGAACTTCTGTATGGTTTCTGCTGAAACCTCTCTGGAGTCTGCCCAGCTCTTAGTTTGCTTCTGTTGCATTTTCCATGTCTACTCTGAAGGCTTTTGTCTACTGTCATGCTTTCCTGCTTTCCTATGTTCTGTTTTGTTCAATTCTTGCATTTCCTCATGACTTCTTAAAGAAAATAACTGAAATAATTCAGAATGTAAGAACCCTGTGTGTTCTGTAACTGTTCATATTACTATTGATGTAACATCTGTGACTACAATTTTGTAGAGTACTTATAAAGTATTTGATGGCATATGCTTTTTACTAAATGGCAAAAACTTACTCTTCGAAACATTTTAGAGTCATGTATATATTGCCACAGTGTGGTGGAATTTCACCAGTGGATCTTCTAATATCTGGTACTGCTTCAGATTGGAATTGCTGGCAATGTAGCTACTAATTTCAATAAAACAATATAACATCATCTTAAGAAGTGAATTTTTTATATGTAGTATACAGGATGCATGTAAATATTTTGACACCAGTGCATGAGGCTTCTCAACAGACTGCTGAGGATTTAGGAAATGACTAGTCACATGTTTCATGGTATGATTTTTTTTTTGTGATTGTTGTTCTTTTGTGTTTTCTTTTTTTTTTTTATTATATAGCATTGACATGGCCCTGAAATAAAAAGCATCGTTGCCAGGCATTTGAAGAAGAGCATCCACTTGGATTTTCATCACTCAAACACCTACGACCATAGTGCACAACAGCCAATTTGGGTTAATTTTGTTTGATCTATGATATTTTCCATGTAATTCAGCAATTCAATAAGACCAAAAAGAGACATCCTGTTGCCACAGAAACAGCAGAATTTATAGAGTGTACTCGTTTTGCTTGCTGTTTTCAGAAACAGTTTTCATTATGAAAGCTGTATCATCTAGAAATTGTTTCTGTGAATGTGCGCAAATTCTCTTCAGAAAAATATGAGTTTTACCAACATTGTGCCTCATGAACCAGTCAGCAATGAGTATATAGAGTTTTGTTTCATTTTTGTCTTCAACATGTTAATGTTTATGCATAGCTGACAATAATAGTTACTATTACAGGAAGCATTAGCTTGGGTGTTTCAAAGAGCAGCAGCAACTTCAGTATTTGAAAATCTAGAAACTGTGCAGGACTTTCTTGAATTTATCTGCTTCTCACTGACTGAAATGTCTTTTTCCACTTCATTTCACTCTAATGATTTTTTTTAATTCTGGCACAGAAAAGACTGAAATACTAAGATATGTATTAATCATCAAGCAGACTTCCCTGGACACAAATGAGTAGCTGAAATTAGGTTTATTTTCACAGATTCATAGAATGGTTCAGGTTGGAAGAGACCTCAAAGATCATCTAGTTCCAACCAACCTGCAATGAGTGGGGACACCACCCACTAGACCAAGTTGCTCAAGGCCCCATCCAATCTGGCCTTGAACACTTCCTGCAGGGGCACATCCACAGTCTCCCTGGGAAACTGTTCCTTGTCTCACCACCCTCATCATGAAGAACTTCCTTCTGACTTCCAGTCTACACCTCCCCTCTTCCAGCATGAAACCATTACCTCTGGTCCTACCACTACAAGCCCATGTAAACAGTCCCTCCCCAGCTTTCCTGTAGCCCCTTCAGGTAGAAGAGTCTCATCTTCTCCAGACTGAACAGCCCTAACTCTCTCAGCCAGTCCCTGTAAGAGAGGTAGGTGCTCCAGCCTTCCAACCATGGCTCCAGCCATCCTCGTGGCCCTCCTCTGGACACATTCCAACAGTTCAAAATCGTTCCTGTTTGGGGTCCAGAACACCAAACAGTACTCCAGATGGAGTCTCACGAGAGTAGAATAGAGGGGGAGGATCACCTCCCTTGACCTGATCATGCGTCTCTTGATGCAATACAGGATGCAGTTGGCTTTCTGAGCCACAAGCAACTTTAGTAATTTAGTTTAGTATGTTAATTTTAGGTATAGTCTTACAGACGCAGCTAATCCTGTAAATGGTTGTCATATCTTCTAAAACTCTTGGAGCATTAATTTGTTAATGTTGATTGCTAAATCTGTTCTTCAAAAACCTTTTTTCCACGTTCTGAGTCTTCATGTGGTACTCTGACTCCAGCTGAAGGCTACTAATGCAATGAGTATGAAGCAAATACTTAGTATTTGTTACTAATAACTGAAGGTTAAATGCATAAATCTGTGGCTGTGAGTCAGGCCCACCTGTTAGGGTTAGATTTCAAAGTTTTATTTAAAGTGTATCTACTATTAAAAAAATACTACAATGCAGTTTATAGGCTGGGTCATAGAGCACAGCAATAAAAAACATGAAAAGAAAAATTATCCTGGGCATGTCTTGTTTGCTGCTGTTCTCTGTATTGGCACAAATGATATTACAGTAAGTCATCATATTCCCTGGAATATAACTAGTCTCTCAGACCATTCTTTTATAAGAGAGTGTGAATTAATTTAATTCTGTATGTTTGCTTCAAAAGGAGTGAAGAGTATGACTAATGCTGTCTCTTCCCCTAATGAACATGCATATACTTTTGAAACCTTTTCTGACTCTCTGAAATATAATTTTTATTTTCATTAGATTCTTGTATGCCCTAGGATTACATTTGTAGATTATCTACTTTGTCTGTAATATCACAATTCAAGGTAATTTTCACCTTCTTTTTATGTGTGGACCAACTCCAGTCCTGCTTCCCATTCAGAATCATTAATGAAAGACCAGACAAGCAAAGATTTACTTAAGGGATAAAGTCTAAATTCAGTTTCATATTTCATTTAAAAGATTGACATTTTTGTTCTGTGGCTTGCACATTTCTGTCTCTGTCAATTTGCATCTTGTATTTGCAAGGTAGTCTGCAGGGAAGGAAGCAAGCATCCATCCATCATTATGGGCATACTTGTTCAGCTACTATAATGGAGATAAACAAAACTGTCAGAAAAGCAAGAGCTTGGTAAATGCTTTCTTATCTGCCAGCATCCAACCTAGAAAAAGTATCTGCACCTCTGTGGGCTTTGTTCTGTACTGACAGGTGATGCTCTGTCTTACTAGCCTGCCCGCTGTACTGAACCTTTCTGTCCGTTCCTGTTTTCAGAAAATAAGGGCCCAGTCCTGATGAACATTGTTGCTGCTCTATAACCTTGCCCTGAATTAGGATCTGGTAGTTTCCACCTTTTCTCAGATATTTGATTCTTGGCTTGTGTCTGCCTTACGAAAGTGCTGTCACTTCATATATTGGGGATGTTTTATGTATATATTTATATTTGTATTAACTTCTAGATGCTGATTAAGCATTACCTAGTTCTAAACTATTAAAACTATTTAGTAGCATGAAGTCATAGCCTCTCTAGATCTATAGATCAAGCCACCTAGAATGAGACAAATGATTTGTGTTATGCTATAGATGAGGTAAGTGCTTGCAAAAAGAGAAGAGAAGATAACCACTAAACAGAGGTTCAGCACAAATCTTTATGAACTGTTCGAGTCTTAAATGAAAGAGATTTGTGGCCTTAGTGGTGGATGTCAGCTCAGAGGCGAGTTCAATTCTAAAGGCTATGCGTGAAATTACCAAACAGCAAAGCTATACATGAATTAGCATGATTTATGTGGGTGGAATAGCCGTGGCAACCTGAGATAGAAGAAATTTGTTGAAGCCATGTATCACAGGAAAACAAAACAGGGGATCAGACAATGCAAAAATAATTGCAAGATGAAGGTGTGGTTATCTTTGCTTATTAATATATTTTGAAAAATAGTTTTTAAAGTTCTGATATGGCAATTCTATACTATGCTAACATTAAAGTATTGATATCAATAAATCAGTAGTTTACTGAAAGAAAAATATAGTACATATAATTGCACAGATATAATCTTTTATATATGGATTTTTTTCTACTGTGTATCAGAGTGCTCAGATACAAATAAATAGTGGCGCTTTTTTTGTTAAAAGGTCTATACTGACTTAAATTAGAGATTAAGCAATACAAGGATATCTAATATCATTGTATGTGTATATCTATACGTATGAATCACAAATAAAGAATTGCAATCCACCACTGGAAGTATTTTCATTCGCCTTCACATTTTTTCATTTATTCTTTGAGAGCATGAAAGAATGTGACTCTCTCAAATCACAATTATTTTGCATTTTCTTTTCTTTCTATTCCATACACATCCTTCCAAAAATTGAAACAGAGTCAGTTTTGACTGTCACAGTATCACAGCATCACAGTAATGATAAGGCTGGAAAAGACCTTAAAGATCATCCAGTTCAACCTAAAACCAGCCAAGTAATCCTAAACATCTGACATCTAGATCATGCCACTCAGCACTTCATACAGACTGACCTTGAACACCTCAAGAGACTCAACCACCTCCATAGGCAGCCCGTTCCAAAACCAGATCACTCTTTCAATGAAAAACCTTTTCCTAATGTCAAGTCTAAACCTCTCCCAATGGAGCTTAAGACTATGACCCCTTGTCCTGTCTCTAGTGACCAAGGAGAAAAGACCAACCCCCGCCTGACTACAACCACCTTTTAGGTAGTTATACAGCGATAAGGTCACCTCTGAGACTCCGCTTTTCTGGGCTAAACCTGATACTCTAAACCTCCACGTGTCCAAATCCTTGCTTTTCTGGTATTAGCAATAGGGTCCCTGAAAGAAATCAGGAGGAGCTCTTCAAATTGCTCTCTAATTTGTAACTATACTGTCATCCAAAACACAAGTGCATAGATAGGCTCACTCCATCTCATGTGATGTAGTAGATTAGAGCGAGGGTCTAAATCAGTTTGAGTTGGTGCTGGCAATTCAAGCACAGCAACCAGTTCTTAGTGAAAATTTAGCAGGTAATGAAGCTATTTTTTTGCTAAAGACTTTGCAAAAAAGAATTTATTGAACCCATCACCAAGAAGAAGAGAGGAAAATCCCCCAACTAAGTAAAAGAGTCAAAAAGATAAAACAGAAATTGTATCACAATGTCTTTACACACACCTGAGAGAAATGGGAGACAGCTAACATGTCAGTTTTTGGCTTTAGATGAGAACTCTGGAGAAAGAGAGTGTGCACCAACACTTATAACCATAAAGCCACCACACACACACACACAATTGCACCCCACTTCTAGAAGGGAAAAGGTGGGGGCTGGGAAGTGGCAGAAATACAGCACAAAATACACATTCAACACTTGTGGGAAAGTTCCTTTTCTGGTCCTTTTGCAGACGTCAGCTCTCTCTGATGTCTCAAGAATACTTCTAGCTCCCCTCAACTTGGGGGCTCTTCTTTGAGGTCATAGCAGCATCACATGTAAAGGATATAACAAAATCCTAGAGTTACTCTGTTCACCCAAGATTTAGGAGATCGGTACTTGATGATTTCTCTCTCTCTTATCAGAGGCTTCTCCCAGTCTCTCAGCGGCAAACCATACAGCATCTTGGTGGGGACAAAGGCAACATGGCACTGGTTATGTAGGGCAATGCTTGTTGTGGTAAACAGGCCTTCTTCATGGGCCTGCTACAGGGCTTTCTCCTCTTTTTAGTTCTCTCCTGGGATTAAGGCACCAAGGGAGGGAGAGGGTGAAGAGTTCACAACTGTCTAGCATCTTCAAGGGCAATCCAGCTGAGANGAAGAGTTCACAACTGTCTAGCATCTTCAAGGGCAATCCAGCT